>CM029020.1:116387627-116585163 GCA_016801055.1 Panax notoginseng
ACATTTAAACGTTAAGGTAAAGAATGAGTAAATAACTTTCGTAAATTGTATTCGTGGAAATTATTTCATGAATAATAAAGGTAAGCAAGTATCGGTAGATAGGTACCGATAAAGTTAAGAGAATTTGAAGTAATTCTAGGTATGAATGGGTTGATTAACCATAGAACTTTAACAAATTGTCTAAGGAAAAGTATGAATCTTCGGGTTTCTAATAAACCCAAGGTGGTATTTTACGGTAATAAAACACCGAAAAATTCTTGTTGTCTAATTATGACGTAATCTAGAAGGATGTTAAGACAAGTTTAGGTTGTGGTACAATCGTAATCTTTGATGGTTGACATATGGGAGCTGGGCTAAACAATTCCTTCAGAGAGCGAAGGTATATACGAAACTGGCAACCGATCTAACTCACTGTGATGGCAGTGTAGACGAGATGGGAACTTGTTTATTGGTTGTTTGTGGGAAACCACTCAGAGTACCATATGGACTACTAGCAGAGAAGCGATTTGTGCTTATTCCTAAAGAAGTAATAAGAAAAAGATAAAAATGTAGATCATCAAAGATGCTGAATTTATTAAGTAAGACATCTCCGTATGTCATGAAACCGTAAGCTGGTAATGAAAGTAAGTCGCGTAAACTTAGGTTGAAAGAACGCGAACCCTAAGGAATAAAGTTAATTACACCAATGCGTAAGTCAAATATATGAATATTTGGTTAGCGATTGAGAATAAATACTTATGGCCTAGGATCGATGATCTAATTGATCAGTTGAAAGGGGGCAAAGAATTTTTCTAAGATAGATTCGTGTACAGGGTATCGTCGGTATAAAGTAAGGAAGAAGGTGGGAAATTGATAGGTACTCTTGTGAGGTGCTATGATTGAAGGTACCATTAGCGTCACAGAATTTAAAAGGAAGGTTAAGTGAGGCACCTGTATTATCCTTATCAGATGATACAAGGAATTTTGTAGTGTATCTCGATGTTTCGCATAGATGACGAGATTGTGTGCTCTTGTAGCATGGCAAGGTCATTGTGTATGCATCATGCTAGTTAAAGGATTATGAGGAGGTCTATCCTACTTATGATCTATAATTGGCAACTGTATTTTTTGAATTAAAAAAAATTGAAGATAATATTTGTACGGGGAGAAGTGTGAGTTATACACGGATTATAGAAGTCTGAAATATATCGTCACACATAAGGAATTGAATATGTGGTAGAGAGAGAACTGTGATATCTTATATCATACAGGGAAGGTAAAATTAGAAGACGACGCGTTAAGTAAGGAAGGGTAGGGAAAAGCTATCGATGTTAACAACTCAGAATGAGTTAGTAACGGAAATGGCAAAAACGGAGTTAGAAGTTTAAATTACGGAATGAAGGGGTAGAAAGGTTATTCACAATATAGACTCAATCCAAGATAATGGAACGAGTTAAGTATGTACAACTAGGTGATGAGGAATGCAAGCAAATGAAGAAGAGGATGCAGGATACAGAGAAGATCAGGTATCATCTCGTTTTGATGGAGGAATTTGAGTTCCATATAATTATGAGTTAAAAGAAGGACTAATAAAAGTAAGATACCGTAATATGTTAATAAGTGGGTAACTTCCAACTCAAATTTCTGATAGAAAGTGACAAGTCATGTAAATTAAGATAATACCTTCGGTGAAGGTGAATATAAGAAACCATAATGTCGAAGAAGCATTGTGGAAACTTGAGATTAAAATGAAGAAAATTTTTCTCATTTGTTTATATAAGTATAGCGAAATTCTGTGGACAGAATCCTTATAAGGGGGAAAAAATGTAACGCCCGAGAAAATCGAATTTTTAGGAGAATTAAATTTTTATTTTTATTATAAGGATTAAATGAATTTAATTGATTATTTATTGGACTAAGCGAATTGAAGGTCGTTCTATGACCTAGATATGTAGGAGCGTCGTAGTATTTTGGCTACGTGATAAAATTAAAGTGTTTAAATTTCCAAGACGAAAATAAAAGCTTTCCGAGAAAATTTTTGAAAAACACTATTCATGCATTTCTACTCTTGAATTATGTTTGAACTTCCGAAAAATACGTAATGATAGAATATCGAAGTGAGATGGAATATCCAATAATATTTCAATTATGAAAAACGCAGTTTTTTGCCTGCGGACTTAAAACCTAACGATTAGGGAAAGTGATTTACGGGAAGGAATTTAAATGCGATTAATAAAATAAAGCGATGATCGTATAATACGTAGGTATTGTACGAGGTATAGAATACGAGTATGATACGAAGTATTATACGAGTGTGTATGTATGATGCTATGTCGTATATGTTGAATAAGTATACGAGTTAGAATACGAGATTAATACGTAGACAATACGTTATAAGGCTATAAGCCAAATGAATGGATTTGTAGATTATGTAGGATGTACAAGTCCAATAGATTTAACATGTAAGTCCAATGGAATTTAAGGTGCAAGCCCAAGTATTTGTAATGTGAAGCCCAAAGTAAATTAAATGTAAGCCCAGATGATTAAGCTAAGTTAATTAAGCTAAAGCCCAAAGTAAGAACCAAGGGGTTATGGGTTGGTTTAAACCCATGGGGCAACCCATGATCACATGGTTGAATGTGATGACCAAGTAAACTTAATGATTAAGTAAAGGAAGTAAGGAGCAAGTAATCTTAAGAGCTAAGCAAGAGATAAGCTAAGTAATAAGCAAGTAACCTAATAGTTAAGTAAGTGTGGTGGGTAAGCAAATTACTTTTATGTGGTGAGCAAGCAAAGGAAACTTAATATCCAAGTGTTGTGGCAATCAAGTAAGCTTAATGGCTAAGTTAAGTAATGACCAAGATAAGTGGTGAGCAAGTGAATTAATGGCTAAGTAAATGTGGCGGCCAAGTTAACTTAATTAGGAAGTAATGAATAGTAACGAGGTGATTAAGGAGGTGGAAGTGGATTAATGACCATTACACCCTCATCTAGGATTTCCTATAAATAACAAGTTTGGATTCATTTGTTGGTTGTACATTTATCTAACACCATATACATTATAAGTTGAGAGCTTATTTACTTGAGAGAAAAAACTAGAAAAGCTAGAAGTTAGCCTTTGTTAATTCAAAGAAAAAAGAAGGAGATTAAGGTTTAGCAAGTGATCATCAAAGGGTAAGATCTTGAACCATGATTCTCTTTCTCTTCCATTGATAGAGGAGTGGGTATTGGTAGAGCTAGCATTTTAAGCAAAGATAAGAATGAGTAATAAAAAGGGCTTAAGTCTTAATAAGCCGTAACTAAGTCATGAATAAGTAATTCAATCATAAATAAGTTGTGAACTTATAAATGAACGTATATGAACTTGTAACATGTTTACATTAACGAAGTTAGTATGATTACAAGAAGCAAGATTGATGGTTAGAAGTCTTGAACCTTGACAAATCATGTAAAAAGAAATCATAAGTCATGAGAAATGGAAACATAAGTATTTTATGCTTTACTAAGTTATAAGATCCCAAAGAGCAGGTAATAATTTAACATGTTTATAAGTTAATGAAGTATGTATGTCAAAATGCTAGTATGTTGGATTGAATGTGACAACTCGAGAATTTTGATTATTTTAAAAAAAAATTATTTATTGATTTAAGGTTCAAAATTAGAACCTAGACAGAAAAATAGTGTATGCGTTTGATATTTTTATGATGGAATTTTGAGGATTTCAAAATTCTGTGAATAATTTAGATAAATTATTCAGGATTAAGAAATACGTAAATTTGTTCTGTGTATATGTTTACAGTATGTGGTTAAGGGTCAAGGGTTGACCAGATAATTGATATCTGTAACAAACCCTATGTATATATTAAGAACGTCAACGTTCGGTTATAAAATCCTAGTGTTTAATAAGAAACTCTAAAATCGGTTCTGGAAACCCTAATTTCTATTTCGAGAATTTAAACCCCTAATTCGGTGTATGAAACCCTAAATCAGGAGCTTAATGGCGTAAGTGTAAATAATTTAAAGATTAATTAGGGTTAATCTTAACAAATTGGTTAAAAACCCTAATTCCTAATTTGAAACCCTAATTTATGGGTTAGAAACCCTAATTTTATAATTAGGGAAACCTAAGTGTTAATTTAGTAATCTAATGTTAATTAGGAAACCTTAATCCTAATTTTCAAGTTATGGTAATTAGAAAGCCCTAATCTAATTACGAAAATCTAATTTCTATTTTAAGAAAAAATTAATTTTTGTATTAGAAACCCTAATTAGTGGTTTGTAAACCCTAATGACCATTTTGACCTTAATTGCGTAATTAGCAATTTTAATTAGGTATTATTATTCCTAATTAGCAAGATTTAATTTGTGATTATGAAATTTGAATATAATTAGAAAATTCTAATTATAATTTAGAAATATTAATTTTCTATTTTTGATAACCTAAATTGGAAATTTTAAAAATTAAATTGCAAACCCTAATTTTTCTCAAACCTAAACCCTAAGGGTTTGGGACAATATCCAAAATGCCATTAAAATTAATTACAAAGCGACCAAAGTGCCCTTTGTTGTATTATTGAACATAACTTGCAAGAGTTGCCCTACTTGAGTTGGTGAACTACCCTAGCCCTAGCTTATGACTTATTGTCCAACAAATCCAGCAGCTAGCTCAGTCAATACATTGCATTTGTATCAATTTATAAGATTAAAAAGAGAGAAATGACTACTTTCATTTTCATTTTTCACCAAGACTCTCTCTCTCTCTAGAAATTTGGAAGTTAGAGTGAGAAACTAAAGCCATGTTCATTTCATAGCAAGCCTAGATCAGATCACAAGTCAGAATCAGAAATCAAAGCTCAAAAAGTGGTAAGAACCCTAATTTTTAAAATCTTATGATTTGTTGTTAGATGTTGGAATTGGTTTGTTAAAGTTGTGTAATAGGGTGTCTATAAGTGATCTAGGTTGATAGATCATGGATCTATAACACTTAGATGCACGAATCAAGCATTTTAGAAAATCTAGAAAAGAGTTTAAAAAGTGACCTGACAGTCGAATGTCAGGCCCTATAGATCGTTCTGTGTTAATGTTTTGTGGTGTTTGATGTTATATACTTGTTCCTTGTAGTATGGTCTTTTATCTGAGCCTTTAATAAAGCTCATATCACATGTAGATTGCAAGAATGGTCAGTCAAACTACGTTGACCGTTCACGAAAACGGGTTTCTAGGCAGCCCAGAAACCCAGAACCGTTCTGACAAGTTATTTGATGTCTCTGATCTTCTTTCTGTGAAGCGATCTGGCCATGTTGTTATAATAGTTTTGTAGACTGACATGTAGGCTTCATATTGATGCATCTAGAACCCACAGATCCATAACAGAAACGAGGTTATAGCCGGTCAAACAAGCGTTGACCTTAACGCTGGATGAAGATTCTGGGTAACCCAGATCTTCATCAGCCGAAGTTTCTGACATGGTTTGACTTGCACCGATCTATCACATGTGTTGTAGTTAGATTGACTAAGTGTGATATTATGGTACCCTGACATGTGATATACAGTATTGAACCAATGGTTCACCAAAACAAATTACGAGATTCACGTTATGAGGATCGAAAACTTGTACCCTCGACTGTTCTTCATTTTCTGGAAAACCCAGAAAATGAAGAACAGAGTTGTCAGATATTTTGGAGGCCCAGATATACCAAGTGTGATGTTGTATGACATAGTTGATGACCGATTCTTGTAGTATTACATAAACCCTACACGATCAATGTTTAACATGGCCCAAAATCATGATAGACAGAGAATTATCGCCGGTCAAACTAGCATACTCGGTGTCTGACATGAGTTTCTGGGCAGACATCAAGAACACTCAAGAACACCTATAGCGACGGTTATGTCGCTATAGGGCCCTTTAGTGACAGTTTTATTTTTTATTTTCTGAAAATTAATTAAAAATAGAGAAAAATGATTTTTAATTATTAAAAATACAAATTAAATTTCAAAAAATTATTTTAAAGTCTAAAAAATAGTTTTTAATTATTTTAGATATATTTCATAAATATTTAATATTTTTAGAATATAAATGGTATATAATTTATTTAATTATAATATTAAATAAATGATTTAAAAATGATTTTTAATTCATGAAAAATCATGAAAAATAATATTATGGTAAAAGAAAATATTTTAAGTTATTTTCAGTAACTTTTAATATTTTGTGATGAAATTCATTAATAAATTAATATTAATGATAATTAGTTTATTTAATAAATATATTAAATAAATTAAGGAAAAATAGAATTTATGATTTAAAAATCATATGAAAATGATTTAAGGGTTATAAAAATATTTTAAGTTATAAAATATAACTTTTGATATTTTGTCATGAAAATATTAATATTTTAATATTAAAAGCAATTATCGAATAATGAATTTAATTGTTTAAAAATCATATAAAGGTGATTTTAAAGTATTAAAAATACTTTGTGATATTATAAATATATTATAATATTATGACATGTGTTTCATTAATACTTGATAATAAATAAATATTAATGATAAAGGAATTATGTTGTATTTAATTTAGTTAAATACGTGTTTAATGATTAAAAATTTACGATAAATAGTAATAATTATTTAAAAATTATTACAAGTCTGTGAAAAATATTTTGACTGAAAATAAAATTATCTGAGATAATTGTTAAGTGTTAGATCAGAGTTTAATTGAACTTAGACTCGATAAAAGTCCGACTAGACCGTCGGGATGTTAGAATTGTGTCGGGTTCAACTCAGACTGTAATAGTTTGACTTGATACCGAGTCTTATGTGTGTTATAGACTGATAGAGTTATGTGTTATGTGTTATGTGTTTAGGTTATTCTATGTATGTCTATATATATAATAATATTATACTGTGATGATATTATTCTAATATTGGAGATCTATATTACTAATATTAGGTCTTCGGATAAAGCGTTATAATTGTGGTGCGGTAATCAACGGTTCAGGCAAGTTTGTATTTATTTAACTCTACTAAGAGTGTTTTGTTCGGATAAGCTTATGGTTAATCATTGCTGATTGCCATGTATAATTATACTCTGTACATATTACATGTATAAGTCAGGTATGAAAGGCTGATCACCTTCATTACCCTTCGGTTCAGAAATATTTGTTTATACTATATACTTGTTCAGTCATAAACTTGTTCCTGCTAGTTCACAATTATATTATTGAATTATAGCCACCTTATTATTCAAACTCTTTAATCATGATATATCGCTATATTGTTGAATTTAAACTTGCTGGGCAATCCTTATGCTCACCCTTGCTATATCATGATAAAACATTGCAGATTAAGGCGAATGTGTCGGATACAAAGAAAGGTTAAAGACAGTTCCAGCTTTAGAATATGTGTGCAGCTAAATTGTATAAGTATTATATGTTAATGTTGTTATATGTTAGAAAAGTTATGAAATGTGTATTAAGTTAAGGTTACTCGACCTTAGGGAATAGTGAGTATATGTATTGTATAAACAATTTATGTTTATATCTTTCGTAAATATAGTAATAGTGATAGAATGATCGAACCGGATCCGAGGTGATTTAGGACCTAGATTCGGGGCCCTCACAGTTGGTATCAGAGCTATTGGTTATGAAGCTTAGGTAGGAATACTTGAGATTAATAACCGCAGTGATTAGGATAAGATCTAACTCATATAGAGTTAGTTGGTCGGTAAGATTCAAAGACGAATCTCGGCGAGTTATAAGATATAGAGTTCCCTAACTCTGATAATAAAGTTGAACAGTAGTGGTGAATAGATAGAGTCTAAAAGACTAAAAGTGTAGTGATAGAAGATCATAAAACAAAACGATCAAGACATGGAAATAAATCGTAATATATTCTATAAGATCACCCCGTGATCTGATAAGGTGATAGCAGGGAGAAGAATCAATCTAATGATTGAACAGTTTACAGCAAGATGTTGTGTGTAAGTTGTACTATGAAATAGTACTATGAAAACTCATGAGAGAGTTATGGATTATGAATACGGATTAAATGAAATTCGTATTGAGAAGGGTGTTAAGATTAGGTGGGGATTTCAATTGAGGACTCATGTCAGCAGCTAAGTTGTATGATTCTTTGTATGGGCGGGGAATTTGTACTTGGTTTTAGAATCACTTAGCTTCCTGATCGATATAGTGGTTAGGTTGACCAATTCTTTGTATGGGCGGGGAATTGTGCGCTTAGCTTCCTATATTGATTAGTGGCCAAGTTTAGTTTGACGACCACTTAGTTTCTGATACTGATAATCATTGAAATGTTTATGTCACGCTAGTTGCTATATGCATGTTGAGAGGGTGATTCATTTCTCGTGTGTATAAAAGATAGATAGGTCATAGGTAGAGGATATAAGGTTAAGTACGAGTTCCTAAAACTCATACTTATGTGACATACTTGATTCATAGTTATATAAAATGTTTATGAACCCCTTAGCGAATGGACGCCAAAGGTCTGACTAGGACAAGTTCTTAAACTCATATGATTGTGGTAATTTATGGACTCATAAGTGTGGTTTGACGAACTGCGTATTGTGGTGTGTAATGGAGTATTAACGACTATAGGAACAGATAGATTGTTAAGAAAATGATTGTTAGTGAAGAATTAAGTTTTATAGTTTTTTTTTTCAAAACTCCTAGTTATGCTAGATTTCGAAATTTTGACATCAAGCTAAATACGCACTACGTGCTTTTAAAAAAAATTATTTTATTTATCACTCATGTACCAGGTAAACAGGTGCAGAGATGATATAAATTTGATGGAGTTATCAATGCAGAATTACTTAGTGTTGGATGTGATCTAAAGATCGTCAACCCACTATGGAATGATGTAGTATGACAAAGTCATATAATGACGGCATCCTCAAACGGACTGTTAATACAGTACGGCATCATGGCGTCATTCTCAAAAATATTTTCAATAAAAACTCAGTGTTCATTGAAAGAAATTTTCCTGAACCAAATTATTTTGATGCGGAATCCAATAAGACTGAGGTAGAATTTTGTGCCTATGGCAGTGAAGAGAAACAGAGTTGACCAGCAGTACTTAATAAGTACGAGACATACTGGATTAATTACCCACTATGTCCGTAAGTTATGACGGTTTGCGAATGAATTTCCTATAACCTTTTCGAAAATGACAGACAATAGTCTGTAAAGCCCTCAGCAAAATTTGAAAATTTTTACTCTTGTGAGTTGTGTATTGGGTAGCATGAGATGCTGTGTATGTATGGTGTATGGTGTATGGTGTATGGAGTAACGTGTAAGATGTAAGGTAAATTTCGGGGACGAAATTTTTAGAAGAAGGGGTGAATGTGACAACCCGAGAATTTTGATTATTTTTAAAAAAATTATTTATTGATTTAAGGTTCAAAATTAGAACCTAGACAAAAAAATAGTGTATGCGTTTGATATTTTTAAGATGGAATTTTGAGGATTTCAAAATTCTGTGAATAATTTAGATAAATTATTCAGGATTAAGAAATACGTAAATTTGTTCTGTGTATATGTTTACAGTATGTGGTTAAGGGTCAAGGGTTGACCAGATAATTGAAATCTGTAACAAACCCTATGTATATATTAAGAACGTCAACGTTCGGTTATAAAATCCTAGTGTTTAATAAGAAACTCTAAAATCGGTTCTGGAAACCCTAATTTCTGTTTCGAGAATTTAAAACCCTAATTCGGTGTATGAAACCCTAAATCAGGAGCTTAATGGCGTAAGTGTAAATAATTAAAAGATTAATTAGGGTTAATCTTAACAAATTGGTTAAAAACCCTAATTCCTAATTTGAAACCCTAATTTATGGGTTAGAAACCCTAATTTTATAATTAGGGAAACCTAAGTGTTAATTTAGTAATCTAATGTTAATTAGGAAACCTTAATCCTAATTTTCAAGTTATGGTAATTAGAAAGCCCTAATCTAATTACGAAAATCTAATTTCTATTTTAAGAAAAAATTAATTTTTGTATTAGAAACCCTAATTAGTGGTTTGTAAACCCTAATGACCATTTTGACCTTAATTGCGTAATTAGCAATTTTAATTAGGTATTATTATTCCTAATTAGCAAGATTTAATTTGTGATTATGAAATTTGAATATAATTAGAAAATTCTAATTATAATTTAGAAATATTAATTTTCTATTTTTGATAACCTAAATTGGAAATTTTAGAAATTAAATTGCAAACCCTAATTTTTCTCAAACCTAAACCCTAAGGGTTTGGGACAATATCCAAAATGCCATTAAAATTAATTACAAAGTGACCAAAGTGCCCTTTGTTGTATTATTGAACATAACTTGCAAGAGTTGCCCTACTTGAGTTGGTGAACTACCCTAGCCCTAGCTTATGACTTATTGTCCAACAAATCCAGCAGCTAGCTCAGTCAATACATTGCATTTGTATCAATTTATAAGATTAAAAAGAGAGAAATGACTACTTTCATTTTCATTTTTCACCAAGACTCTCTCTCTCTCTAGAAATTTGGAAGTTAGAGTGAGAAAGAGTGAGAAACTAAAGCCATGTTCATTTCATAGCAAGCCTAGATCATATCACAAGTCAGAATCAAAAATCAAAGCTCAAAAAGTGGTAAGAACCCTAATTTTTAAAATCTTATGATTTGTTGTTAGATGTTGGAATTGGTTTGTTAAAGTTGTGTAATAGGGTGTCTATAAGTGATCTAGGTTGATAGATCATGGATCTATAACACTTAGATGCACGAATCAAGCATTTTAGAAAATTTGGAAAAGAGTTTAAAAAGTGGCCTGACAGTCGAATGTCAGGCCCTATAGATCGTTCTGTGTTAATGTTTTGTGGTGTTTGATGTTATATACTTGTTCTTTGTAGTATGGTCTTTTATCTGAGCCTTTAATAAAGCTCATATCACATGTAGATTGCAAGAAATGGTCAGTCAAACTACGTTAACCGTTCACGAAAACGGGTTTCTAGGCAGCCCAGAAACCCAGAACCATTCTGACAAGTTATTTGATGTCTCTGATCTTCTTTCTGTGAAGCGATCTGGCCATGTTGTTATAATAGTTTTGTAGACTGACATGTAGGCTTCATATTGATGCATCTAGAACCCACAGATCCATAACAGAAACGAGGTTATAACCGGTCAAACAAGCGTTGACCTCAACGCTGGATGAAGATTCTGGGTAACCCAGATCTTCATCAGCCGAAGTTTCTAACATGGTTTGACTTGCACCGATATATCACATGTGTTGTAGTTAGATTGACTAAGTGTGATATTATGGTACCCTGACATGTGATATACAGTATTGAACCAATGGTTCACCAAAACAAATTACGAGATTCACGTTATGAGGATCGAAAACTTGTACCCTCGACTGTTCTTCATTTTTTGGAAAACCCAAAAAATGAAGAACAGAGTTGTCAGATATTTTGGAGGCCCAGATATACCAAGTGTGATGTTGTATGACATAGTTGATGACTGATTCTTGTAGTATTACATAAACCCTACACGATCAATGTTTAACATGGCCCAAAATCATGATAGACAGAGAATTATCGCCGGTCAAACTAGCATACTCGGTGTCTGACATGAGTTTCTGGGCAGACATCAAGAACACTCAAGAACACCTATAGCGACGGTTCTGTCGCTATAGGGCCCTTTAGTGACAGTTTTATTTTCTATTTTTTGAAAATTAATTAAAAATAGAGAAAAGTGGTTTTTAATTATTAAAAATACAAAATAAATTCCAAAAAATTATTTTAAAGTCTGAAAAATAGTTTTTAATTATTTTAGATATATTTCATAAATATTTAATATTTTTGAAATATAAATGATATTTAATTTATTTAATTATAATATTAAATAATTGATTTAAAATGATTTTAATTCATGAAAAATAATATTATGGTAAAAGAAAATATTTTAAGTTATTTTCTGTAACTTTTAATATTTTGTGATGAAATTCGTTAATAAATTAATATTAATGATAATTAGTTTATTTAATAAATATATTAAATAAATTAAGGAAAAATAGAATTTATGATTTAAAAATCATTTGAAAATGATTTAAGGGTTATAAAAATATTTTAACTTATAAAATATAACTTTTGATATTTTGTCATGAAAATATTAATATTTTAATATTAAAAGCAATTATCGGATAATAAATTTAATTGTTTCAAAATCATATAAAGGTGATTTTAAAGTATTAAAAATACTTTGTGATATTATAAATATATTATAATATTATGACATGTGTTTCATTAATACTTGATAATAAATAAATATTAATGATAAAGGAATTATGTGGTATTGAATTTAGTTAAATACGTGTTTAATGATTAAAAATTTACGATAAATAGTAATAATTATTTAAAATTTATTACAAGTCTGTGAAAAATATTTTGACTGAAAATATAATTATCTGAGATAATTGTTAAGTGTTAGGTCAGAGTTTAATTGAACTTAGACTCGATAAAAGTCTAACTAGACCGTCAGGATGTTAGAATTGTGTCGGGTTCAACTCAGACTGCAATAGTTTGACTTGATACCGAGTCTTATGTGTGTTATAGACTGATAGAGTTATGTGTTATGTGTTTAGGTTATTCTATGTATGTCTATATATATAATAATATTATACTGTGATGATATTATTCTAATATTAGAGATCTATATTACTAATATTAGGTCTTCGAATAAAGCATTATAATTGTGTTGCGGTAATCAACAGTTCAGGTAAGTTTGTATTTATTTAATTCTACTAAGAGTGTTTTGTTCGGATAAGCTTATGGTTAATCATTGCTGATTGCCATATATAATTGTACTCTGTACATATTGCATGTATAAGTCAGGTATGAAAGGCTGATCACCTTCATTACCCTTCGGTTCAGAAATATTTGTTTATACTATATACTTGTTCAGTCATAAACTTGTTCCTGATAGTTCACAATTATATTGTTGAATTATAGCCAGCTTATTATTCAAACTCTTCAATCATGATATATCGTTATATTGTTGAATTTAAACTTGCTGGGCAATCCTTATGCTCACCCTTGCTATATCATAATAAAACATTGCAGATTAAGGCGAATGCGTCGGATACAAGGAAAGGTTAAAGACAGTTCCAGCGTTAGTATATGTGTGCAGCTAAATTGTATAAGTATTATATGTTAATGTTGTTATATGTTAGAAAAGTTATGAAATTTGTATTAAGTTAAGGTTACTCGACCTTGGGGAATAGTGAGTATATGTATTGTATTAACAATTTATGTTTATATCTTCCGCAAATATAGTAATAGTGATAGAATGATCGAACCGGATCTGAGGTGATTTAGGACCTGGATTCGGGGCCCTCACAATGAATCCATTTGAAACGATGAAAAAATCATAAGAAACGGAGTTTTGCCAGAATTCACACGATTGGACGATAATCATCGAATTCGTGAAATTCTCGGAATGGAAGTCGATTTTTGTTATTAAGCTTGGAAACGTTGGTTTTAAATGGAGATAAGTCTTATTTGGCATATAGAGTTACGGACTCGAAAATGGCAGGATTCCGACTTAGAACGAAGAAGCGAGCATTGAACGTTCACGAACGTTTATCGTTTTCGCTAAAAATGGACTAATAGATGAATTTTTAGCAAACAAAGTCGAATAGATAAAATTCTTGCATGACCACGTAGAGTACGTGATTTGTGAATCGTAAGCTCTTGAACGAACCAATTCGGACTTCTAACAAAGAAGTTACGAGTCTGGGAATCTCACGATTCAAAAATTTTCTGTGGCTCAGAGTCCGCGCTGCGGCGCAACTCCAAGCTTAAAGGACCGACACCGTAGCACCAAAGTGAGCATCATCCCCTGTTAGTTGGCGCCGCAGCGCGACCATTAACAAAGGGACTCGCACCGCAGCGCCGAGTCCGGTCTCCAAGCCCTAATGGGTGACGCCGCAGCGCAGCATAACAAAGGAACACTGGCGCCGCAGTGCCAGCCTTAACATATAGATAGTAAAGAATGGATACAAGTGGAACACGAATGGAAATTGTTAACAATGAACTAAGGAACTTAATAAAACCTTATTAAGTTATGATTAAACCCCAAGTATGATCACTTAGGGTTAAAATAAGTCAATTGAATATGAATGGGAATGGTGTACAATAAGTGTACTTAACCAATGACAATTAAGTGTCGATTAATAACGTAAGGACGTTAGTAAGCCGTGACGAAGGATAATTATCTCAAACTGAGTTGTATTACTGAAATAATTTTAGTTAAGTTATAGAAGAGAACGAGGTTAGTAAGAATGATATAAAGAATGACGGCAAGCCGGAACCAATAATAACAAATCTAATATATGATTAGATTGAGAAGAAGGGTAAGATTCTTTAGGAACCATGTATGTTCATTCATGACCTAATGTAGTATGTTATGTGATTATGTATTGTAGAGACCGTAAAGACTCAAAAGGAAAAGTAAATATACTGTAGCAGACGCTGAAGGCAAGTTTTCTTAAACACTTGTCTAACCTTCGTGTTAGCCAAGTTTTCAAATAATTCAAGTTATGAGGTGCATGCATGGTTTTAAAGAAAGAGTCGATGCCAGTTTTAACTCGACTAGACTAATCTTGATAGATTAATTGATATATTTACAAGTCTTTCAATATAGAACTGATAACGCTATCCTACGCCAATTGTTTGGTGCGGATACAAGATAAGCTTGAATACGGATAAACAAATGTATTTTCATCGAGTATTCGATGGGCACACGAGGTTGCCAAAACTTAAACGTATACACGTTTAATGAATGTAGTGTTGATCAATATAAAGTACTATAGGCTGATCACCTAGAAGTGCTCGTAAACTAAGCCGGACTTACGGACTTAGTGTCGGGTTGTCCTTTTCAAAGAAATTATGAAATGCTCATGGTCTTGGACCAGAATTGATGTTTTACTGAGTATTGTTATTGTAAAATATTTTGAAGAAAAAGGAATGCTATTTTGAATTATTGATAGTACTTCGTAACTATTATTCAGTTACTAAAGATATACGATTCCTATGTTTCAAGCATGCTTTTTAAATGAAATTATTGTACTTGCTGAGCTTGTTATGCTCACTCTTGCTTGAACCATATGAATGCAGCTTAGACCGAATCGACCGAAGGATTAGACAAGGATAAAGGGAAGGCTAAAGAAAACTTGTAGGTTACCTATGTAATAGCATAGGTTTGTAATGCTAATATTTGACATTATGACAAGGACAAATGTAACGGTTATAAAAAACCTGGGGAATGGTAGTATTGTTTTGGAATATATATATATAAGACATATTCATTCTTTTGAGGCATTTCAATTGAATGTTTATGTGAACTGTAGCACCGTGGAGCACCATATGTCGGGTTGGAAGAGACTCGGATTTGGGGACATCATAATACCTCGTATCATACTCGCATTCATTACCTCGTACAATACCTACGTATTATACGATCGTTACACTAACTTCTTAACACTTGATTTTCCTAACGTTCTCAAATTAAGTCCACAGGCGAAATATTACATTTTCCATAACTGAAATATTATTGGATATTCCATCTCACATTGATATTCTATCGTTACGTATTTCTTGGAAGTTCAAAAATAATTCTGGCACAGAAATGCGTGAATAGTATTTTTTGGAAAATTTCTCGGAAAGCTTTTATTTTCGTCTTAGAAATTCAAATACTTTAATTCTATCACGTAGCCAAAGTACTACAACGTTCTGACATGTCTAGGTCATAAAACGACCTTCAATTAGCTTACTCCATAAACAATCAATTAAATTCATTTAATCATTATAATTAAATAAAAATTTAATTCTCCTAAAAAAATCCAATTTTTTGGGGTGTTACATTCTTCCCCCTTATAAGGATTCTGTCCCCAAAATCTCGCTATACTTATATAAACAAATGAGGAAAAGTTTTCTTCATTTTAATCTCGAGTTCCCACAATACTTCTTCGATATTATGGTTCTTTCATTTCACCTTCCACGAAGGTATTATCTTAATTTACATGACTTGTCACTTCCTATCAATAATTTGAGTCGGAAGTTAAACACTTACTAGCATATTACTTTATCTTCCTTTTATTAGTCCTTCGTTCAACTCCTAATTATTTGGAACTTAAATTTCTCCCTCAAAATAAGATTATACTTAGTCTTATTATTATTTTTCATCATCTTCTTCATTCACTTGCATTCATAGTTACCTAGTTGTAATTACTTAACTCGTTCCATTATCGTGGATTAAGTCTATATTGTGAATAACCTTTTTACCCCTTCATTCCGTAATTTAACTGCTAACTGATAAGTAGGTTTTATACCTACTTATCCGGTATCTTTTACTTGAATTAGTTTTTTATACTCATGTTTCTTAGTTACTTTTTATGCATTTTGTATTCATTTTGTAGGTTATACGTTTGGAAGCGGTGTGAGCGACTATTGGTAAGGAAAAACAAGAAAAATGCAAAGAAAAGCAATCCAGACATCATTTGGGCTTTCATGGTCATTTCATGTTCTTGGCTTAGAACTTGGTCTACATTGTAGAGCTTCTTCTTAGCTTTTCGGAACATCTTGAATCATTCCAATCGGAGTTCGAATGCAAGAGTTATGACATTTGTACCAACGGACGTCGAACGGTACTGTTTTGGGTGGTCATTTGTATAGCAGTCACTTCGAGGCCAATTTCGACCTTCATCCGTCCGTTATTTCTAAATTCTCAAAGAATGAAAGTTGTAGACCTCGTCGATATCTTCGATTTGATAGGTGGCAGGCCTCGTAACTCTTCCCAGATCAAAAGTTATGGTCATTTTTCCAAAGGACGTCAGAGCATAAAAATGACCCCCGCCGGGGCGGGCTTTTCATTCAAAAAACCCCCGCCGGAGCGGTGGTACCAGCTGAAAAACAGACCCAAATCCAGCCGTGTAACGAATGTGTTGTTTGAGTTGTGATTCTGGGGACAGAATCCTTATAAGAGGGGAATGATGTAACATTCCAGATTTTTTTTTTAATGTAAGGTATAAAAATTTATTGGATGTGTTTATTATTGAATAAGTAATTGTTCAATTTGATTGAATTGATTTAGTTAAATATTTATTTGCTAAATAATTAATGTGATTAGTTAATTATTTATTTGTTAAATAATTAATGTGTTATGTGGATTGAGTTATGTGATTAAGTAATTTATTTAATAAATTGTTATAACTATATTATAAGAGTTATTAAAAATAAATTAAAGTAATTTTAATTTTAGTTTTGCCAAACAAGGTGTCAGTATATTTATTCTATAAATGGTTTGCCAAACAAGGCCTTATGGCTTTTGAAATTCTTGTTAATTGTAAATTATATTATTAATAGAATAAAATAAATATATAAATAAAATATATTTATAAGATTATACGTTATATGTTTGGTAACTGATAAGAGTAAATAGGCTTATTATTGCCATAACAGTTATTTTACGTCTATTGCTGAGAGAATTAAGAAAAGAGAAAGGAAAATTTCAGAGAGTTTGAGAGGAAGTCAAGTGCGTGATTGTTCAAAACAGATTTTGTTAACAAGGTTTTCTTAACAACAAAAGGTAGGTGTTTATAACCTTAATATATGTTTTACGGTATATTGTCTCTTTGAATTTGATAGTCGGTGTTTTTCAACTTCACTGTGTATAAGTTTTTACAAAATTCTTGTAATCTATGTGTTGGTAATTGTTATACTAGCATATATATTTGTATATAATTGTATGCTTAATATATAAATATGATGGTATGGTAAATTACGTATTCAAGAAATTATTTTTTTTTACAATGGAAACATGTGAGTACGGACTTGAGTGTAGAATTTATCAAAGGTTATATATATATATATATATATATATATATATATATATATATATATATATATATATATATATATATATATATATATTTGTATACTAACTGAGAAATTGGATTATACATGTTAATTAGGATATATATTGGTATACTTGTATTTCAAAGGAATCAAAATTGGTTGATAACAATGTAAGTTACATCCACTGTAAATTGATATTTCGTCAATGGAGTTTAATTTTTAAAACACAGTGTTTTCAAAGAATTAGTCTATGATAATGTTAATTAGTGGTTGGTAATTGGTATATGGATGATTGTTAGCAATTATGTGTAATTTATATTAGTTATACATGTTGTTTTCGGTGAATCATTGTTAAGATTTGAGACAGTAGCTTTGGCTCTGTTCTTCGGTTTGGTTCTGTGAGTTTCGGAGCCCCAGCGTCAAAATTCACGCTCCAGTGTCAAGTTTCGCGCCCCAGCCAGGCTTCTCACCGCAGCGCCGAAGTCAGCGCCGGAGCGCCAGACTTCGCGCCGCAGTGCCGAAGTCAGCGCCGGAGCGCCGAACTTCGCGCTGCAGCGCCGAGTCCCTTTATAAATCTCGCGCAGGAGCGCCACATCAGCGCCGCAGCACGGCCCACAGTTCAAAATGTGGCGTCACGGCGCCACTTAGCAGAATGTTCTGAAATGACTTCTGTCTTGCACAGAAATATGAAAGTTTGATAATAATATTACAAGACCAAATAAATTCTGTCATTATAGTGTTGTAATGTGTTGAACGAACATGATGTTAATACCTAAATGAATTTATTATCGTTTAGGAATATGATTTGATTACATGGTTAGACAATTAAACCATACGTGATGTAGTGTTGATTATGACAAATCATGTCATGTTAACATATGTATATAGGATATTGTGATTTGGATTATAACGGTTTAATCTACGCGCAAGACAAGTTCCCTAAACTTTGCTACGTTAATTATTCAGCAAGGTTACTTTTCACTGTTATGTTATACTTATGCAAATTCTCTATTTCTAATCTATTGTTTAACGATTTATTGTCATACAAATTCTCTAACTCAAAACTTCATTGTGCAAGTTCTCTAACTCTACTTTTATAATTGTGCAAGTATCTAGCTATCTTTGAGCAAGTTTTCTAATCCATTCTCTTGTTAATTCAATTACTGTTTTCAATTCGATTACAATACAATGATGTAATTTATTCTGGAGCAAGTTATTCTTGAATTTAACTTGTTGTTTAGCATGCATAACTATATATACTAATGTCGAACATTTCTATCGTTCAATTTGCTATGCATGCTTAGTATTCAATTCTAATTAACCTTTGCTTGGTATTGTTTAAGCAAGGTATGCTATAGTTATTTAAATTGTATTCTATTAGATTATTCCTAAAGCATGACTTTAGTTTACTATGATTGATTCAGTCACGATTATTCTATAGTATAGTGTTATTAGTTTTATTTATTCAACTACTGTAAAGAACCCGAACTCGGTTCTTCACGATACCATTTCTATGAGCGGAATAATACTAATAATAGTAACAATAATATAAATATCAATTTAACTTATATTTATCAGAGTTTAATCCCAAGTACGTAACCTTTACTATATTCTTTACATGATATATAATACATATCATTATCTTAAATACACTCTAACTATTACAGCAGACACCATTTAAACATGTACTGTTTGCTTTCCTTTTTACTTGTTCTTGTCTGAACCTTTGAGTTATTCATGGCTAGCTGAAAACATTTAATTTAAAGCAAGGGTGAGCATTTGAGTGCCCAGCAAGTAATAACAATTATAAATATAATTAGTTGAAAGAAATAAATATTTCCTTTGTACATCACTTCTACAACGAATTTATAGTTGGGAAGTAAACTGAACCGAAATAATAACATAACAATTCTATCTCAAATTTTTAAAACTACGTATAGACTATATAGATAGGGTAGTCGACATACTATGAACATTGTTTTTAGTTTTCGCTAAGGTTTAGCAGAACCTCATCCGCAAACCTGCATAACTTACAGGCACGAGGGTGATCTGTCCAATGTGCCCTGTATTGATCAATACTACATTACAAGAACGATAAGATCGTTCACTCTGTGCGCCTTGGGCGCATAAAAGTTTTCCCGTAATCAGGATGTTCATACTTAGACTGGAATCCGAAGCAAAACAATTTGATTGGATACAAAAAGGTTTTAACTTATTCAACGATATTTCTGAATTTGTGTCTAGCTGATCAAATAGCTTAGACGGCTTATATATATATATATATATATATATATATATATATATATATAAACATGTGATTAAATATAATGATTATCCAAGTGGGGAACTCGTATAACCATATTTAGAAATTAACGAACATAATATATATCTGAATTACCATATACTAACATGTTGATAAACAATGATCGGGGATATAGAATATAACATAATAGATTTAATAATATAGCATAATAATAATAATATAATTCTAAAACTTCTTACTCATGTCCATTGCATAAAGAAAATACAAAGATAAGATACTTGCCTGATGCGCTACTTACAGTTCACAATTTAGTTTTATCATTTACAGCACGACCTATCATTAATCAAATCATTCGTTCGATTAGAATAACATACTATAACACATAACACTGCTTATTGCAGTCAGCACATACCCTAATCACATTGAGACATATGTTTAATAACCATTGAATCACAAATAATCACATATCTAATTAAATTATCTAAGTCCAGATCAATTGCTGAAATATGCCGGTGTACCGATAACTTTATCGGGTAATTATCGAGTCTAAGACTCTGTCCTGTAACTCAATATCCGTACGTATCAGTCATATTATTTTTAAATGACTTAATATAATTTTAAAACATTTATTATGATTTATCCTAAATTTTCAAACATTGGAATCATTATTAAATGATTTAAATATTAAACAATTCTATTATAATTAATATTTAATTAATATTAAACTATTAATGAAATTATTTCCAAAATATTAAAGTTATTTATAATAACTCAAAATATTTTTAAAGTATTAATATTACCCTTAAATAATTTTTAAAATATTTAAAAATTATTTTTAAATAATTACCATTAATTATTAAGGTATTGATGTTTTATTTATCAAAATATTAAAAGTCATTAAGTATAACTTAAAATATTTTTAATTCATTTATATCCTTCTTAAATGATTTTTAAATTAATAAAACCATTTTTAAACTATTTATTTAATATAATTATTAAATAAATTTACTATTTTTAATAATAAGTAAATAATCATTAATATTAATTTATTAATGAAATTATCCTTTAAATATTAAAAGTTATATTTTATAACTTAAAATATTTTTAAACACTTTATTTTCATTTAAAATAATTTTTATAATATTAAAATTATTTTTTAAACTAAATTATTAAATAACTTTAATATCATTAATAATAATTAATTAATGAAATTTATCTTTAAATATTAAAAGTTATATTTTATAACTTAAAATATTTTTAAATGCCTTATTATTATTTAAAATAATTTTTAATATAATAAAATCATTTTTAATTAATTTATTTAATTCATTTAGTAAATAACTTAACTATCATTAATATTAATTTATTAATAAAATTTATCATAAAATATTAAAAGTCATTAAAATAAATTAAGATATTTTATTATATCATAATATAATTGTAAATGATTTTTCAAGTATTAAAAATCATTTTTAACTAATTTATTTAATAATGTAATAAAATAAACTAAATACTTTTAATATTTCAAAAATATTAAATATTTATAAATTATATTTAAAATAATTAAAAACTAAGTTTCGGAAGTTAAAATAATTTTTAATAATTTATTTTATATTTTTAATAATTAAAAACTATTTTTTTCTATTTATTAATTAATTTCCAGAAAATAATATAATGTCTGTCGCTAAAGGCCACCTATAGCGACAGAACCGTCGCTATAGGTGTTCTTCATGTTCTTGGTCAAACCTAAAACTTCAAGTCAGTGATCAAGTGGCCTAGTTTGACCGTGATTTATGATCACGCCAAGTTGTTTCTTGACTATCTATTGCTCACAGATTATAGAACTAATGTAGTACTACACGATACAACAACAATCATAACCATATAATACATAACAAAGCAGATCCGATCGTCCGAAGTGTCTGTCAGAGTTGTTCTTCATTTATGGGTTTCCCAAAAATGAAGAACAGTGGGTGAGGCCTACTTTGGGCTTCCACAACTTGAAATACATGTAATGTTTTTTGTGATTTAAGAGGTCCAGTGCTTAGCTAACATGTAAGGCTACAAATCTATTACACGATATCAACAAATCATCAACACAATCGACCTATACAGATCGGTCAAACCTTGTCATAAATACATGATCATACGTTTTATGGGTTACCCAGAAAATGTATTTCATGTTCTTCCTGCTCGGTTTGACCGTTCATGAAATCCAACACAAATGATGTTTAGATTATATAAAAGTTTTAATCAACAGTTAACATAACATACTACAATATGGTTTCAACAAAAAACTCAAAACATTTACAATCGGATCGATCCATGACTAACAAATACTTGTCAGACTCTAGTTCTCGGTTTCTGGGCTACCCAGAAAGTTTGCAAGTCATGGTCGGTCAACGTAGTTTGACCTTCCATAACTTGTACTCTACATATGATCTAAGACTGATTTCAAGCTCAGATCAAAGTTCATATATCTGACTACAGCTACAAAGTTTCAAAACACAAAATGCATTAAAGATCACAGAGATAAAAGGCCTGACATTTCTTGTCAGACACCAAAACAAAAATTTTTCAGATTTTGTAGATCTTCAAATTCGAGCCTCTAGATGTTATGGATCTAACATCTAGCAACCCAGATCATGCTTAGACACTACTAACAACATATTCTAACACTTAAACATAACATCTATCAACAGATTTTTGGACAGAAATTCTAGAGTTTGTTTATACATTTAAATGAGCAATTCTGGATTCTATGTTTTTGATTTGGTTATGATAAACGTGGGGCTTCAATATATGACTGATATACTATAGTTTTTCGTTGATTTTAGAGAGAGAGGCTCAAGGATGAGAGTTGGGTAAAAATGGCTAACAAATGAATTTCTCTCTCCTTCAATCTATAAATAGACCAACAAGGTGCATGAATTGACTAAGCTAGAGGCTTGTTGCTGTTATTTTGAGCACATGGGGTGGTTGAAGTGGTTCACCCACTCAACCTATTGTCAAAACCTACATGATAGCCAAAATAATACACTAGGGAAAAATGGTCATTTGTATTTTCCATTTAATGGCATAATCGGAACTTGGCAAACCCTTAGGGTTTAACCCTTAGGGTTTAATCCTAAGTTTTAGCACAAATTGTAGGATTTAACAATTAGGGTTTGCACAAAAATAAATAAAATCAAGTAAAAATTAAATAAATTTTAGTTTCTAAAATTTTGAAATTAGGGTTTTCATAATTATGATTAATCTTCTAATTACACTATACATGAACATTAGGGTGAAAATATAATTATAATTAACCTTGGTAAAATAGCAATTAGGATTTACGATTTTTGATAATTAGGGTTTAAAAATTTAGGGTTTCCAAAATTAACACTTGTAATTATAAAACTTGCTAATTAATCACGTTAACACAATTACAACCAATCTCGAACTCTAATTTAAATTTAAAATTAGGGTTTATCATCTCCAAAAATTAGGATTCTAGAAATATTAATTAGGGTTTTCTAAAAATTAGGTTTTCTAGAATTTTAATTAGGGTTCACCTAATTAATACATTTAATACACGACATAAATTATATAACACACTTATAAAACAATCTTGCACTCTAATTTGGATCTCAAATTAGGGTTTAACATTATTACTAGGGTTTGGTCATAATACACCGTAATTAACCTACCATTATCAATACGGATATACAGTACATATTCATTGCACTGAAAAATTAAAATATAATTAATATTATATTATTATTTTTATACCTTGACAATAATCCAAAATTAGGGTTTGGATTCCATATCTGATTTATTTTTCATATTTAACCTTAATAATTAAGGTAAAATAATTAATTTAATATTCCATACTAAAATTCATATAATAAAATAATTATTATAATTATTTTAAAAATCACTTCATATATTATTTAAATAATATATGATTATATTTTTATGGAAAATAATTAATAAAAATATTTCTACTATAAAATTAATTATTATAAGAATGTACTTTATAATAATCAATAATTCTAAAATAAAATTATTTGTAAATATTTATGTAATAAATATATTTTTATTTACCACATAAATACACATACTCATTATCTTATACAAATCCTCATCCTTAATATAAAAAAAAAATTTATACGCAAAATTTCTTATTTATTTATGTAAAAAATATCGGGTTATTACATTCACCCTCCCTTATAAAGATTCCGTCCCCGGAATCACCGTTTCAAAACCTATACATACCAGGGTACACAGCATACACAATCATTGCAAGTAGATCTTGATCATCGTTTGATCGAACTGATCTTTAACTATACACATAAAGCTTATCTTTCTGATTAAACAGAAATTTGATTTCTAAAAGAACTCAAATTTCTCACTCAAAATTTCTTTATAAAATAATTTACTATATATAAAAAAATAATATATAAAAAAATAAAATTGGTTCGAGTAATACCTGGAGTTGCATCCCCAGCTGTTACAGTTTCTTGAACGGTCAGGTTGAAGATGCTTGCGGTTAATTTCGTTGGTTTGTTAGTTGATGTTGGTCCCGTTGTTGCCAATGTCCTGGTGCCTTTTTCTCGTATTCGCATTACTTGCCTCCTTTCTCCTTCTTGGACATTCTTCCACTTTATACTCCATTGATTCACACTTAAACACACAGACTTTCCTTTTATCTCATTTCCTTTTATCGTATAGGTGACAAAACAATCTTTTGCCCCTTCATTATCTTAGATACTACAAATGTTGCTACAGGGTCAGTTGACCCTCTAAATCCTGGCAGTACGATGGCCTTGAAGTCTTTGACGTTCGTCTATCAATTATCTGACTGATCTTCTCGCGACTGGTATTCCGTTCTGCATAGCTTGATCGTCCATATTCGCATAATTCTGTATCGGGTCTGGTTGTCTCCCATCTTTGTTAACAGGTTCTTCTGTCCGTGTATTTCATTTTCGTCTCCTTGACAGCATTATCACTATTTATTCTTTATTCTAAGCCATATCGTATACGTATAATCATATAACACAAAACTTTCTATTCCAATAATCATGTACTCAAAATATTAGATTTGAAAATTTGGTTTACTGTAGTAACCAGTATACAGATAAATATCTACTATCTTTATACCAACTTATTTCATTAATCCATCATAGACTCATATTCATAACACTTGACATACCATAGCACATACTGTTTTAATCATCCGATATCCCTTTGTGACTCAAAAGTCAAGAATCGCTGACACAACTTATATAAAATTTAAAAAATATTACCTTATACAAACACACCTATCATATACTTAACATAGAATCATACTTATTCAAGTAATACTGGTACTACTTATTTCTTACGCCTCCACTAAGGATCAATTGCTTGGAAATATGTATATTCCCATTATCCTCAATAATCCATTCACACCTAACTACATCTAGTTCGTCCAACTTACCATATATTATGAGTTTAAGAACTCTACGAGTTTAAGAACTCAACATTGACCACATATTCTTTAACTATACTTTACCTATCAGACATATTATCGCCTATGGGTCTGGTACTACACTTTTCAAATCAACTACCTCATTGAGGTAGCTTTCAATGTGAGCCTCTATTTCAGCTATTAGCTTTGATATTGGCTCAGGTATGGAGATTGACTTCTTCTTGACGATCTGAGGGTATCCTAATCCTTTCTATTTGATATTTACACACATAATTTATCTAGACTAGCATATAGTATATACACACAGCACATAATAGTTTTATATAAGTTATCTTTTATTTTATCTTACGATAAATTTATTCAATTCATCTCCTTTTTAAACTCTATATGAGTTATTTATATTTTCAACGTTTCCCTCTGTTCTAAAGTTATAGCCTAAGGTCTAGGCCACCTAAGGTTTTTAACCCTAAGCTCTGATACCAACCTGTAAAGATCCCAAACTCGGTTCTTCACGATACCATTTCTATGAGCAGAATAATACTAATAATAATAACAATAATATAAATATCAATTTAACTTACATTTATCAGAGTCTAATCCCAAGTACGTAACCATTACTATATTCTTTACATGATATATAATACATATCATTATCTTAAATACATTCTAACTATTACAAAAGACACCATTTAAACATGTTCTGTTTGCTTTCCTTTTCACTTGTTCTTGTCTGAACCTTTGAGTTGTTCATGCCTAGCTGAAAACATTTAATTTAAAGCAAGGGTGAGCATTTGAGTGCCCAGCAAGTAATAACAATTATAAATATAATTAGCTGAAAGAAATAAATGTTTCCTTTGTACATCACTTCTACAATGAATTTATAGTTGGGAAGTAAACTGAACCGAAATAATAACATAACAATTCTATCTCAATTTTTTAAAACTACGTATAGACTATATATATAGGGTAGTCGACATACTATGAACATTATTTTTAGTTTTTTCTAAGGTTTAGCAGAACTTCATCCGCAACCCGGCATAACTTACAGGCACGAGGGTGATCTGTCCAATGTGCCATGTATTGATCAATACTACATTACAAGAACGATATGATCGTTCACTCTGTGCGCCTTGGGCGCATAAAAGTTTTCCCGTAATCGGGATGTTCATACTTAGACTGGAATCCGAACCAAAACAATTTGATTGGATACAAAAAGGTTTTAACTTATTCAACGATATTTTTGAATTTGTGTCTAGCTGATCAAGTAGCTTAGACGGCTATATATATATATATATATATATATATATATATATATATATATATATATATATATATATATATATATATATCAACATGTGATTAAATATAATGATTATCCAAGTGGGGTCACTCGTATAACCGTATTTAGAAATTAACGAACAAAATATATATCTGAATTACCATATACTAACATGTTGATAAACAATGATCGGGGATATAGAATATATCATAATAGATTTAATAATATAGCATAATAATAATAATATAATTCTAAAACTTCTTACTCATGTCCATTCCATAAAGAAAATGCAAAGGTAAGATACTTGCCTGATGCGCTGCTTACAGTTCACAATTTAGTTTTATCGTTTATAGCACGACCTATCATTAATCAGATCATTCGTTCGATTAGAATAACATACTATAACACACAACACTGCTTATTGCAGTCAGCACATACCCTAATCACATTGGCACATATGTTTAATAACCATTGAATCACAAATAATCACATATCTAATTAAATTATCTAAGTCCAGATCAATTGCTGAAACATGTCGGTGTACCGATAACTTTATCGGGTAATTATCGAGTCTAAGACTATGTCCTGTAACTCAATATCTGTACGTATCAGTCATATTATTTTTAAATGACTTAATATAATTTTAAAACATTTATTATGATTTATCATGAATTTTTAAACATCGGAATCATTATTAAATGATTTAAATATTAAACAGTTCTATTATCATTAATATTTAATTAATATTAAACTATTAATGAAATCATTTCTAAAATATTAAAGTTATTTATAATAACTCAAAATATTTTTAAAGTATTAATATTACCCTTAAATGATTTTTAAAACATTTAAAAATTATTTTTAAATAATTACCATTAATTATTAAGGTATTAATGTTTTATTTATCAAAATATTAAAAGTCATTAAGTATAACTTAAAATATTTTTAATTCATTTATATCCTTCTTAAATGATTTTTAAATTAATAAAACTATTTTTAAACTATTTATTTAATATAATTATTCAATAAATTTACTATTTTTAAAAATAAGTTAATAATCATTAATATTAATTTATTAATAAAATTATCCTTTAAATATTAAAAGTTATATTTTATAACTTAAAATATTTTTAAACACTTTATTTTTATTTAAAATAATTTTTATAATATTAAAATCATTTTTTAAACTAAATTATTAAATAACTTTAATATCATTAATAATAATTAATTAATAAAATTTATCTTTAAATATTAAAAGTTATATTTTATAACTTAAAATATTTTTAAATACCTTATTTTTATTTAAAATAATTTTTAATATAATAAAATCATTTTTAATTAATTTATTTAATTCATTTAGTAAATAACTTAACTATCATTAATATTAATTTATTAATGAAATTTATCACAAAATATTAAAAGTCATTAAAAATAACTTAAAATATTTTATTATATCATAATATAATTTTGAATGATTTTTCAAGTATTAAAAATCATTTTTAACTAATTTATTTAATAATATAATTAAATAAATTAAATACTTTTAATATTCCAAAAATATTAAATATTTATGAAATATACTTAAAATAATTAAAAACTAATTTTCCGAAGTTAAAATAATTTTTATTAATTTATTTTGTATTTTTAATAATTAAAAACAATTTTTTTCTATTTATTAATTAATTTTCAGAAAATAATATTCTGTCTATCGCTAAAGGCCACCTATAGCGACAGAACCGTCGCTATAAGTGTTCTTCATGTTCTTGGCTAAACCTAGAACTTCATGTCAATGATCAAGTGGCCTAGTTTGACAGTGATTTATGATCATACCAAGTTGTTTCTGGACTATCTATTGCTCACAGATTATAGAACTAATGTAGTACTACACGATACAGCAACAATCATAACCATATAATACATAACAAAGCAGATCTGATCGTTCGAAGTGGCTGTCAGAGCTGTTCTTCATTTCTGGGTTTCCCAGAAATGAAGAACAGTGTGTGAGGCCTACTTTGGGCTTCCACAACTTGCAATACATGTAATGTTTTTGAGATTTAAGAGGTCCAGTGCTTAGCTAACATGTAAGGCTACAAATCTATTATACAATATCGACAAAACATCAACACAATCGACCTATATAGATCGGTCAAACCTTGTCATAAATACATGATCATACGTTTTCTGGGTTACCCAGAAAATGTATTTCATGTTCTTCCTGCTCGGTTTGACCGTTCATGAAATCTAACACAAATGATGTTTAGACTATATAAAAATTTTAATCAACAGTTAACATAACATACTACAATATGGTTTCAACGAAAAACTCAAAACATTTACAATCGGACCGATCCATGACCAACAAATACTTGTCAAACTCTAGTTCTCGGTTTCTGCGCTACCTAGAAAGTTTGCAAGTCATGGTCGGTCAATGTAGTTTGACCGTCCATAACTTGTACTCTACATATGATCTAAGACTGATTTCAAGCTCAGATCAAAGTTCATATATCTGACTACAGCTACAAAGTTTCAAAACACAAAACGCATTAAAGATCACAGAGATTAAAGGCCTGACATTTCTTGTCAGACACCAAAACAAAAATTTTCCAGACTTTGTAGATCTTCAAATTCGAGCCTCTAGATGTTATGGATCTAACTTCTAGCAACCAAGATCATCCTTAGACACTACTAACAACATATTCTAACACTTAAACATAACATCTATCAACAGATTTTTGGACAGAAATTCTAGAGTTTGTTTATACATTTAAATGAGCAATTCTTGATTCTATGTTTCTGATTTGGTTATGATAAACGTGGGGCTTCAATATATGACTGATATACTACAGTTTTTCGTTGGTTTTAGAGAGAGAGGCTCAAGGATGAGAGTTGGGTAAGAATGGCTAACAAATGAATTTCTCTCTCCTTCAATCTATAAATAGACCAACAAGGTGCATGAATTGGCTAAGCTAGAGGCTTGTTGCTGTTATTTTGAGCACATGGGGTGGTTGAAGTGGTTCACCCACTCAACCTATTGTCAAAACCTACATGATAGCCAAAATAATACACTAGGGGCAAAATGGTCATTTATATTTTCCATTTAATGGCATAATTAGAACTTAGCAAACCCTTAGGGTTTAACCTTAAGGTTTAGCATAAATTGTAGGATTTAGCAATTAGGGTTTGCACAAAAATAAATAAAATCAAGTAAAAATTAAATAAATTTTAATTTCTAAAATTTTGAAATTAGGGTTTTCATAATTATGAATAATCTTCTAATTACACTATACATGAACATTGGGTGAAAATATAATTATAATTAACCTTGGTAAAATAGCAATTAGGATTTACGATTTTTGATAATTAGGGTTTAAAAATTTAGGGTTTCCAAAATTAACACTTGTAATTATAAAACTTGCTAATTAATCACGTTAACACAATTACAACCAATCTCAAACTATAATTTAAATTTAAAATTAGGGTTTATCATCTCCAAAAATTAGGGTTTTAGAAATATTAATTATGGTTTTCTAAAAATTAGGGTTTCTAGAATTTTAATTAGGGTTCACCTAATTAATACATTTAATACACGACATAAATTATATAACACACTTATAAAACAATCTTGCACTCTAATTTGGATATTAAATTAGGGTTTAACATTATTATTAGGGTTTGGTCATAATACACCGTAATTGACCTACCATTATCAATACGGAAATACAGTACATATTCATAGCACTGAAAAATCAAAATATAATTAATATTATATTATTATTTTCATACCTTGACAATAATCCAAAATTAGGGTTTGGATTCCATATTTGATTTATTCTTCATATTTAACCTTAATAATTAAGGTAAAATAATTAATTTAATATTCCATACTAAAATTCATATAATAAAATAATTATTATAATTATTCTAAAAATCACTTCATATATTATTTAAATAATATATGATTATATTTTTATGGAAAATAATTAATAAAAATATTTCTACTATAAAATTAATCATTATAAGAATGTACTTTATAATAATCAATAATTCTATAATAAAATTATTTGTAAATATTTATGTAATAAATATATTTTTATTTACCACATAAATACATATACTCATTATCGTGTACAAATCCTCATCCTTAATATATAAAAAAAAATTTATACGCAAAATTTCTTATTTATTTATGTAGAAAATATCGGGTTGTTACAACTACTCCTTAGTTGATGTTTGTTGAATTCCAAAATCCCTTGAAAGCTTATCCAAACCAAACTTAATTTGGTGCGGACTTGTATTCTAAATACTGAGATGAACAACTCTTTTAATAGAGGTTTACGCTTAGCGTTGAAATGGTTGTGCACAATGCATTGTACGAATGGTTGATCCCCCTAAGTACGTAGAGTTCTTATAGTCTTATGACTGTTAAAGTTAAAGTTGAAAGATTACTTATAACTATGGACATGATTCGTGGTCATTAGACCCTCAATGAATGTTATAATTTTCAGAAAGTTAATAGAGTATATTGTTCAGTTCTATTGAGCCTAATATTGGCAATTGATGTGAAAGTTTAAAGATTTACTTAATGTTATTTCAAGTGGGCCTTGTTTGCTCACTCTTGCCTGTAAAATTTCTTACAGCCAAAGTTGAAACAGGTGACGTACCTAGCACCAGTAAGGGAAAAGGGAAGATGAATAAATACTGAAGACTTGTAATAGTTTTGATAGTTTACTTTCAGAATTTGATTTAAAGATTGTAATGAAGTTATTTAATTTTCTACATTTGAATGATTGTTGTTAAAGGTTAAATAACCTGGGAGATTTTTATTTGAGTTTAATCCTGTATGAGCAGGTTTTCTTTTATTATTCAATTCTATTAAGATTGGGTAGTTAGAAATGAATGTTTTGATTATGTGAACACCAAATCTTGAGGCAATGAAGTACCAGGATTTGGGGGTGTCACAAGCCGAGCCGGGCCCTTTACAAGTATAAACCCCCGCTGAGACGGAGGTACGCGCAGAAAAGGCAAATTTTGGCCAAATTTGAGTCCGTGAAGGATTGTTTCCATCCGATTGACTCAAGGACTTCCAAAAGGACTTAAAGACATATAAAGAGACTTATAAAAGGAGGAGATTCAGAAGGATTAGGGGGAGATTAGATTTGGAGATTGAAGAAACATGGAGACCATTGAAGATTCAAAGTAGGAGCAAGGAGGGAGCATCAAATCTATAGACAATAGATTTTATCTTCTCATCTTCTTCTATCTTTGTCTTTTAATGTGTATTCGATTGTGGATTCTTAGTTTTAATTCAATAATCATGAACTAATTCTTTGTTTTAGATTACAATGGATCTTATTGTGTTGTTTATTTTAATATGCTTCGCTATCAATTATTATGTTCTATTGTGAGGACTGTCTATTGTGATTTGGACTTAATTGTTTAATTGATTGGCCATCAATTACCGTGATAATCTATATGAACTCGAGAGATGAAGTATTGATTTAAATCTTATCATGATTGTATGTGTTCAGGATTTTGTTAGTAGCTTAAACTTGATGAGTGTTAAGGTAGGGATATGCTTGACACCGCATGTAATCGGATAGAGAACTTATTCTTCAACCTTCTTCAATTGTAAATCACATAGAGATATAGTGGGTTAGTTGATTAAGGTGTTTAACGGATTTCTATCTTAATTGTGGATTGACGTTAATATGGGTATTATGCATCGAGAAGTGGTTTTATCTGCTTTAGTGTTCTTGATTAACAATTCAGGATAGAGAATAATTGATGAGAAGTGTGTTAACTTAAATGAAGCAATAAGTGAAGTTGTGATCTTAAATCTCCGTTATCTTAATTTAACTAGTAGAATTTAAGAGTAGTTTAATTTATATAATTTGAAATTCATTCGTTTAAATAAGATTGAGTTGGTTACGGGTTAATATTTGGTGATTCTTATTAAATAATTCTCTATTCGAACAATACTCAACTTCTCACTTTATTACTTGTTGACCACATATACTTGCGTGTTGTGCGTAATTAGATTTTATCCAACAAGTTTTTGGCGTCGTTGCCGGAGAATTAGTTTAATATTTTTTACCAATATTAATTTCAATCAAAATAGTTTTAATTTAAACATTTTTATTTTTAGTTTTAACTCTCTTCCTATATTTCTCTCTTTTTAGGCACCATGGATGACTTTGCGTATCAATGGCCATACACGAACATGACTCAACCAAGGGAAACAGGGATTGATGGACTTAATACATCTTCTATAGAGCCAATACAAATTGAGGCAACTTCAAAGACGTTGGAGGTTATCGCAGCCCAACAGAGTCGAAGGATGGCAAGAATGACTCAGCCAAGGGAAGCGGAGATTGACAGACTTGCGACACTTTCTGCATTATCAGCACAGATTGAGACAATTTCGAGGAGGTTAGACGCTTTTGAAGCTCAACGTCGTTAAAGTGTGGCAGTTACCTATGATTATTGTGCTGGAAATCATATGAGTCAATAGTGCGCCATCAATTTCGAGCCGGTACAGGATGGTGGTGATTACGCCAATAATTATGTCTATCCTAACAACTATTATCAGGATTGGGGGTATCACCCGGATTTTTCATGGAGCTACAATTATGATGACCAATATTACGCTCCAAATCCATCATACACACCGGAATATTCATGTCCACCTCCATTGTCACAAGAAGAAAAGCCAAATCTGAGGGATATAATATTGAAGTGCATTGCAAACCTAGAGGAGATGAGTATTAGCCAAGAGCTGTCAACCCAAAATTTTAATAATTGGATGGAACAACTCATCACCACTTCAACTTATGGTCCTCAATACATTAATTCCAAAACTGAGACAGATAATTCAAGTTTGGAGGATTTGTGGTTCAAATTTGTAGCATCAACTGAGGAGAGGATGATTAATCAAGAGCGGTCAATTCAAAATCAAGAGATAACAATTCAAAATCTTTAAAATAAGATAGATCAATTGACCAAAGCCGTAAGCAACCTTCCTCGAAACAATTGGTGTTATGATGAGGATTCTGAGATTGATGAAGTGCCCGAACCAAATCTGCAACTGGATGAGCCACAAGATATAGGAAGTGTGGAGACAATTGGGGATAATGAAATAGAGGTCCACGAAGATCTAAATGGGTCTGCACCAATGATCAAACAGTCGGTCAGATTTACAAAATCATGCCCACTTGGTAGTCATGTCGTCGGCTAAGCTCTTGTTGACATAAGAGTGAGTACAATTTTCAATCCATGGTGGGAAGAGAAAGAGAAGACAGACGAAGAGCCCATTGTGTGTGACAAGCTTCCATGCCCCAAAGTGATCACTTACACAATGGAGAAAGCATCTAGCTGTGGGACGTTCTTGATTGAGATCATACCAAATCAAAGCATGCTAGGTAACTTTGATGCATTGGCCATCGTAAATGGGAACCTACCAAAAGCTATATTATTTCCGATGGATGGAGGGTTCCTCAACTTTTGAAGAGGAATTAGATAGCGTTGACCAGACAAAGTCAGGCTGAAAGACTGTAAGTCAAGCGCTGACTGGGTGTGACAACCCGAAAATTCGGTTTGTCCAGAATTTAAGTTTAAAGAATTAGTTATTAATAAAATAAATTTTTATTAATACTATTCTGTGCGAAGTGTTTATTAATCGTTCTATAACCTAGAATGATTATTAATCGGGAGGATTCTGGCTACGTGCTAGATTGAACGAGTAAGAATTTTCAAGACGAAAATGAAATTTTTCCGGGAACAAAATATTTTTCGGGGAAAAAGACGAAATAGACACTATTCATCAGTTTCTGCTCGGAGATTTATTTTGAAATTCTGAGAAGTTATAGATTACGTTTAATTCTGAGACGTGATGGAATATTCAATAATATTTCAGTTATGGCAAAAATGAAGTTTTCGCCTGCGGACTCAAAACCTAAGGGTTTAGAAAAGTGAGTTCCGAGAATGTTATGATCGCGTATAATAATTAGGGTTATTATGCGTGAAAAATATTAGTATAATACGAGTTATTATACGAGTATAGTATGAAGAGTAGTACGATGTATAATACGAATATCGTACGAACAATATACGAGAATACGAGAATGGAATGTGTAGAATACGATTAGTCTTAATGGACTTTGAGTTCATGTACTTTGTAGAATCTAATTGGACTTGGATTATGTCAAGCCCAATGATTTGTGAAATCAAGCCCAAGTTAAGCCCAATAAGAATTAGGGTTAAGGCCCAAACTAAGAAAAGAAACCGCGGATCAAACCGGTGGGTAAACGAATGGGTAATAACCAATGGGGCAACCCATGGAGTAAGAGGGGCGGCCACTTGGCTACCAAGTAAGGGTGGTGGCCAAGTTAACTTGGTGGCTAAGGGATGGAGGAGGTGGAAATAGTAAGGAGGTGGGGGCGAAATGACTATTTTGCCCTTGCTTTGGTTTTCAATAAATAGAAAGCTAAACTTTCATTTTCTAGGATTTTGAAAATCCTAGAACTTGAGAGAGAGAGAGAGAGAGAGATCTCGGTTTGAAGAGGAAGAGAATGAGCATGAATGCTCGGATCAAAAGTGATCGAGAAATAGAAAAGCTCGCAAATCGTCGGTCTTGTCTAACGGAAGAGGATTAAAGAAGAACGGTAATCCGAACCCTAGTTCTTTTATTTATTTTCTTTAAGTTTTTATGTTTAAAAACATAACTTAATGAGAATAAGGAGTAAAAGATATTGAGAAAGATTTCATATGGTTGAAATCGTAAGAAAATGAAGAAATAAGAATTAGAAATTTATTTTATAAATTTCTTAAGGAAGTATAAGATTCGTGAGGATTTTGAGAGATCCGAATGAATTTTATGAATGTGTAGGTCAAATAAGTAAGGAATGGTGTTCTATAACATCAAATTCCAATAAAAAGTATAATTATAATCCAAAATATCGATTAAAATGAAGAACGAACAAAGAACACGAAGAACACGAAGAATGTTGTTGATGGACAAATTTAAAACCATCGTAGTGTAATTGTTGTTGATGGACAAGTTTAAAACCATCGCGTATAAGTTAAATGCTTATTTCTTGGTTAGGAACGGTAGAAATGTTCTTGAAGAACGAATTAAAACGGAGCTATAACGAAGTTATGGCGAAATTTCGTAAAAGACGAACGAGAATTAGAAAGTTAGTAAATGAACCCGAATGTGTAGGGTTTCATAAGAATGTAAGAGAACGTATAAAACGTGAGTCGTAGACTCAAGAACGAATGAATTCTGAGTTCGGATGACCGAATTACGGACGAACGAAAGAAGAACGTTAAAAAGGTTAAAATGAACAAAGAGTGAAGATTAAGCTAATTGAATGGCATGTTAACGGATTCAGAACAAAGTTCTATCTAAGGCATATTGAAGTACGTAAGATAAGGAAGAGAATGGCTTTGGAACGACTTCGTTCCGAGCTATAACGAAGAAGTTATGAGATCGTAAAGTACGTGTCTCAAACTTGATGAAAGACTTAGAAAAATTTTCTAGGGTTTTGTCTCGGCGCCACAGCGCCGGATAGGCTTCGAGAAGTGGCGCCGTAGCGCGAGCTCGGTCATGAACTTCTGGAGAGTGGCGCCGCAGCGCGAGAGGAAAAGAAGGACTTGGCGCCGCAGCGTCAGGCCGAAAAGCGAAGAGAGAGAAGTAGCTCGCGCCGCAGCGCGAGAAGAAAGGAAGGGCACGACGCCGCAGCGCCAGTGCAGGGCAATACCCAGAAATGAGATTTTAACTGCTCAATTTCTCGGGGGATGTGCAAGAAAGAAGTATGAACATATAGTTCACGTAATGTAACACTTAAGTAAGTGTTTTAAACCTTTAATAAAGGTTGAACAAAAAGATTAAATGAGATTAAAAGATAGAGAATGTAAGCGATAAATTATGGAACTGATATCCAGGGACCGTACTCGTAATGAACGAACGTGAGGGATTGCTATGATTGTGATTCCTTTGACGTTGAGTGATGAAGGTAATGAATAACATTCCGATGTTAACAAAGTCACTATTAAAAACAAATACCCGTTGCCAAGAATAGATGACTTGTTTGACCAGTTGAAGGGTGCTAAATACTTTTCGAAAATTGATTTGAGAAGTGGGTATCACCAGTTGAAAGTGAGGAAGGAGGATATACCACGAACGGCATTCAGAACTCGATATGGACATTACGAGTTTCTGGTGATGTCTTTTGGTTTAATCAATGCACCTGCTGCGTTCATGGATTTGATGAACAGGGTGTTTAAACCATTTTTAGACAAGTTCGTAGTGGTGTTTATCGACGACATTCTGGTTTATTCCAAAACTCAAAAAGAACACGTGGAACATTTACGTTTGACATTGGAGACACTAAGAAAGGAAAAGTTGTATGCGAAGTTTTCTAAGTGTGAATTTTGGCTCGATCGTGTATAATTTTTGGGTCATGTGATTAACAAAGATGGGATTTCAGTAGATCCATCGAAAGTGGAAGCTGTAATCAATTGGGAACAACCAAGAACACCTTCGGAGGTGAGGAGTTTCTTGGGGCTAGCCAGTTATTATAGAAGATTCATTCAAGATTTTTCTAAGATAGTCACTCCGCTAACAAATTTGACAAGGAAAGCTGTAAAATTTGTGTGGACGGAGAAATGTGAAGAGAGCTTCCAAGATTTGAAGAAGAAGCTAAGTATGGCACCTAAGTATGCCTCACACAAAGGGTTGGGTTGTGTTCTTATGCAGAACGGCAAAGTTATTGCCTATGCATCAAGACAACTGAAGGATTACGAGAAAGGTTACCTGACTCATGATTTAGAATTGGCTGCTGATGAGTGAGTTTTATACACATGAATTGGATACATTCGGGCTTAATTTATTATTGTTCTCAAGTCTTTTAGGATGTTTTTATGTGTTTGTGTCTATTCATGCATGTTTTATATTGTTTTGTAGGAATTGGGACAAAAGTTACATGGATCGACGTTCGGGGTGGCTAGATGCGCGTTTTCGGCTTACTATTTACACAGCAGTCACTTCAGAGTCAATTTGAGTATTTCTACGGACCTTATTTCGAAACACTTAAAGAATGAAAGTTGTAGATCTACTTCTTCTCTTTCCGGAACATCTTGAATCATCGAAATCGGAGTTCGGACGAAGAAGTTATGGCCATTTTCCCAAAGGACGTCGGAGTAGAAAATTCCAGAAAAACTTCCAGTGCCGGGGCGCTATTTCTCTATGTAATTCCAGCGCTGGGGCGCTGGGGGGCAGAATCTTAGCACCGTGCCCAGCGCCGGGGCGCTGGGGAAGTCAGTGGAAAGGCTTGGACGCGTTTTGGGGCGAATTTTGACATCTTTTTGACTCCAAATTGGATTGGGTTTGTTCCTAACCTAAAAATTAGACTTGTAACCTATAAATACATGATGTAAGACATAAAATAGGGGAGATTACATAGATTAGACTAGATTAAACACTCTATTAGATTAGAATCTAAACCCTAGTTCTTAATTAGCCATTAGAGATTGAAGCAACTTGGAGATCATTGAAAGATCAAGAGCAGGAGCAAGAGGGGAGCATCAGATTTGCTGACAACAGATTCTATTCTCTTCTCTTATCATACTTTTATCTTTTAATGTCTATTCAATTGTGGATTATTGGTTTCAATTCATTAATTATGAACTAACTCTTTTATTAAGATTTCAATTGAACCTTTTATGTCTATGAATTAGTTATTCGATTTATTCTAATTATTTATGTCAAAGTGAATTGTTGATCTTGTCTTGAGCTTATTGATTAATTATCTGATCAGTAATTACCTTGTTACTGTAGAAGGAATCGGAAGAGGAATTCTAGGGTTAGAACTGGGCATGATAACATGTGACTTAGTTATTTGCATGGTGAATAATTAGGTTTGTGAATAGAATGGAAATATCTGTTTACCGCATGTAACACATAAGGAATTGGGATTGAAAAGAGTTTAATTCAATTGTTTTGCATAGAAATATAGCAAGATTAATCTGGATTAAATAGAAGTCAATTGATCACTTGGAAAAGGACTTTTGGCATTTGAGAATTTCTATTAACAATTCATTAGGCATAATAATTGGGATAGTTGGATAATTGATTTATAGTTTATAATTGGGGATATTGAAGTCTTAATCTTTATTTATTTGAATTAATTTTAGAGTAATCTAGATTTAATTGATTAATTTAGTTTTCTTAATTAGAAAAATCACAATTTATGTTTGTTTAAATAAAATTGATTTGGTTAAGAGTTAGTACTTGGTAATTTTTATTAAATAATTCCTCGTGGGAACGATACTTTTCTTATCACTTTATTACTTGTTGACCGTGTATACTTGCACGTATTCATTGATTGCGAAATCGATCAACAAGTTTTTGGCGCCGTTGCCAGGGAATTAATTTAATAATTATTTACCAATATTAATTTCAATCAATTTAGTCTTAATTTAAACATTTTTTTTATTTTTAATTCTCTTCCTATATTTCTCTCTTTTTAGGTACCATGGATGACTTTACGTATCAATGGCCATACACGAACATGACTCAACCAAGGGGAGCGAAGATTGACAGACTCGAGAAACTTTTGCATTGGCAGCATAGGTGGCCGCAATAGCTAAGAAAATAGAGACATGGAGTCCACCATCCACGCAGCAAGTAGCTATGGTTTGTGAGTTATGTGATGGGAGTCATGCTACATATCAATGTGCCATAAATGCCAAATCAACTAAGTTTGTAGGGAGCTATAGTCATGTCTATCCCAATAATTATCATCAGGATTGGGGGTATCACCCGGATTTTTCATGGAGTAACAATCAAGATCAATTTTATACTCCAAGTCCAACATACCCACCGGATTTGTCGTGTCCACCTCCACTACAACAGGAAGACCATTCAAATTTGGAGGAAGCCTTGGAAAAATTTATTAAAGCTTCTGAAAAAAGGAACGAGGAACAAGACAAAAAATTGAATCAAATAGAACTGAATATGAAAAGCCAAGGTGCGTCGATAAAGAATCTGGAAAATCAATTGGGGCAGATAGCACAAGCGTTGAACAACCATCCTCAATACACTTGGCTCTATGACATGGATGACGAAACTGATGATGAGTCCGAACCAAATCTGCAACCGGATGGGCCAAATGATATAGATGTTGAAAGAGAGAAAACAATTGGGAACAAACAAAAGGAGATCAACGAAGATTTAACTATAAGATTCAACGAAGATGAATCGATTTCATTAGTGTCCCATGTACCTTCTCCACCAAAGTTCAAGAATCCGGGCAGTTTTGCAAAACCATGCCCAATTGGCAGTCATGTCGTCGGCAAAGCTCTTTATGACATAAGAGCTAGTACAACTGTGGAGTCATGGTGGGATGACAAAGAGAAGATAGAGGAAGAGCCCATTGTGTTTGACAAGCTTCCATTCCACACTCTGATCACAGACACAATGGGGAAAGCACCTAGTTGTTTGTCATATTTAATGGGGATCCGATCTAAAAAGAAAATGCTAGGTGACTTAGATTCAATGGTCATTACAAATGGGAACCTACCAAAAGTTATATTATTTCCGATGGATGGAGGGTTCCTCAATTTTCGTAGGGGAATTGGATAGAGAATTAAAGAAGTCAGGCTGAGACTATAAAACAAGCGCTTATTGGGAGGCAACCCAAGTTTAATTTTTATTTTTAGTTTTTATTAAGTTTTATATTAGTAGTTTTGAATTTTCATTTATTTAGGATTTAATAAAAGTGCTTATATCATGGTTTTACAGGTTATTCAAGTCAAATTCAAGTATGGTGCCCAATTTGTTCCATGTGCTTAGCCTATTCTCCAAACTTAGCGGATAAGGAGGAAGATTGCTATATTTTCAGGGAAGTCCTCTGCTTTAATTTTTTCTATTGTAGCCATTGAGGACAATGTCTAGTTTAAGTTTGGGGGCATTTTAGTGTCGTATTGCATATAGTTAGTTATTTACATTGTAGTTCGTTATATTTTCGGGTTATTTACATTTAGTTTTTGCATTCAGTTTTTTGTTAAAAAAAAAAATTTAAAAATCGCAAAAATAGTAGTTAGTTTACTATGTTTGTTGCAGTTAGTTTATATTTGCATGATTCCAACTGTTAGATAGTAAAAGTCTATTTTGGCCAATGATGAGACTGGAGTTGAGTAGACAAGTATAGTATTGACTGTTAAGACTTTGATGTGATTTCTTGTTATGAATTGAATCTTTTCCTGTTTGAAACTGGTATAATTAAGGTTAGCACGTTAATAACAGCTGTGTTGACTGATTAAGTTTAAATTGATACATAATGAATTTCTTAAGGATAATACTAATGTGAATGAATGAAAGACATGAATAGGTGGAGATGGCTGAATTTAGACAAAAGCTTAAGTTTGGGGGAAAATTTGGGATATATAAGCTTCACTAAAAAAAAAAAAAAGAAAGAAAAAAAAAATTACCGTGGCTAGTTTTGTTTCGGGGCCTTTGTTACTTGAGTAAGTACGCCCGAAGGAGTATCTTAAAACCTAGCGCCCTAAGGTCTTATATGGTCTGGGAGTCGTTGGTCGAAAGCTCGCTAAGGGGTGACACTGTTAGCCTAATGGAATGAGACATTGCACAGTCATGGTTAAAAAAAAAGAAAGTAAAAAGTAAAAAAAAAACAATAAAACGGGAAAAGAGCAAAAAGCCCCCGTAATGAAAAGTAAAGCATAAGTATCCCGGATTGGACTCTTGAACTTGGTGGATGTTTAACTTTAGTTGGATCTAGCTTGTTCGTGAATTTTGTGAGTTTTCACTGTATGATACCTTTAAAGAGACCTATTATGTGTTAAATTTGATTTTATATTAGTTAACATTGTTTTGGAGCACACACGCACTATATCAGTGATAACAGTCTAAGATTTGATGAGTGATTGGGAAATTACTGATTTGTTTTAATATGATGTATTATCATGTTTACTTGATTTCTTTAAGACCGGTTGAATAGACTTGTTTCTGTCATTACTGTTGGATTCGTAGGCATATAGATTAGTTTCATTACATTGCATTGTATAACATTTTTGTGTTTTTGCTTGAGGACAAGCAAATGTTTAAGTTTGGGGGTATTTGATGAGTGAGTTTTATACACATGAATTGGATACATTCGGGCTTAATTTATTATTGTTCTCAAGTCTTTTAGGATGTTTTTATGTATTTGTGTCTATTCATGCATGTTTTATATTGTTTTGTAGGAATTGGGACAAAAGTTACATGGATCGACGTTCGGGGTGGCTAGATGCGCGTTTTCGGCTTACCATTTACACAACAGTCACTTCAGAGTCAAATTGAGTATTTCTACGGACCTTATTTCGAAAAACTTAAAGAATGAAAGTTGTAGATCTACTTCTCCTCTTTCCGGAACATCTTGAATCATCAAAATCGGAGTTCGGACGAAGAAGTTATGGCCATTTTCCCAAAGGACGTCGGAGCAGAAAATTCCAGAAAAACTTCCAGCGCCGGGGCGCTATTTCTCTATGTAATTCCAGCGCCGGGGCGCTGGGGGGCAGAATCCCAGCGCCGTGCCCAGCGCCGGGGCGCTGGGAAAGTCAGTGGAAAGGCTTGGACGTGTTTTGGGGCGAATTTTGACATCTTTTTGACTCCAAATTGGATTGGGTTTGTTCCTAACCTAAAAATTAGACTTGTAACCTATAAATACATGATGTAAGACATAAAATAGGGGAAATTACATAGATTAGACTAGATTAAACACTCTATTAGATTAGAATCTAAACCCTAGTTCTTAATTAGCCATTAGAGATTGAAGCAACTTGGAGATCATTGAAGATCAAGAGCAGGAGCAAGAGGGGAGCATCAGATTTGCTGACAACAGATTCTATTCTCTTCTCTTATCATACTTTTATCTTTTAATGTATATTCAATTGTGGATTATTGGTTTCAATTCATTAATTATGAACTAACTCTTTTATTAAGATTTCATTTGAACCTTTTATGTCTATGAATTAGTTATTCGATTTATTTCAATTATTTATGTCAAAGTGAATTGTTGATCTTGTCTTGAGCTTATTGATTAATTATCTGATCAGTAATTACCTTGTTACTGTAGAAGGAATCGGAAGAGGAATTCTAGGGTTAGAACTGGGCATGATAACATGTGACTTAGTTATTTGCATGGTGAATAATTAGGTTTGTGAATAGAATGGAAATATATGTTTACCGCATGTAACACATAAGGAATTGGGATTGAAAAGAGTTTAATTCAATTATTTTGCATAGGAATGTAGCAAGATTAATCTGGATTAAATAGAAGTCAATTGATCACTTGGAAAAGGACTTTTGGCATTTGAGAATTTCTATTAACAATTCATTAGGCATAATAATTGGGATAGTTGGATAATTGATTTATAGTTTATAATTGGGGATATTGAAGACTTAATCTTTATTTATTTGAATTAATTTTAGAGTAATCTAGATTTAATTGATTAATTTAGTTTTCTTAATTAGAAAAATCACAATTTATGTTTGTTTAAATAAAATTGATTTGGTTAAGAGTTAGTACTTGGTAATTTTTATTAAATAATTCCTCGTGGGAACGATACTTTTCTTATCACTTTATTACTTGTTGACCGTGTATACTTGCACGTATTCATTGATTGCGAAATCGATCAACAGCTGCAGTGGTATTTGCTCTCAAGATATGGAGACATTATCTGTATGGAGAGAAATGTGAGATCTACACAGACCACAAAAGTCTGAAGTATATTTTCAATCAGAAGGACCTGAACATGCGTCAGAGGAGATGGATGGAATTAATAAAGGATTACGATTGTGAGATCTTTTATCATCCGGGCAAAGCGAATGTGGTTGCGGATGCTTTAAGTAGGAAAGGTCGGGAGAAATTAATGCTGATAACAACTCAGGAGGAGCTCATTTCAGCAATGATAAAGTTAGAACTGGAAATCAAATTTCCACAGGAATCCGACGAACAACTATTTCATCTAGAAGCAGGTCCAACTTTACTGGACAAGGTGAAAAACGCTCAGTTACAAGATGAAGAATGTGGAAAGATAAAAGAGAATATTGTTAATGGAAACAATACGAAATACAAGGTCGATACCGAAGGATTACTACGGTACGAGGGAAGAATCTGGGTTCCAGCAACACCAGAACTGAAAAACAAAATCCTGACCGAAGCTCATAGCTCAAGATATTCGATTCATCCAGGAAGCACGAAAATGTATCAAGATTTACGCCGACATTTTTGGTGGCCGAATATGAAAAGGGATGTTACAGAATGCGTGGCTAAATGTTTGACATGTCAAAGAGTAAAAGCTGAACATCAAAGACCCAGCGGATTACTTCAACCGTTGGAAATACCGGAATGGAAGTGGGAACATATCACGATGGATTTTGTGGTGGGTCTTCCAACTACTCAGAAAGGATACGATGCGATTTGGGTAATAGTAGATAGATTGACAAAATCTGCACACTTTTTGCCAATAAAGATTAGATTCAATCTTGATCAGCTGGCAAAACTATATATTAAAGAGATCGTTGCAAGACATGGAGTTCCAGTGTCAATTGTGTCAGATAGAGATCCGAGGTTCACATCAAACTTCTGGAAGAGACTACAAGAATGTATGGGAACACAGTTGCGAATGAGTACGGCATATCATCCGCAAACAGATGGCCAAAGCGAACGAACGATCCAGACATTAGAAGATATGTTGAGAGCATGCGTCATGGATTTCAAAGGAAGCTGGGAAGAGCAATTACCGTTGGTGGAATTTGCCTATAATAATAGTTATCACGCGAGCATCGGCATGCCGCCTTACGAAGCGTTATACGACAGAAAGTGCAGAACTCCACTGTACTGGGATGAAGTTGGTGAACGTCAACTGTTAGGACCAGAATTGGTGCAACAAACTGCTGAGGTTATCAAACTCATCAGGATAAGATTGGTAGCAACTCAAGACCGACAGAAGAAGTATGCTGATCAACACAGGCAAGATCGTGCATTTGACGTAGGAAGCTATGTATTCCTAAAAGATCCTCCTTAGAAGGGGAAAATTCGTTTCGGTAAAAAGGGAAAGCTAAGCCCGAGGTTTATTGGACCCTTTGAAGTGCTGCGAAGAGTAGGAGAAGTGGCCTACGAGGTAGCTCTACCTCCAGAGTTGGAAAATATTCATAATATTTTTCACATTTCGGTGTTACGACCATATAAACCCGACTACAAACATGTGATCGAGTACGAACCGTTGCAGTTCGAGAAAGATTTGTCTTATGAAGAGGTTCCTATCTAGATAGTCGACAGGAAAGAACAAGTGCTCAGGAATAAAGTGATACCTTCTGTGAAGGTGATTTGGAGGAACCACAACGCTGAAGAAGCTACGTGGGAACTCGAAGAGAAAATGTTGAAAGAGTGCCCTGAGTTATTTGTTTAATCTGTATCTTCGATTCTGGGGACAGAATCTTTGTAAGTAGGGAAGAATGTAACGAATGATTTAATTGAGTTGTGATTCTGAGGACAGAATCCTTGTAAGGATGGAATGATGTAACATTCCAGAATTTTAAAGTGTAATATTAAATATTTATTGATTTATATAAATATTTAATGGATATGTTTATTATTGAATAAATAATTGTTCAATTTGAGTTGATGTGGTATAGTTAGTTATTTGTTGAATAAATAATTAAGGAGCCAAGAAAAATTAATTGTTATGAGATTATATAATAATTTAATTTAATAAGTAAGCTAGAGAGCATATAGTGATTTTAAATAAATTATAATATTTTAAATGGGAAATTGTAATTTAAAATATTAGTTGGTTAAATAAAATTATAATTATAAAAGAAATTATAGTTATGTGATATTAAATTATGTGCTAAAGTAATTTAATAGATTAATATTTTAATTGATTTATTAATTGAATAAAAGTGTGACTAATAACCTTGCTATAAAGGAGTTATTAAGATAAATTAGTAATTTTAATTTAGTTTTTGCCAAACAAGGTGTAAGTATATTAATCATTTAATTTTTAATGGTTGCCAAACAAAGCCTATGGCTTTTAGATTTCTTTTGATTTTTAAATTATTAATAAAATAAATAAAACAAGTATATAAATAAAATATATATTTATAAGATTATACGTTATATGTTTGGTAACTGATAATAATAAGTAGGCTTATTATTGCCATATCAGTTTTATTCTACGTATATCAGTTTTGGTTTACGCTCATTGTTAGTACCTAGTTTATTATTGAGAGAAGTAAGAAAAGAGAAAGGAAAAGGTCAGAGAGTTTGAGAAGAAACCAAGTGCAAGATTGTCCAAAACAAGTTTTGATTGACAAGTTTTCTAGAGCAACAAAAAGGTAGGTTCCTAAAACCTTAATGTATGTACGTAGATATGTTTTAAGCCATTTTCCTATGAACTTGGTAGTCTCTGTTTTCTGGTTTTTCACTGTGTATAAGAGTTTTACCAGAATTTATGTAAAAGCTATGCTGGTATAATTGGTTAGGTAATTACGTGTTTATATATAAACCGTTATTCAATTGTCAGTATTTATATATAATTGTATGTTTAATATATAAATATGATGGTATGCTAAATTACGTCACTAAGAAATTGGTTTTCACAGTGAAAAACATGTATGAATAGTATATTTGCAAAATAACAAAATTGGTATGTGATTATGCGATTTGTGAACTAATACTGAGAAATTGAACTACACATGTGAATTGATTTATATGTTGGCATACTTGTATTTCAAAAGAATCAAATTTGGTTGATAATAGTAGAATTTCAGTTCACTGTATTTTTATTTGTCAACCATGGAGTTTTGATCTAATAATAGTGTTTCAAAGAATTAGCCTATGATATTGTTAATTAGTGGTTGGTAATTGGTATATGGATGATTGTTAACTTTTATGTGTAATTTTCATGAAGTTATACATGTGTTAGATGCCATTGGTTGTTAAAAATAAATTAGACAGTAGCTTTGCTCTGTCTTTCGGGGTTGGTTCTGTGAGTTTCGGCGCCCCAGCGTCAAAATTCACGCCCCAGCGCCAAATTTCGCGCCCTGGCGCCAAATTTCGCTCCCCAGCGCCAAAATGGGCCAGTAGCTCGCGCCCCAGTGCTGAAGCTCGCGCCCCAGCGCCGTAGCTCGCGCCCCAGCGCCACTGTTCCGCGCCCCGGCGCCGGAAAAGTGGCCTAGTTGGGCAGTTTTGACCTCCTATAGTAAAACGGCCATAACTTTTTCATACAAACTCTGATTGAGGTAATTCAAGATGATTCGGAAAGAGGACGAGTAGACCTACAACTTTCGTTCTTTAAGTTTTTTAATTTGAGGTCTGTAACAGTAGTAAAAATGTCTATCTTTAGGACTGTTGTGTATTTGGAGCCAATCGGAGGGCGTCGGGATGCACGAATGCAAGTGCAACCCTTTGGGTATTAGTATAACTTAATGATAACATGTTGGACATGTATTAGGATGTTGTATCAAGTTGTTAACGTACACGTGGTGCAATGGCATGATCATTTAAGTAGTTGTAATAAAGCTAAAAAGTAATTTTCATGAAAGATGTGTTGTTGTTTAAACTTAAACTTAGTTAGTAGCTATACTAAGAGTAATAAAGGAACTCATAAAGGTAATGTTAGTGTAACTAATGTGTATTGTCAATGCATATGGTATGTGTAGGACTTGGGGTGAACGTGAATAGTAATTGTTTACCTATGCACGAGGCAAGTTCCCTAACCTTTGCTACTTTATTATTCAGCAAGGCTACTTTTCACTGTTATGTTACACTTATGCAAGTTCTCTAACTCTACTTTTATAATTGTGCAAGTTTTCTTAACTCTAAACTTGTTATATTAGCATGCAAGTACCTTTAGTTTATCGTTCAAGTTATTATTTGTTGTGCATGCTTGATATTAAATTCTAAGATGTAACCTTAGCTTAACGTTGTTCAAAGCAAGGTATGATGAGTTATTCAATTGTTATGCTATTAGATTATTCCTAAAGCATGAACTTAGAACGAAAAGTTTATTCAGTATGATCATTCAATAACATAGTGTTATTATCTTGTATTCAACTAATCCTTAGTTGATGTCCGTTGAACTCCAAATTACCTTGAAAGCTTATCCAAACCAAACTTACTTTGGTGCGAACTTGTATTCTAAATACTGAGATGAACAACTCTTTTAATAGAGGTTTACGCTTAGTGTTGAAATGGTTGTGCACAATACATTGTACGAAGGGTTGATCCCCCTAAGTACGTGGAGTCCTTATAGTCTTATGACTGTTAAAGTTAAAGTTGAAAGATTACTTATAACTGTGGACATGATTCGTGGTCATTAGACCCTCAGTGAATGTTATAATTTTCAAAAGTTAATAGAATATATTGTTCAGTTCTATTGGGCCTAATATTGGCAATTGATGTGAAAGTTTAAAGATTTACTTATTGTTATCTCAAGTGGGCCTTGTTTGCTCACTCTTGCCTGTAAAATTTCTTACAGCTAAAGTTGAAATGGGCGACGTACCTAGCACCAGTAAGGGAAAAGGAAAGATGAATAAATACTGAAGACTTGTAATAGTTTTGATAGTTTACTTTCAGAATTTGATTTAAAGATTGTAATGAAGTTATTTAATTTTTCGCATTTGAATGATTGTTGTTAAAGGTTGGATAACCTGGGAGATTTTTTTTATTTAAGTTTAATCCTGTATGGGCAGGTTTTCTTTTATTATTCAATTCTATTATGATTGGGTAGTTAGAAATGAATGTTTTGATTACGTGAACACCAAATCTTGAGGTAATGAAGTACCGGGATTTGGGGGTGTCACATTAGATGCTTATTTCTTGGTTAGGAACGTTAGAAATGTTCATGAAGAATGGATTAAAATGGAGCTATAACGAAGTTATGGCGAAATTTTGTAAAAGACGAACGAGAATTAGAAAGTTAGTAAATGAACCCTAATGTGTAGGGTTTCATAAGAATGTAAGAGAACGTATAAAACGTGAGTCGTAGACTCAAGAACGAACGAATTCCGAGTTGGGATGACCGAATTACGGACGAACGAACGAAGAACGTTAAAAACGTTAAAATGAACGAAGAATGAAGATTAAGCCAATTGAATGGCATGTTAATGGATTCAGAACAAAGTTCTGTTCAAGGCATATTGAAGTACGTAAGATAAGGAAGAGAATGGCTTTAGAACAACTTCATTCCGAGCTATAACGAAGAAGTTATGAGATCGTTAAGTACGTGTCTTAAATTTGATGAAAGACTTAGAAAAATTTTCTAGGGTTTTGTCTCGGCGTCGCAGCGCCAGATAGGCTTCGAGAAGTGGCGCTACAGCGCAAGCTCGGTCATGAACTTCTGGAGAGTGGCACCGCAACGCGAGAGGAAAAGAAGGAATTGGCGCCGCAGCGCCAGGCCAGAAAGATAAGAGAGAGAAGTAGCTCACGCCGCAGCGCGAGAGGAAAGGAAGGGCATGGCGCTGCAGCGCCAGTGCAGGGCAATACCCAAAAATGAGATTTTAACTGCTCAATTTCTCGGGGGATGTGCAAGAAAGAAGTATAAACATATAGATCACGTAATGTAACACTTAAGTAAGTGTTTTAAACCTTTAATAAAGGTTGAACAAAAAGATTAAATGAGATTAAAAGATAGAGAATGTAAGCGATAAATTACGGAACCGATATCCAGGGATCGTAGTCGTAATGAACGAACGTGAGGGATTGCTATGATTGTGATTCCTTAGACGTTGAGTGATGAAGGTAATGAATAACATTCCGATGTTATGACATAGCATTGTAAGATGAACGTAAAGCGTATAGACGCTGTGAACGTAACGTTGTTACGAGGAACGATCGGTCTTAGCATACAACGAACGGTATGGCTTCGACATTATGATAGAATAATGAACATGTGGAATGGATAACGATCAAAAGCGATTAAAAACCTTGAATAAGGGTTGAATGAGAGATTAAGAGACGAGCAACGTGATTGAATGCGTAAACGATCTTCGTAAATCGTATTCGCGTTTGACGAACGTTCTAAGTATACCCTGGTGGTATGACATAGACGTTGATGAAGTTAGTAAGTAAGATACGAATGGTATCAAGAGAGCCTTAACGAACGGTAATAAGATTACTGAAAGCCGAATATAAGTCGGATGAGAATGATAGAATGAAAAGTAAGCACTGAACACTTTAACCAGCGTAAGGGTTAAGTGTAAGCGAGTGTTAAACAGGCAGAACCTACTCTCCGTGTATGGTTTAATCGTAATGTAATGAAGACTAAGTTTAGCCATGAACGGTGAAGAAATTAAGTTGAAGATAATAACTTATAACGTTAAGAAACCGAGTTAATAAGTATAACTTGGATAAACGTTTTGAGTGGAAGGAACTGGACGTTTGAAGATATGAATAAATTTATATGAAATGGTTAACGCTATGACCTCATAGTATTGACATTGAATGATCGTTCCGAGTGTACAAAAGACTGTATGACTTAGACGATAAAGAATGAATCATGAGGTATGGCATTTAGTTGTCAGAAAGCTGTAAGGAACATAAGTTTGGCTTAACGAACATTATAGTTTAATGGTTCGTATAAGTTAAGAGAAGTTAGGTTGTAGTACAATCGTAACCTTTGATGGTTAATATATGGGAGCTGGGCTAAACAATTCCTTCAAAGAGCGAAGGTATATATGAAACTGGCAACCGATCTAACTCACTGTGATGGTAGTGTAGATGAGACGGGAACTTGTTTGTTGGTTGTTTGTGGGAAACCACTCAGAGTACCATATGGACTACTAGCAAAGACACGATGTGTGCTGAGTCCTAGGAGGGTTATAAGAAGAAGATAAGAATGTAAATCATCAAAGATGATAAATGTATGAATAAGACATCTGTCATAAAGCCATAATCTGGTAATGAAAGTTAGTTGCGTAAGCTTAAATTACAAGAACGCGAACCTTAAGAAGTAAAGTTAAGTAAACCAATGCGTAAGTCAAGTATATGACTAATTGGTGTACGTGTTATTTCCTTATGTGTTATATAGGGATTTGGAATGAGCAGTTCAGCGTAAGCTGTAGCTGTGCGTAAGGCAAGTTTCCTAACTTCATTCATATTTTAAATGAATGCTAGTTTCTAAAACTTCTCAGATATTGAAATTGAGAAGTTCTGTCTATGTGCGAATGTGCGATATTTGTACAAGGTGGTCGAATGTATAAGGCCTTGTGCCACAAGGTGAACACTTCGATGTTTTTATGAAATGAACTGTTTCGTAATCAAACTGTTCAATTCAAGTATGCTCGGTTTATTCATGAACCGTTATTGTTAAGTCTGTGCTGATGATTCTAGCCAGACATAATGTATATGAAAAAGGTAGAAGAATCAAAGTATTTCAAAGTGAAAGTGAGTATAGTTTTAAGATGATAGGAATCGAGATTATTCCTATTATTCAAGCTGCTTCATAACCTTTGTTCGGTTATTGAAGTTCTAAAAAAATGTTTAAATTCTGAACTTGTTTGTTCAAACTGTGATGACTTGATGGGCAATTGAATGCTCACACTTGCTTTAAATGAAAAAAATATTTTCAGCGAACGATGTTAGAATGAACTTAAGGATCCCGTAAAGATCAAGCTAAGTGGTATCCAGACGAAGTGCCATTCAGTATGTGAATGGGTGTGAAGATCAAGTGAAGACTTGTAATGTAGAAAGATGAATTAAACTATAGACTAGTTTAATGAACTGTATGTAGCCTTGGTGGTGGATAAAAGTCACTCTTGTAAGATGAAAGGAATAATGTAATTATCATTATTTGTAATGAGAAAGGTTATAAGGTTTTGAGAACTTGGGAATTGAGAATGTATGTTGTTATATTTCAATATATAATGATGTATGATTGGTAAGAAGTGAGACCGTGACGCACGGAGTCTGGGTCTGAAGGTAGACCAGATTTCGGGGCATTACACTGGGAGGCAACCCAAGATATTTTTTTTAATATTTATATGCTTTCCTTGTTTATTTAGTAGATAGGAATCACGTTATATTCCAAAGTGCAATTCTAATCCATGATGTCTCTCTTCATTGCAGGTATTGGAGGTTCAATGGACATACAAAAAATTATGGAAAGAGAAGCCATCAGCCTGAGCCCATGACACAGTATCCTCCTTCAAATTCTGATGTGGAGGATTTTTCAGTCTTTGTGCCACGCCACCATCACCATAAGCTTAAATGATTACAGGGAAGTCCTCGTCCACTTCATGCTTTATTTTACAATGACGACATTGTAATTGTTAAGTTTGGGGGAGTTAATTAGTTTAGTTTTGCATGTTTAATATAGTTGTTTTAGTTTTGCATAAGTTGTCATGTTTGTTTAGTTTAGGATTATTATATGTTTGCATTCATGTAGTGTAAGTGCATAATAGTTTGCATAGTAGAGTAGTTGTAAATAATTTTTATTTATGTTTATAAAAAAAATTCAAAAATATTAGTTAGCTACTATGTTCATTTGCATGAATCCAGTTGTTCGACAGTTACAGTTTGTTTTGGCCAATGATGAGATTAGAATTGGGTAGACAAGTATAGTACTGACTATTAGAGCTTTGATGTGATTTCTTGTTATGAATTGAGTCTTTTTCTGTTTGAAACTGGTATAATAAGGATAGCACAGTAAAAATAACTTATTGATTGATTGAGTTTAAATTGATACATAATGGGATTCTAAAGGATAATGCTAGTTTGAATGAAAGAATGAGAAGAATAAGTAGTGATGGCTAAAGTTAGACAAGAACCTAAATTTGGGGGAATATTTGGGGTATATAAGCTATAAAAAAGAAAAAAAAGGAGAAAAAAGAAAAAAGAAAAAAAAAGTATGAATAAACATCGTGGCGCGCTTGTCTAATTTTGTGGCCTTTGTTACTTGAGTAAGTAAGCCTGAGGGGATTGTCTTTACACCTAGTTCCCTAAGGTCTTAATGGTCTGGGAGTCGTTGGTTGAAAGCTCGTTAAAGTAGCATTGAAAAGTCTAAGGGAATAAGAAATTGCATAGCTATGTGTATATAAATAAAAAAAATGAATAAAATGGGAAATAAGAGCAAAAAGCCCCCGTAGATGAAAATAAAGCATAAGTATCCCATGTTGACCCCACCCTCGATATTGGTAATTGTTTAATTTTAGTTGGATCTAGCTTGTTTTTGGATTTCTTGAGTTTACACTGTATGAAACTTTCGAAGAGACTTGTTATGTGTTAAATTTGATTTTATATCAGTTAACATTATTGTGGAGCACACACGCACTATACCAGTAATAACAGTTTAAGACTTGATGATTGACTAGGAAATTGTTGATTGGTTTTGATATGAAGTATTGTCGTGTTTGCTTGATTGCTCTAAGGATGGTTGAATAAACTTGTTTCTATCATTACTGCTGGATTCGTAGGCATGTAGATTAGTTGCATTGCATAGCATTGTTATTTTTTGTTTTTGCTTGAGGACAAGCAAAGGTTTAAGTTTGGGGGTATTTGATAAGTAGGTTTTATACCTACTTATCCGGTATCTTTTACTTAAATTAATTGCTTATTCTCATGTTTCTTAGTTACTTTTTATGCATTTTGTGTTCATTTTGTAGGTTATACGTTTAGAAGCAGTGTGAGGGACTATTGGTAAGGAAAAGCAAGGAAAATGCAAAGAAAAGCAATCCGGACAACATTTGGGCTTTCATGTTCATTTCATGTTCTTGGCTTGGAAATTAGACTACATTGTAGAGCTTATTCTTAGCTTTCCGGAACATCTTGAATCATTCCAATCGGAGTTCGGATGCAAGAGTTATGATATTTGTACCAACGGACGTCGAAAGTCACTGTTTTGGGTGGTCATTTGCATAGCAGTCACTTCGAGGCCAATTTCGACCTTCATTCGTCTGTTATTTCTAAAATCTCAAAGAATGAAAGTTGTAGATCTCGTCGATATCCTCGATTTGATAGGTGGCAGGCCTCGTAACTCTTCCCGGATCAAAAGTTATGGCCGTTTTTTCAAAGGACGTCAGAGTAGAAAAATGACCCCCGCCTGGGCAGGCTTTTCCTTCACAAAACCCCCGCCGGAGCGGGGGTACCAGCTAGGAAATAGAACCAAAGCCAGCCGGGCCGAGTCCTTTACAAGTATAAACCCCCGCCAGGGCGGGGGTACGCGCAGAAAAGGCGAATTTTGGCCAAATTTGAGTCCATGAAGGATTATTTTGATCCGATTGACTCAAGGACTTCCAAGAGGACTTAAAGACATATAAAGAGACTTATAAAAGGAGGAGATTCAGAAGGATTACGGGGAGATTAGAGAGATTAGAGAGGATTCCATTAGATTAGATTAGAGTAGAATAGGAAAACACTAGTTCTAATTAGATTTGGAGATTGAAGCAATTTGGAGACTATTGAAGATTCAAAGTAGGAGCAAGGAGGGAGTATCAAATCTACAGACAATAGATTCTATCTTCTCATCTTCTTCTATCTTTGTCTTTTAATGTGTATTCGATTGTGGATTCTTAGTTTTAATTCAATAATCATGAACTAATTCTTTGTTTGAGATTACAATGGATCTTATTGTGTAGTTTATTTTAATATGCTTCGCTATCAATTATTATGTTCTATTGTGAGGATTGTCTATTGTGATTTGGACTTAATTATTTAATTGATTGGCCATCAATTACCGTGATAATCTATATGAACGTGAGAGTTGAAGTATTGATTTAGATCTTATCATGATAGCATGTGTTCAGGATTTTGTTAGTAGCTTATACTTGATGAGTGTTAAGGTAGGGATATGCTTGACACCGCATGTAATCGGATAGAGAACTTATTCTTCAAACTTTTTCAATTGTAATTCACATAAAGATATAGTGGGTTAGTTGATTAAGGTGTTTAACGGATTTCTATCTTAATTGTGGATTGACGTTAATATGGGTATTATGCATCGAGAGGTGGTTTTATCTGCTTTAATGTTCTTGATTAACAATTCAGGATAGAGAATAATTGATGAGAAGTGTGTTAACTTAAATGAAGCAATAAGTAAAGTTGTGATCTCAAATCTTTGTTATCTTAATTTAACTAGTGGAATTTAAGAGTAGATTAATTTATATAATTTTAAATTCATTCATTTAAATAAGATTGAGTTGGTTACGGGTTAGTACTTTGTGATTCTTATTAAATAATTCTCTGTGGAAACGATACTCAACTTATCACTTTATTACTTGTTGATCACGCATACTTGCGTGTTGTGCGTAATTAGATTTTACCCAACACTAGCTCCGTTCTCGCCATCTCTGTTATTAACTCATTTTGAGTCGTTAGCATTGATAGCTTTTCTCTAGCCTTTCTTACGTCACGCATTGTCTACTACTTTTACCTTCCCTGTATGATATAACATATCACAGTCCTCTCTCTACCGCATATTCAACTTCTTTTGTGTGGAGATATATTTCAGACTCTTATAGTCCGTGTATATCTCACACTTTTTCCTGTATAAATACTATCTTCAGATTTTTAATTTAAAAACTACATCTGCCAATTATAGATCATAAGTAGGAAAGACCTTCTCATAATCCTTTATCTGGCATGGTGCATATACAATGACCTTGCCATGCTACAAGAGCACGCAATCTCGTCATCTATGTAAAACATCGAGATACACTACAAAATTCCTCGTATCATCTGATATAGATAATACAGGTGTCTCACTTAACCTTCCTTTTAAATCCTGTGACGTTAATGGTACCTCCAACCATAGCACCTGACAAGAGTACCTATCTGTAAGACCCCAAATTTTATGAAATAAAAGTATTCAATTTTTCTATTTAGTAAATGGTTAAATTGATAAAAAGTTAAAGTCATGGGTGAAATGTGAATTTTTTTCAAAATAAACAAGTGGTTATAAAATATTCATTGTTGTCGGGGAATATTCGTTTGGTCGTGAAATATTCTTTCTGTCGGGGAATATTCATACGACGGCGCAGCCATTTGTGGGCCCCATAATAGAATAACTGTCGGATGAAGAAAACGACAAATTTGAGTTTTTACAAATAACGGCGTAGTTGTTACCGTTAACACTGTTGGAATACCCGGTGGTTAAAATACAGTAATACGCGTTATTGCACAGTAGCACACGATATTACACAGAATTTTTGAAATTATTGATTCTTACGTAAGAAGGCACTACTCAATAATTGTTACAGTAATTATTGTTCAATATTTTATTTTATTGATTCAATAATTGTTGCGTTGATATTTTATATTATTGTTGTTCAATAATTGTCACTGCACAGTATTTCTCATTATCAGATCAATAATTTATATTATTTGAATAATATTATTAGATAACATTATTGGAAATGTCTAAAAAGTTCTGTCTAAGGAGAGGTTTGGTCATCTAATTGCGCGCCAGTAAGGAAAAATTCTTATTGGAAAGCCCCCTCTTTCCTGAGAACGGCCTGATTGTCATAAATGTGATTCTATAATATTATTTGTGAATAATTAATTATTGATTCATATGATACATTTTTGTGGTTAAAAATAAAGGAGTTAATGTTGAGATTTTTATCAGTATTTTTATCGGAATAGAGGTATTAAAAATTAGGGTTTTTGAGATATTTTGCGGGGGTTATAATTTTTAATCCGACCGTTGGATCGTGGTAATTTTTGGATATGTTATACATATATAAGTTGAGTATATGTCCACAAATTTTGAACCGTTAAAAATGAACGTATGATTTATTATGAATTTTACGAGATTACTGGTTCAGAAATTGTTGAATTTTCGGAGTTTATCATTTTGATAGAAAATTATAAAATTGGTGGGCCCCACTCCTGGTTAGTGAAGAAATGTGCTGAGATTTTTATTTAAATGTGGCGGGTGAGAATAGTAGCAGGTAAAGCCATCAGGTTGCAGGTTAAGTCTCCTTCGGCGTGCTAACATTTTCCTATAAATAGAGGGTTAAGTTAGAATTGAAAATCACACCAGAAACATAAGTTTTCTCTCTTTCTCTCTCTAGATTATTGAGTGTATTTTGTGAGTATTTAGATATTCTGTGAGTTTCTATTCATCAGTGCAAGTTTCCTTCAGCCTTATACCGATCAGAAGTACTGCTCTTTTGAGGTAAAGGATAGTAAGAGATTTTAAGGGTTATTAGGTTTTTCAGTTCGTAATTCTTCTGACCTTTAGAAAATTTTGGAAAAATTTGAAAAGATATTTTGATGAGTTTTATTGATTGTGTCCAAAAATGGTGATTTTTGGATGTATATATTAAGAGTTATGAATTTTACGAGAAAAGACTATTTTAAAAGTAACCGCTTATAACTCCTAGTGGTTAACTCCAAAATTAATGAAATTTTTATTGGAAGTATATCTATATAATATCAGTGTACTCTGTGAATTTCGGAATTTTTTGATAAAAGTACAATTTAAGATAAATGTCTAAATATTCGGCGGTTTTGGCCATATGAAAAATAGTAAATGAATTTTAAAAATTCTGGAAAAAATATATGTTCAATATGGGACTATATTCTGCTAAATACCAGAAAAAAAATATTTTTGGGACTGATTTGGTATTTTTCATGAAAATAGTCTAGTTATGAGTAAATGAATTAAATATGTTATGTGAAGTAAGAAAATTAGAAAATATGATTTTATGGCTTGAGAATCATATATGAGTTATATGAAGATTTTTGATGAGGGTTTTGGTTATTGCTGATGAAATCTTTAGAGTTTGCATTTTTTGATGATTAAATGCATTAATTAGTAAAGTGTAAACAATTTAATTAAATTGTTTATAAGGTTAGGAAATATTATTTTTTCAATATCATTATGCTGAAATATTGATATAGATTTTATTGTGGAATTTCTACCTTTTTCATGTCGGAGTTACTATTTATGAGTTACTATTCATGAGTTACTATTCAGGAGTTACTATTCACAAGTTACTATTCATGAGTTACTATTCACGGATTACTATTCATGAGTTACTATTCATGAGTAGCTATTCACGAGTTACTATTCACGAGCTACTATTCACGACCAAATTGGTTTCTTTTTCTGACCAAATTATAGTTGATTTATGATTGTTGCTCTTGAAAATAAGTGCAGTTGTTGATAATATTATTTTTATTATCATATATAACATTTTTATAACCGTGATGTTGAATTTCTCTTTCACTTGAGTGTAAAGATGGGTAAATTATTGGTATGATCGTGACTGAGGAATATCTTTGGCCTGTAGTGCAAAGATGAATTGTTAACTGGTATGATCATGACCATTGAATTTATAATTGAATATCTTTAGCTTAAGTGTAAAGATGAATTGATTAACATGGTTATAATTATTGTTTATATAAATTCTGAAATGATTATATATTTCTTTGAGATATTAATATCTTTGGCCTGTAGTGCAAAGATGAACTGTTGTTGAATATCTTTGGCCTGTAGTGCAAAGATGGTCTGTTGATGAATATCTTTGGCCTGTAGTGCAAAGATGAACTGTTGTTGAATATCTTTGGTCGTAGTGCAAAGATGGATTTATTAGTATGATTATGAACAGGAACTATGATTTGGTATAACCATGATCTTTGATGTTTTAGGTAAAGACATGTGATGAAAATTTTCTTCGTCCTGGGTGCGAAGAAAAATTTAGAATCACAATTATGATTATGAGTTATTCATATGATTGTGGAAAGGAACTGTTGAGTGATGTTACAGGGATAAAACATTGTTGGTGGATTTTTAACATGGAGAAGATAATAGACTTTATGGTCTATTTGACTCTTCTAATGGATTGCTCGTTCCGCTGCAACTATGGTTGAAAATTTTTATCATCTACCATATGTTCTAAATCTCTGTTTTATTACTGATGAAGACTATTGATAATTTATTTATCTTTAGTCATGATATTCTTTACTGGGCTAGTTGTGCTCACCCTTCTGTTCACAATTCCTTTCAGGTAATAAGAGTATAGCTGGGTTGAGCGAGGGTAACAGGGAAATAGAACGGTGGTCTCTAACTGTAGAGGTTCTCCCGAAGCAGTATAAAAAAATTCATTTAGTAGTTATATTTGGTGAATCATCTAGGGTGAAGCGAACCCAACGTTGAAAGGGTGTTTTGCTACTATCGTACAAGATGTATAATGACATACAACCTCGTGACATCATAAGACAGGATTGTGCTCATCCACTTGCTGAGTATATTTACGAGAACTACCTATATAATCTTGGTGTTTGTTTGAAGTATAATTCTCATTTTTCTTTGGGGTATATTGGGTCAACCAAGGATAATTCTGTGGCCATATGATATCTATCATAACCTAGATGCATGGCCTCTCATGTACGAAAGTTTCCTTGAGCACTTCCCAAAGATTCTAATTTCTAAAATAGTTTTTGACTATACCTTTATGTAAGGTGTCATTGTGAGGTGCTGTCCACGGTTGGGATATGAGTCACATTTGGTATATATTTGTATCCAAACTCACAGCATATGTGTTGTTGTATTTTGCACGACAATTGTTGTAATAAAGTTGTAGTTATTTTATGTACCATGTATTTGGCGACTCAGAATAGGTTAGATGGAATGGACCTGTTTTGGGGTTGTCACAGTTGGTATCAGAGCTTAGGGATATGATCTCTGGTGGAGATCGGGGAATAGAACTAGGAGGGGGAGATGAGTAGATCCTTCGCTAGTGTGTCCTACCTAAGCTTATTTGTTCGTCAGTCATAATATCGGAATATAATGTGATATGTTAATTTGTTCAATTAACCTTTGTTTTGAAGCTGTATTCTAGAATGATATCTGAAATACAGGAGATGAGCAATGGAGAAATCATGACGACAGGGAAAATAGAATCTGAAATGAAAGCAAGGTATTCTCAACTCTTTGAAATACCAGGTACGTAAATTTCGGGGACGAAATTTCATAAGGAGGGAAGATTGTAAGACCCAAATTTTATGAAATAAAAGTATTCAATTTTTCTATTTAGTAAATGGTTAAATTGATAAAAAGTTAAAGTTATGGGTGAAATGTGAAATTTTTTCAAAATAAACAAGTGGTTATAAAATATTCATTGTTGTCGGGGAATATTCGTTTGGTCGTGGAATATTCTTTCTGTCGGGGAATATTCATACGACGGCGCAGCCATTTGTGGGCCCCATAATAGAATAACTGTCGGATGAAGAAAACGACAAATTTGAGTTTTTATAAATAACGACGTAGTTGTTACCGTTAACACTGTTGGAATACCCGGTGGTTAAAATACAGTAATACGCGTTATTGCACAGTAGCACACGGTATTGCACAGTATTTTTGAAAATATTGATTCTTACGTAAGAAGGCACTACTCAATAATTGTTACAGTAATTATTGTTCAATATTTTATTTTATTGATTCAATAATTGTTGCGTTGATATTTTATATTATTGTTGTTCAATAATTGTCACTGCACAGTATTTCCCATTATCAGATCAATAATTTATATTATTTGAATAATATTATTAGATAACATTATTGGCAATGTCTAGAAAGTTCTGTCTAAGGAGAGGTTTGGTCATCTAATTGCGCGTCAGTAAGGAAAAATTCTTATTGGAAAGCCCCCTCTTTCTTGGGAACGGCCTGGTTGTCATAAATGTGATTCTATAATATTATTTGTGAATAATTAATTATTGATTTATATGATAAGGAAATATTTATTTTATGTGGATATAAATGAGGGATACATTTTTGTTGTTAAAAATGAAGGAGTTAATGTTGAGATTTTTATCAGTATTTTTATCGGAATGGAGGTATTAAAAATTAGGATTTTTGAGATATTTTGCGGGGGTTATAATTTTTAATCCGACCGTTGGATCGTGGTAATTTTTGGATATGTTATACATATATAAGTTGAGTATATGTCCACAAATTTTGAACCGTTAAAAATGAACGTATGATTTATTATGAATTTTACGAGATTACTGTTTCAGAAATTGTTGAATTTTTGGAGTTTATCATTTTGATGGAAAATTATAAAATTGGTGGGCCCCACTCTTGGTTAGTGAAGAAATATACTGAGATTTTTATTCAAATGTGGCGGGTGGTAATAGTAGCAGGTAAAGCCATCAGGTTGCGGGTTTAGTCTCCTTCGGCGTGCTAACATTTTCCTATAAATAGAATGTTAAGTTAGAATTGAAAATCACACCAAAAACATAAGTTTTCTCTCTTTCTCTCTCTAGATTATTGAGTGTATTTTGTGAGTATTTAGATACTCTGTGAGTTTCTATTTCATCAGTGTAAGTTTCCTTCAGCCTTATACCGATCAGAAGTACTGCTCTTTTGAGGTAAGGGATAGTAAGAGATTTTAAGGGTTATTATGTTTTTCAGTTCGTAATTCTTCTGACCTTTAGAAAATTCTGGAAAAATTTGAAATGATATTTTGATTAGTTTTTTTGATTGTGTCCAAAAATGGTGATTTTTGGATGTATATATTAAGAGTTATGAATTTTACGAGAAATGACTATTTTAAAAGTAACCGCTTATAACTCCTTGTGGTTAACTCCAAAATTGATGAAATTTTTATTAGAAGTGTATCTATATAATATCAGTGTACTCTGTGAATTTCAGAATTTTTGGATAAAAGTACAATTTATGATAAATGTCTAAATATTCGGCGGTTTTGGCCATATGAAAAATAGTAAATGAATTTTAAAAATTTCGGAAAAATATATGTTCAACATGGGACTATATTCTGCTAAATCCCAGAAAAGAAATATTTTTGGGACTGATTTGGTATTTTTCAAAAAAAATGGTCTAGTTATGAGTAAATGAATTAAATATGTTATGTGAAGTAAGAAAATTAGAAAATATGATTTTATGGCTTGAGAATCATATATGAGTTATATGCAAATTTTTTATGAGGGTTTTGGTTATTGGTGATGAAATCTTAAGAGTTTGCATTTTATGATGATTAAATGCATTAATTAGTAAAGTGTAAACAATTTAAATAAATTGTTTATAAGGTTAGAAAATATTATTCTTTCAATATCATTATGCCGATATATTGATATGGATTTTATTGTGGAATTTCTACATTTTTCATGTCGGAGTTACTATTCATGAGTTACTATTCAAGAGTTACTATTCACAAGTTACTATTCATGAGTTACTATTCATAGATTACTATTCATGAGTTACTATTCATGAGTAGCTATTCACGAGTTACTATTCACGAGCTACTATTCACGACCAAATTAGTTTCTTTTTCTGACCAAATTATAGTTGATTTATGATTGTTGCTCTTGAAAATAAATGCAGTTGTTGATAATATTGTTTTTATTATCATATATAACATTTTTATAACCCTGATGTTAAATTTCTCTGTCACTTGAGTGTAAAGATGGGTAAATTATTGGTATGATCGTGACTGAGGAATATCTTTGGCCTGTAGTGCAAAGATGAATTGTTAACTGGTATGATCATGACCATTGAATTTATAATTGAATATCTTTAGCTTAAGTGTAAAGATGAATTGATTAACATGGTTATAATTATTGTTTATATAAATTCTGAAATGATTATATATTTCTTTGAGATATTAATATCTTTGGCCTGTAGTGCAAAGATGAACTGTTGTTGAATATCTTTGGCCTGTAGTGCAAAGATGGTCTGTTGATGAATATCTTTGGCCTGTAGTGCAAAGATGAACTGTTGTTGAATATCTTTGGTCGTAGTGCAAAGATGGATTTATTAGTATGATTATGAACAGGAACTATGATTTGGTATAACCATGATCTTTGATGTTTTAGGTAAAGACATGTGATGAAAATTTTCTTCGTCCTGGGTGCGAAGAAAAATTTAGAATCACAATTATGATTATGAGTTATTCATATGATTGTGGAAAGGAACTGTTGAGTGATGTTACAGGGATAAAACATTGTTGGTGGATTTTTAACATGGAGAAGATAATAGACTTTATGGTCTATTTGACTCTTCTAATGGATTGCTCGTTCCGCTGCAACTATGGTTGAAAATTTTTATCATCTACCATATGTTCTAAATCTCTGTTTTATTACTGATGAAGACTATTGATAATTTATTTATCTTTAGTCATGATATTCTTTACTGGGCTAGTTGTGCTCACCCTTCTGTTCACAATTCCTTTCAGGTAATAAGAGTGTAGCTGGGTTGAGCGAGGGTAACAGGGAAATAGAACGGTGGTCTCTAACTGTAGAGGTTCTCCCGAAGCAGTATAAAAAAATTCATTTAGTAGTTATATTTGGTGAATCATCTAGGGTGAAGCGAACCCAACGTTGAAAGGGTGTTTTGCCACTATCGTACAAGATGTATACTGACATACAACCTCGTGACATCATAAGACAGGATTGTGTTCATCCACTTGCTGAGTATATTTACGAGAACTACCTATATAATCTTAGTGTTTGTTTGAAGTATAATTCTCATTTTTCTTTGGGGTATATTGGGTCAACCAAGGATAATTCTGTGGCCATATGATATCTATCATAACCTAGATGCATGGCCTCTCATGTACGAAAGTTTCCTTGAGCACTTCCCAAAGATTCTAATTTCTAAAACAATTTTTGACTATACCTTTATGTAAGGTGTCATTGTGAGGTGCTGTCCACGGTTGGGATATGAGTCACATTTGGTATATATTTGTATCCAAACTCACAGCATATGTGTTGTTGTATTTTGCACGACAATTGTTGTAATAAAGTTGTAGTTATTTTATGTACCATGTATTTGGCGACTCAGAATAGGTTAGATGGAATTGACCTATTTTGGGGTTGTCACAGTTGGTATCAGAGCTTAGGGATATGATCTCTGGTGGAGATCGGGGAATAGAACTAGGAGGGGGAGATGAGTAGATCTTTCGCTAGTGTGTCCTACCTAAGCTTATTTGTTTGTCAGTCATAATATCGGAATATAATGTGATATGTTAATTTGTTCAATTAACCTTTGTTTTGAAGCTGTATTCTAGAATGATATCTGAAATACAGGAGATGAGCAATGGAGAAATCATGACGACATGGAAGATAGAATCTGAAATGAAAGCAAGGTATTCTCAACTCTTTGAAATACCAGGTACGTAAATTTCGGGGACGAAATTTCATAAGGAGGGAAGATTGTAAGACCCAAATTTTATGAAATAAAAGTATTCAATTTTTCTATTTAGTAAATGGTTAAATTGATAAAAGGTTAAAGTTATGGGTGAAATGTGAAATTTTTTCAAAATAATCTAGTGGTTATAAAATATTCATTGTTGTCGGGGAATATTCGTTTGGTCGTGGAATATTCTTTCTGTCGGGGAATATTCGTACGACGGCGCAGCCATTTATGGGCCCCATAATAGAATAACTGTCGGATGAAGAAAACGACAAATTTGAGTTTTTACAAATAACGACGTAGTTGTTACCGTTAACACTGTTGGAATACCCGGTGGTTAAAATACAGTAATACGCGTTATTGCACAGTAGCACACGGTATTGCACAGTATTTTTGAAAATATTGATTCTTACGTAAGAAGGCACTACTCAATAATTGTTACAGTAATTATTGTTCAATATTTTATTTTATTGATTCAATAATTGTTGCGTTGATATTTTATATTATTGTTGTTCAATAATTGTCACTGCACAGTATTTCCCATTATCAGATCAATAATTTATATTATTTGAATAATATTATTAGATAACATTATTGGCAATGTCTAAAAAGTTCTGTCTAAGGAGAGGTTTGGTCATCTAATTGCGCGCCAGTAAGGAAAAATTCTTATTGGAAAGCCCCCTCTTTCTTGGGAACGGCCTGGTTGTCATAAATGTGATTCTATAATATTATTTGTGAATAATTAATTATTGATTCATATGATAAGGAAATATTTATTTTATGTGGATATAAATGAGGGATACATTTTTGTGGTTAAAAATGAAGGAGTTAATGTTGAGGTTTTTATCAGTATTTTTGTCGGAATGGAGGTATTAAAAATTAGGATTTTTGAGATATTTTGCGGGGGTTATAATTTTTAATCCGACCGTTGGATCGTGGTAATTTTTGGATATGTTATACATATATAAGTTGAGTATATGTCCACAAATTTTGAACCGTTAAAAATGAACGTATGATTTATTATGAATTTTACGAGATTACTGGTTCAGAAATTGTTGAATTTTCGGAGTTTATCATTTTGATAGAAAATTATAAAATTGGTGGGCCCCACTCTTGGTTAGTGAAGAAATATACTGAGATTTTTATTCAAATGTGGTGGGTGGTAATAGTAGCAGGTAAAGCCATCAGGTTGCAGGTTAAGTCTCCTTCGGCGTGCTAACATTTTCCTATAAATAGAGGGTTAAGTTAGAATTGAAAATCACACCAGAAACATAATTTTCTCTCTTTCTCTCTCTAGATTATTGAGTGTATTTTGTGAGTATTTAGATACTCTGTGAGTTTCTATTTCATCAGTGTAAGTTTCCTTCAGCCTTATACCGATCAGAAGTACTGCTCTTTTGAGGTAAGGGATAGTAATAGATTTTAAGGGTTATTATGTTTTTCAGTTCGTAATTCTTCTGACCTTTAGAAAATTCTGGAAAAATTTGAAATGATATTTTGATTAGTTTTATTGATTGTGTCCAAAAATGGTGATTTTTGGATGTATATATTAAGAGTTATGAATTTTACGAGAAATGACTATTTTAAAAGTAACCGCTTATAACTCCTTGTGGTTAACTCCAAAATTGATGAAATTTTTATTGGAAGTGTATCTATATAAGATCAGTGTACTCTGTGAATTTTGGAATTTTTGGATAAAAGTACAATTTATGATAAATGTCTAAATATTCGGCGGTTTTGGCCATATGAAAAATAGTAAATGAATTTTAAAAATTTCGGGAAAAATATATGTTCAACATGGGACTATATTCTGCTAAATCCCAGAAAAGAAATATTTTTGGGACTGATTTGGTATTTTTCAAAAAAAATGGTCTAGTTATGAGTAAATGAATTAAATATGTTATGTGAAGTAAGAAAATTAGAAAATATGATTTTATGGCTTGAGAATCATATATGAGTTATATGCAGATTTTTTATGAGGGTTTTGGTTATTGGTGATGAAATCTTAAGAGTTTGCATTTTATGATGATTAAATGCATTAATTAGTAAAGTATAAACAATTTAAATAAATTGTTTATAAGGTTAGAAAATATTATTCTTTCAATATCATTATGCCGATATATTGATTTTAATTTTTCATGTGAACTATTCTACATTTTTCATGTCGGAGTTACTATTCATTAGTTATTATTCATGAGTTACTATTCAAGAGTTACTATTCACAAGTTACTATTCATGAGTTATTATTCATGGATTATTATTCATGAGTTACTATTCACGAGTTACTATTCATGACTTACTATTCACGAGTTACTATTCACGGGTACTATTCACGACAAAATTGGTATCTTTTTCTAACCAAATTATCGTTGATTTATGATTGTTGCTCTTGAAAATAAATGCAGTTGTTGATAATATTTTTTTTATTATCATATATAACATTTTTATAACCCTGATGTTGAATTTCTCTGTCACTTGAGTGTAAAGATGGGTAAATTATTGGTATGATCGTGACTGAGGAATATCTTTGGCCTGTAGTGCAAAGATGAATTGTTAACTGGTATGATCATAACCATTGAATTTATAATTGAATATCTTTAGCTTAAGTGTAAAGATGAATTGATTAACATGGTTATAATTATTGTTTATATAAATTCTGAAATGATTATATATTTCTTTGAGATATTAATATCTTTGGCCTGTAGTGCAAAGATGAACTGTTGTTGAATATCTTTGGCCTGTAGTGCAAAGATGGTCTGTTGATGAATATCTTTGGCCTGTAGTGCAAAGATGAATTGTTGTTGAATATCTTTGGTCGTAGTGCAAAGATGGATTTATTAGTATGATTATGAACAGGAACTATGATTTGGTATAACCATGATCTTTGATGTTTTAGGTAAAGACATGTGATGAAAATTTTCTTCGTCCTGGGTGCGAAGAAAAATTTAGAATCACAATTATGATTATGAGTTATTCATATGATTGTGGAAAGGAACTGTTGAGTGATGTTACAGGGATAAAACATTGTTGGTGGATTTTTAACATGGAGAAGATAATAGACTTTATGGTCTATTTGACTCTTTTAATGGATTGCTCGTTCCGCTGCAACTATGGTTGAAAATTTTTATCATCTACCATATGTTCTAAATCTCTGTTTTATTACTGATGAAGACTATTGATAATTTATTTATCTTTAGTCATGATATTCTTTATTGGGCTAGTTGTGCTCACCCTTCTGTTCACAATTCCTTTCAGGTAATAAGAGTGTAGCTGGGTTGAGCGAGGGTAACAGGAAAATAGAACGGTGGTCTCTAACTGTGGAGGTTCTCCCGAAGCAGTATAAAAAAATTCATTTAGTAGTTATATTTGGTGAATCATCTAGGGTGAAGCGAACCCAACGTTGAAAGGGTGTTTTGCCACTATCGTACAAGATGTATAATGACATACAACCTCGTGACATCATAAGACAGGTAAGGGATAGATACTCTGTGAGTTTCTATTTCATCAGTGCAAGTTTCCTTCAGCCTTATACCGATCAGAAGTACTGCTCTTTTGAGGTAAGGGATAGTAAGAGATTTTAAGGGTTATTATGTTTTTCAGTTCGTAATTCTTTTGACCTTTAGAAAATTCTGGAAAAATTTAAAATGATATTTTGAGTTTTATTGATTGTGTCCAAAAATGGTGATTTTTGGATGTATATATTAAGAGTTATGAATTTTACGAGAAAGGACTATTTTAAAAGTAACCGCTTATAACTCCTTGTGGTTAACTCCAAAATTGATGAAATTTTTATTGGAAGTGTATCTATATAATATCAGTGTACTCTGTGAATTTTGGAATTTTTGGATAAAAGTACAATTTATGATAAATGTCTAAATATTCAGCGGTTTTGGCCATATGAAAAATAGTAAATGAATTTTAAAAATTTCGGGAAAAATATATGTTCAACATGGGACTATATTCTGCTAAATCCCAGAAAAGAAATATTTTTGGGACTGATTTGGTATTTTTGAAAAAAAATAGTCTAATTATGAGTAAATGAATTAAATATGTTATGTGAAGTAAGAAAATTAGAAAATATGATTTTATGGCTTGAGAATCATATATGAGTTATATGCAGATTTTTTATGAGGGTTTTTGGTTATTGGTGATGAAATCTTAAGAGTTTGCATTTTATGATGATTAAATGCATTAATTAGTAAAGTGTAAACAATTTAAATAAATTGTTTATAAGGTTAGGAAATATTATTCTTTCAATATCATTATGCCGATATATTGATATGGATTTTATTGTGAAATTTCTATATTTTTCATGTCGGATTTACTATTCATGAGTTATTATTCATGAGTTACTATTCAAGAGTTACTATTCATAAGTTACTATTCATGAGTTATTATTCACGGATTACTATTCACGAGTTACTATTCATGAGTTACTATTCATGACTTACTATTCACGAGTTACTATTCACGGGTACTATTCACGACAAAATTGGTTTCTTTTTCTGACCAAATTATCGTTGATTTATGATTGTTGCTCTTGAAAATAAATGCAGTTGTTGATAATATTATTTTTATTATCATATATAACATTTTTATAACCCTGATGTTGAATTTCTCTTTCACTTGAGTGTAAAGATGGGTAAATTATTGGTATGATCGTGACTGAGGAATATCTTTGGCCTGTAGTGCAAAGATGAATTGTTAACTGGTATGATCATGACCATTTGACATCATAGATACTCTGTGAGTTTCTATTTCATAACCTAGATGCATGGCCTCCCATGTACGAAGGTTTCCTTAAGCACTTCCTAAAGATTCTAATTTCTAAAACAGTTTTTGACTATACCTTTATGTAAGGTGTCATTGTGAGGTGCTATCCACGGTTGGGATATGAGTCACATTTGGTATATATTTGTATCCAAACTCACAGCATATGTGTTGTTGTATTTTGTACGACAATTGTTGTAATAAAGTTGTAGTTATTTTCTGTACCATGTATTTGGCGACTCAGAATAGGTTGGATGGAATGGACCTGTTTTGGGGTCGTCACACTATCAATCTACTACCTTCTTCCTTATTTTGCACCGATGATATCCCGTACACAAATCTATTTTAGAAAAATTCATTGCCCCCCTTCAACTAATCAAATTGATCATCGATCGTAGGCCATAGGTATTTATTCTCAACCGCTAACCAAATAGTCATATATTTGACTTACACATTGGTTTACTTAGCTTTATTGCTTAGGGTTCGTGTTCTTTCGACCTAAGTTTACGTGACCTACTTTCATTACCAGCTTACGGTTTTATGACATACGGAGATGTCTTACTTAATACATTCAGCATCTTTAATGATTTACATTTTTTCTTCTTCTTATTACTTCTCTAGGAATCAGCACCCATCGCTTCTCTGCTAGTAGTCCATATGGTACTCTGAGTGGTTTCCTAGAAACAACCAACAAACAAGTTCCCGTCTCGTCTACACTGTCATCACAGTGAGTTAGATCGGTTGCCAGTTTCGTATATACCTTCGCTCTCTGAAGGAATTATTTAGCCCAGCTCCCATATCTCAACCGTCAAAGGTTACGATTGTACAACAACCTAAACTTATCCTAACATCCTACTAGATTTTGTCATGATTAGACAACAAGAATTTTCTGGTGTTTTATTACCGTAAAATACCACCTTGGGTTTATTAGAAAACCGACGATTCATACTTTTCCTTAGACAATTTGTTAAAGTTCTATGGTTAATCAACCCATTCATACCGAGAATTACTTCAAATTCTCTTAACTTTATCGGTACCTATCTACCGATACTTGCTTACCTTTGTTATTTATGAAATAATTTTCACGAATACAATTTACGAAAGTTATTTCCTCATTCTCTACCTTAATGCTTAAATGTATTTATAATCCCCTTTAGGAATGAGATTAATCACTTAGCAATTCACATGCTGTAATAGAAAAGTAGCACTCCAACCAAATAGCACATAAGCATTCATTGTATTGTGTGGAATGATACCTGCTACTACATCCGCTGATGCGACCACATCTTGGACCGTCATATTAAATGTACGGGCCATAGGTCTACTCAACGATAGTGGTTCAGTAATGGTTAACTTACCACTACTAACAACCCTACTCTCGTCCCTCTCCCTTGCTCTTATTCTTCCTCTCTTTTGTGTTATTGGGTCAACGCCTCACTACCACCCTCCGCAATAATTACCTTCTCCGAAATGGTCCCACAGGAAACCCTCTGGAACACCGTAATCCTACTATAGAGCTAGGGTTTCAGGCACTACTCAAACCTACGAGCCTTCCTCTCCTCAGTGTCCGCTTGGTGTGGAGCAAACCTTGCCAATTCATTGAATTTGGTCGCGTACTGGGGAACCGTCACGTCCCCTAGTTTAAGTTCTAAGAACTTAATCTCCATCCTCCCTTGCATGCTTGTAGGGAAATAATTCTCGAAGAAAACCTTCTTGAATTGTTCCCATGTTATCGCATCTATTCTAGCCCCACCCTGGTGAGCCTCACATCAAAAGTTGGCTTCCCTTTTTCCTTGTGTAAGTCGCAAAAGAAATATTTTGCGCCTCACCTACGCTTGTAATAACAAACGCCTTCTCTATTTCCTTTTATCCATGTATGACCTCTATTGGGTCCGATGTTCCTTTGAACTCCTATGGACCTACGCTTTTAGACTCTTTAAAGGTTGTCATTCTGGCTACTCTAGGTTCCGCTGGTACTCTACCCCCAGTTTGATTAAATGCAACCGTTAATAAATTAACGAACTCTTGCATAGGATTGTTTTAACCCCCCCACCCTTGGTTATCATTATGTGATTCCGCTTTTGGATTATGTTGTCTTTTCCGTGGAAGCATTTTCTAATTAAACAAATAAAATTTCATTATTATCTATTTACTTACTTCGTTATTATTCGCCACATAACAACTCATACCTTAACAAAGCATGTTAAATGAAAAACTTCATTATATTCATATGCTTTTTCATAGTTTGAAACTATTTACAATTTGTTTCTATAGCCAAAAGGTATTACATTTCTATCCCACAATTGAACTTCACAAAAGTTGGGATTTACAAAAAGACTACCCTTTTATACAAAAGAGGGTTTTACGTCACTACACATATTTTTATAACTCTAAACTTCTAATAATGCATAACAGCGTCCTCGTGTTTCTCATTTGCAATCATCGCTACATTATCTCGACTAATAGTATGTCGAGTTTGTCCCAACTCCATGGAATAACAAGCAATTGCCATATTGAAATTCTCATGAGTACTCTTATGGATGTAAGATATTCATGCTATCTTCTGTTCTTTCTCAACCAGTCTCCTACGAAGCTCATCGGCCTCTTCCTTATACTCTCTAGCCTGCTCTATCATAAGCACCTGCTTATCGTGCTCTGACTCAAAAGCTGCTTCTGCAGACACCTTAGCTTCATGGAGATAATTAATCTCTTCACTCTGATTCTGCACAACTGTACTCAGTTGCACATTCTTGTCAAGCACTGCCAGGTACAATGCTCTCATTGCATCTGGAGGTGATGACTCTAGTGTAGGTACCACCGTATCAACTGATGTTACTTGCATTCCTTCCTCCACATCGCTCATCATATCCAAGTATGATGTTCAGGCTATATCTCCCTCGGAGTAGTCTTCCTCAGAAAAATACTCCACTGTCTCCGACTCCTCCAGAATCACTATTGGTACCTCCGCCACTGGCATAGGTACGGGCTCTACTCCATTCACCAACTTTTCTCTCACCACGTGTATATCTCTATGCATTAAGCTATTGATCGACATCCTACAATAACACAAAACATGTTGATTAGTACATAACACATAACAGTATAAGCACCAATCACATTTAATTTATTTAGGGTTACTTTCCATCTTTTAAATTTTTCGGTACTGAGTTTCCTCAATACCTTATTAACTCATTCGACTTAAGCAAAGCTCAAGTTTACTTCCTTCGGACTTCTCTTCTTTAACGAGATTATGAGCCTAAGGTTCTTCCCCCTTAAGTTTTATAACCTAATGCTTTGATACCAACCTGTGATGCCCCCAAATCCAGGTCTCTTCCAACCCGACATATGGTGCTCCACGGTGCTATAGTTCACACAAGCATTCAATTGAAATGTCTCAAAAGAACGAATATGTCTTATATATATTCCAAAACAATACTACCATTCCCCAGGTTCTTTATAACCGTTACATTTGTTCTTGTCATAATATCAAATATTATCATTACAAACCTATACTATTACATAGGTAATCTACAAGTTCGCTTTAGCCTTCCCTTTATTCTTGTCGAATCCTTCGATCCATTCGGTCTAAGCTGCATTCATATGGTTCGAACAAGAGTGAGCATAACAAGCTCAGCAAGTACAATAATTTCATTTTAAAAGCATGCTTGAAACATAGGAATCGTATATCTTCAGCAACTGGATAATAGTTACGAAGTACTATCAATAACTTAAAATAGCATTCATTTTCCTTCAAAACGTTTCAAAATAACAATATTCAGTAAAACACCAAATCTGGTCCAAGACCATGAGCGTTTCATAATTTCTTTAAAAAGGACAACCCGACACGAAGTCCGTAAGTCCGTTATATCTTACGAGCACTTCTAGGTGATCAGCCAATAGTACTCTATGTTGATCAACACTACATCCATTAAACATATGTACGTTTGAGTTTTAACAACCTCGCGTGCCCATCGAATAATAGATGAAAAATACATTTGTTTATTCATACCCAAGCTTACCTTGAATCTGTACCAAATACTTGGCATAGGATAACGTTAGCAATTATATATTGAAAGACTTGAAAATAAATCAATCAACTTTTCAAGATTAGTCTAGCCAAGGTAAAACTGGCATCGACCCTTTAATAAAACGATTCATGCATCTCATAACATGAATCACCGGAAACTTGGCTAACATGAAGGTTAGACAAGCATTTAAGAAAACTTGCCTTCAGCGTCTGCTACAGTATAATTACTTTTCCTTTTGAGTCTTTACGGTCTCTACAACACATAACCACCTAACATACCACATTAGGTTATGAATGAACATACATGGTCCCTAATGAATCTTACCTTTCTTCTCAATCTAATCATGAATTAGATTCGTTATTATTGGTTCCGGCTGACCGTCGTTCTTTTACATCATTTTTACCAAATTCTTTCTCTTCTTATAACTTAATTGAAATTATTTCATTAATACAACACAGTTCAAGTTAATCATCCTTCCTCATGGCCTACCCATGTCCTTACATTATTAATCGAAACTCAATCGTCAATGGTTAAGTACACTTATTGCATATCGTTCACGTTTACGTAATATTCATCAACATTTAGTTGTAGCTCGCAACGTTTATTGCCATCATCGAAAAATGCTATGTTAAGTTAATTAATTCATTATCAATTAACTATCTTTTCTTTCGTATTCTTAATCGTACTTACTTACATAACGAAACTTGTTTCAAGTACTTATCTGCCTTTACGACTTATTATCAGTCATCGCTTCAGCATTAATAAGTTATGTTCAATTAATCTTTCTTTCAGCCTTTAGTGTATTACTTAAGGTTTAAACATTTTAAACCATGTCATTTTAGGGTTTAGTTCATTACTAATTAATTATTGTTCTTGTTTCACTTATAAACTTTCCATACTATGAACTCCTAAAGGATGGCGCTGCAGCGCTAGCTTCCTCTTGTTAAGCCGTGCTGTGGCGCGAGTTAGCAACAACTGAAACTCGGCCTTGGCGATGCGGCGTCATACTCAGTTCATTCGGCCGCGCGTCGGCGCGAGACTTCAGTAGCTCACAGCCTTTTGTGGCGCTGTGGCGTGACTTACTTTGCCTTGACTGGCGCCGCAGCGCCAGTACTCAGCACCAGAAAAATTTTGCCAGTTAACTTTTTATATGAAATTCCCGGGCTCGTAACTTCTTCGTTATTAGTCCGAATTGGTTTGTTTAAGAGTCTACGGTTCAAAAATTACATACTCTACGTGTTCATGTAAGAATTTTATCTACTCGTCTTCGTTTGCTAAAAATTCACCTATTAGTCTATTTTTAACAAAAACGATAAACGTTCGTGAACGTTCAACGCTCGTTTCTTCGTTCTAAGTCAGAATTCGGTCATTCTCGAGTCTGCAACTCTATAATGACAAATAAGACTTGTCTCCATTGAAAACCAATGTTTCCAAGCTCAATATCAAAATTCGATTTCCATCCCGAGAATTGCACGAATTCGGCGATTATCGTCTAATCGTGTAAATTATGGCATAACTTCGTTTCTTATGATTAGTTCATCGTTTCAAATGGATTCAATCCATCATACTAACATCTTGACATACATACTTCATTAACTTATAAACATGATAAGTTATTACTTGTTCTTCGTGAGTTTGTAACTTATAAAAGTATAAACTACATAACATTTCATTTCTCATGATTTATCATGGCGTAAATCTTTTAACCACCATTCTTACCTCTCATTAATCATACTAACTTCTTAAAGTAAACATATGACAAGTTCATCGTTGTTCTTCATAAGTTCATAACTTATTTATTGTTTATCTTACCATATGACTTATTCACGGCTTATTAAGACTTAAGTCCTTTGATTACTCCTCCTTATTATTCCTACTCCTTTTTAGCATACATGTTCTACCCTTGCTCACTTCTCTAATAATAAAAGAGAAAGAGATTCATGGTTTAGGATTACATACCCTTTGATGATCACTTGCTAATCCTTAATCTTCTTCTTGCTTCTTTGAATTAACAAAGGCTAACTTCTAGCTTTTCTAGCTTTTTCTCTGAAGCAAATAAGCTCTCAACTTATAATGTATAAGGTGTTAGATAAATGAACAACCAAGAAATGAATCCAAGCTTGCTATTTATAGAAAATCCTAGATGAGGGCATAATGGTCAATAAGACATTCCACCTCCTTAATCCACCTCCTTACTATTCATTACTTTATCCCTAAGTAAACTTGGCCTTCACCCTTTTTGCTTGGCCATCACAACATCTATCTAATACATGGGCACCACATTTACTTAACCATTAAGTATTCTGCTAATCACATAACTTAGCCTTTAAGTTTACTTGCTTAGCACAACTTTTATCCTTTGCTTGCTCACCATTTTATTTACTTGGTCATTACTTAGCCACTAAGCTTACTTGCTCCCTACTTTGGATCACCCATGGGTTGCCCCATGGTTCATTCTTACCCATTGAATACTTACTTTGGGCTTTTCATTTAATTAGCTTAATTAGTTTGCTTATTCTTGTGGGCTTGTATTAATAAATCTTTGGGCTTCACATTACAAACACTTAAGCTTGCACATTAATTCTATTGGACTTTCATAATAAATCATATTGGATTTGTACCTCCCACATAATCCACACATTCATTCACAAATGGCTTAAAGCCTTATAACGTATAATCTACGTATTAATCTAGTATTCTAACTCGTATACTAATTTATGATATACGACTTACCATTATTCATACAAACTCGTATAATACCTCGTATCATACTCACATTCATTACCTCGTACAATACCTACGTATTATACGATCGTTACACTAACTTCTTAACACTTAATTTTCCTAACGTTCTCAAATTAAGTCCACAGGCGAAATATTACATTTTTCATAACTGAAATATTATTGGATATTTCATCTCACATCGATATTCTATCGTTACGTATTTATCGAAAGTTCAAAAATAATCCCGCATAGAAATGCGTGAATAGTGTTTTTCAGAAAAATTTTCCGAAAGCTTTTATTTTCGTCTTGGAAATTCAAACACTTTAATTCTATCACGTAGCCAAAATACTACGATGTTTTGACATGTCTAGGTCATAAAACGACATTCAATTAGCTTACTCCATAAATAATCAATTAAATTCATTTAATCATTATAATTAAATAAAAATTTAATTCTCCTAAAAAAATCTAATTTTATGGGGCGTTACACAGTTGGTATCAAATCTTAGGGATATGATCCCTGGCTGAGATGTGAGACAAGAACTAGGAGGGGAGAGACGGAAAATTCCTTCGCTAGTATGACATACCTAAGTTTATTTGGTATTTAATTGGTTGGTCAGAGTATAGGGATAATATGTGACATGTCAATTAACCCTTGTTTTGTGGCAGTGTTTGAAAATGGCAACTGAAAATGTTAATATCAACAATGAAGCACATGAGACCGTTGAGTCACCACCGATCAACACCCAAGATAATGTGCAATATGAAGACAATAATCCTCAGGTAAACAACAACACCGATTAAATGATGAACGATGAGATGTTCAGAGGCTTTATCCAATTCATGCAACATCATGTGTAAGACCCCAACTTTTTAATGAATAAAATCAAATTTTCTCTATTTATTATTGTGAATAATAAGGTGTTAATTTGATATAATGTTTTGGATATGGGTGAAATGTGCAAATTTTTCAAAATACGCAAGTGGTTATAAAATATTCATTTTTGTTGGGGAATATTCGTTTGGACGTGGAATATTCTTTCTGTCGGGAATATTCGTATGACGGCGCAACCATTTGTGGGCCCCATAATAGAATAACTGTCGGATGAAGAGAACGAAAAAATTGAGTTTTTATAAATAACGGCGTAATCGTTACCGTTAACACTATTGGAATACCCCGTTTGTAAAGTAAAGTAATACGCGTTGTTGCACAGTAGCACACGGTATTGTATAGAATTTTTTTCAATTATTGATTCTTATGTGAGAAGGCACTACTCAATAATTGTTACAGTGATTACTGTTCAATATTTTATTTTATTGATTCAATAATTGCTGCGTTGATATTTTATATTATTGTTATTTCAATAATTGTCACTGCATAGTATCTCCATTATCAGATCAATAATTCATATTATTTGAATAATATTATTAGATAGCATTATTGGCAATGTCCAGAAAGTCTGTCAAGGAGAGGTTTGGTCACCTAATTGCGCGCCACTAAGGAGAAATCCTTATCGGAAAGCCCCCTCTTTCTTGGGAACTGTCTGGTTGTCATTATTGTGATTCTGTAATATTATTTATGAATAATTAATTATTGATTTATATGATAAGGAAATATTTATTTGATGTGAATATAAATGATGGATTTATTTATGTGGTTTTAAATGAAAGAGTTAATATTGAGGTGTTTTATCTGTATTTTGTCGGATTGGAGGTATTAAAAGATCAAATCGGTGTTCTTACAGCTTTATTGTGTGAGTTATAATATTTAATCTGACCGTTGGATCGTTGTGATTTTTGGATATGTTATACATATATAAGTTGAGTATATGTTCACAAATTTTGAACCGTTAAAAATGAACGTGTAGTTTGTTATGAATTTTAAGAGGTGACTGAATCGAAAATTAGGTTTATAAATGATTTTGGTGAAAAATTCTAGATATGGGTGGGCCCACTTTTGGTTGTTGGGGAAGATGTCTAATTTTTGGTGGGTAGAATAGTAGCAGGTAAAGCCATCAGGTTATAGGTCAAGTATGTTTCGGCGTGCTAACATTTTCTATAAATAGAGGGCTAAGTTAGAATTGAAAATCACACCAGAATTCATAAGTTTTCTCTCTTTTTCTCTCTAGATTATCGAGTGTATTTTGTGAGTATTTACATACTTGGTGAGTTGCTATTCATCAGTGCAAGTTTTCTTCAGCGTCATTTCCGATATCCAGTTAGAAGTACTGCTCTTTTGAGGTAAGAGATAGTAAGTGATAGTAAGAGATATTAAGGGATGGTATATTCTTCATAATGATGTTATTCTTTCAATATCATTATACTAAAATATTAGTATGGATTTTATTGTGGAATTTCTATCTTTTTGTATCGAGTTTACTATTCATGAGTTACTATTCACGAGTTACTATTGATGAGTTACTATTCACGAAGTTACTATTCATGGGTTACTATTCACGAGTTACTATTCATGACCAAATTGGTTTCTTTTTCTAATCAAATTATAGTTGAGTTATGAATATTACTCTTGAGATTAAACATATATGTTGATTATATTATTTTTATTATCATATATAACATTTTTATAACCCTAATGATGATATTAATTTCTCTTTGACTTGAGTGTAAAGATGGGTAGATTATTGGTATGATCATGACTATGGGTTCTCTTTGGCCAGTAGTGCAAAGTTGAGTTGTTGACTGGTATGATCATGACCATTGAATTTATAATTGAATATCTTTAGCTTAAGTGCAAAGGTAAAATGATCAACATTGTTATAATTATTATTTATATAAATTCTGAAATGATTATATATTTCTTTGAGATATTAATATGTTTGGCCTGTAGTGCAAATATGAACTGTTGATGAATATATTTAGCCTGTAGTGCAAATATGAACTGTTGAGGAATATCTTTGGCATGTAGTGCAAAGATGAATTGTTGAGGAATATCTTTGGCCCGTAGTGCAAAGATGAAATTATTAGTATGATTATAAACAGGAACTATGATTTGGTATAACCATGATCTTTGATGTTTCAGGTAAAGACATGTGATGAAAATTATCTTCGTCCTGGGTGCGAAGAGGAATTTAGAATCACAATTATGATTATGAGTTATTCATATAATTGTGGAAAGGAACTGTTGAGTGATGTTACAGGGATAAAACACTGTTGGTGGACTTTTAATGTGGAGAAGATAGTAGACTTTATGGTCTATTTGACTCTTCTAATGGATTGCTCGTTCCGCTGCAACTATGGTTGAAAAGTTTTATCATCTACCATATGTTCTAAATCTCTGATTTATTACTGATGAAGGCTATTGATAATTTAATTATCTTTAGTCATGATATTCTTTACTGGGCTAGTTGTGCTCACCCTTTTGCTTCACAATTCCTTTTCAGGTAATAAGAGTGTAGCTGGGTCGAGCGAGGGTAACGGGAAAATAGAACGATGGTCTCTAGCTGTGGAGGTTCTCCCTATGTAGTATAGAAAGATCTTGTATACATCATTTAGTACTTATATTTGGTGAATCAAATAGGGTTAGGTGAACCCAGCATTGGAAGGGTGTTTTGCCACTATCATAGAAGATGTCTAATGACATACAATCTCGTGTCATCATAAGACAGGGTTGTGCTCATCCACTTGCTGAGTATATCTACGAGCACTACCTATATAATTTTGGTGTTTGGTTTAAGTATAACTCTGAATTAGAGACAGTGGAGATAATGATATGTCAAGAGAAGACTCACCATTGAAAAGAATATGATAGTAATCTTCTCGTTTTTCTTTGGGGTCTATTGGGTCAACCAAGGATAATTCTGTGGCCATATGATATTTATCATAATCTAGACGCATGACCTCCAATGTACGAAGGTTTCCTTGAGCACTTTCCAAAGATTTTAATTTCTAAAATAGATTTTGACTATACCTTTATGTAAGATGTCATGGTGACATGCTACCCAAGTTGGTGTCAAGAGTCACAGTTGATATATATATTTGTATCAAAACTCACAACACATGAGTTGTTGTATTTTGCACGACAATTGTTGTAATAAAGTTATAGTTGTTTTCTGTACCATGTATTTGGCGACTCAGAATGGGTTGGATGGAATGGACCTATTTTGGGGTTGTCACATCATGCGTGTGCAGCTCGTGTTCAAAATACATGTGGAAACACTGGAAACTCAAATGGTCACCGCTAAGCAATTCAAGGAGCTGGGACCATCAAAGTTTTTGGGAAAGCCAGAATCACTTAAGGCAGAGACGTGGATAAAGCAGATCTGCAAGATATTCGAAGTCTTGGGATGCTCTGATGAGCAAAATGTTTCCTTTCCCACCTTCATGTTGAGAGGAGAGGCAAATTACTGGTGGGAATTAGTAAAGCATACTCAGCCTGCCGCACTCAAAATGTCTTGGGAGAAGTTCCAAGAGCTGTTCAACGACAAGTACTTTCCCGAAAGTATTCGTCACATGAAGGAGGTGGAGTTTATCAAGTTGGAGCAAAACAATATGACCGTGTCACAGTACAAAGCTAAGTTTGCTGAGCTGTCCCGGTTTGCGCCCCAGTTGGTTGATAATGAGGAGAGAATGACGCGGATGTTTCTAAGAGGTTTGAAACCCGAGATATGTCAATACCTAATTTCTCATAAACTGTGTTTGTATTCAGATGTTGTAAATAGGGCTCAGTTATTGGAGCGCGATAATGAGTCAACCCAACCAAGAGAGAGCAGTCGGCAAGTCGATAATACCAGTGGTAGCAGTCATAGAAGCAGTAATCATGGCCAAGATAATAGAAGTGGAAATTTCAAGAAGAAGAGATTCAATAATGATAGAAAGACGTCAGCACCAACACCTGTTGTTAAGGAAGGAGAATGACCACCGGTCGTATGTTACAAATACGGAAGGGAGGGACACATCAGTCCAAACTGTACGCAACAGTCCAAAGCATGTTACAATTATGGAAGAGAAGGTCACCTAGCCCGATTTTGTCGTGCACCAAAGTTAAGTCCAGCTGAGATAGAGGCATCAAAGGCCGTCCCAGAGAAGAAAAAATCAGTAGTTCAAGGGAGAGCGTTTGTTGTAACCTCCGAAAAAGTGATGAATCCAAACGAGGTGATCACGGATAAGCTAATCATAAGCTCTTACGAATCTTAGACCTTATTTGATACCGGTTCTACCCATTGGCCTGTAGTGCATTGAGGGACAATAGTTGGTATGATTATAACCAGGGATTATTCGGTATAATCATGACCATTGATGATTACATGAATATCCTTGGCCCGTAGTGCAGGAATGATTCAATGATGTGGTTTCTTTATTAAGCTGAGTCTCAGCGATAAAGATGATGAAAACCTTTTTTAATCATAGAAGATAGTAGATATCATGCTCTACTTGACTCTTCTAATGGATTACTTGTCCCGCTGCAGTTAAACTTGTTGTCTATTATATTCTATCAGTTTAACATTGTTGAAGGCTAACGATAACTTATTCTGCATTATCTTAGTCATAATATTTCTTACTGGGCTAGTTGAGCTCACCCTTTTGCTTTCATTATTCTCTTCAGAAAATGAGAACATAGCCGGGAATAGTCGGGGAACGGAGTGATGGTCCGAGATGGCTGTTTTAGTAATCCTCACTATTTAGTGTGATAATAAATGTAATGAGGATTGAATTTGAGTTTGGATATTGTCTATGAGACGATATTCGTGCAAAAACTCTCAGCTCTTGTTATATAATTAAGTTTGTATTTGTATTCTGTACCATGTTTTTAGCGACCCAAGATGGGTGATGTATACCTATTTTGGGCGCGTCACAACTGGTCTGTGAAATCGAGATTAGTTAGGGTCCGGGGGCTTGATTATGTGGAGGGAAGGTGTTAGGCACCCCCGACATCCGTGTTACCACAGTGACCGCTACTTTTTCATTTGTAACCATTATCTAAATGTGTGTGTGTGTGTAGATCAATGTGCAATTATTTAGAAGAAGTGTTATACCTCGTTTGTACCTATATACAAAGGGTTTGAATGTTGTGCAAAAGTTTAGTTTTAACACGATATAGTAATGATGCTTTGTAAAAGAGGTTTTTCAAACTCTTGTGCTCAATATTAATTGAGGCCTTTGATACTTCCATTTTATTATGTGCTCGGCTTAGTTGCTTTTCTTTTCGAGATGCGTACCATGTTCGAGAAAACAAGATAAATAGTAGTGCCGAATTCCTTATGGGCATGAGAGCCGTCTAAGGACATTCAAACACCGCGAATAATTTACAAGTCATGTACAACTGAAAATGTCCATCACAGAAACCGAATCTAAATTAAGTAGACTGAATCTGTGATCACATGATTCCTAGGCTCACATGATGTAGCAATTTATATGAAAGCTGTAAACAGCTATATATATATATATATATATATATATATATATATATATATATATATATATATATAAGCTGTAAATATATATATATGAACGATCAACCGCCTCGAAGTAAACTCCAAGCTGATAGAAAAATATAAATAAAGCTGTAAAAGGCCACGAAGTAAACTCCAGGGCTGACAGAAATGTAAATAAAGCAGTAAAAGACAACGAAGTAAACTCCAGGCCTGCCAGAAATGTAAATATATATATATATATATATATATATATATATATATATATATATATATATATATATATATATATATATAAGCAGTAAACGCTCTGGATGTGAAATCTAGGCTCAATCAAACAGAGTTTGGTGACATAAGATATATATAAGTATTTATATATATAAATAAAAGCAATAAACGCTCCGAATATTATATTCAGGCTCAATCGAGATAGGTCGATAATATATATATATATATATATATATATATATATATATATATATATATATATATATATATATATATACCCAATAAACCACGGATCGACGGTCTGAGCATACACACACACGCGACTCTCAACGTGAATAATAGTGTGTGAAAGAAGTAAATAAAAGGAATTAAATAAAGCAAGAAGACTTTAAGTGGACTGCCAAATAAGACTTCAATAGCTTTAAATGGACGAACACTCGGTTCCTACTGGTAAAAAGTAGCCAAATATAAGCTCACAAGTATTTGAAATGAGAAAGCACTCAATTTATAGTGTGTATAGAGCAAATTGGACAGAGCTTCCTCGCCATTTTCTTATGCAAAATGGCCACCCCAAGCCCTCTATTTATAAAGGGGGGAGCCGCAGGTGTACCTGCGGCAGCCGCAGAGGTACCTACGGCTGCCCGGGGTGCCCTAGGCTCTACGGGTCCTACCATCTCGAAGTACGTGCACACGTTCAACATGATATCTACTCAAACTTTCAGAACATCAATTCAGGCATCCAATCGAGGTGTATAAGACCTTTTTTGGCATGCTGTTGTCGAGAGCTACACAATGACATGGGATTAGAGGTTGTACGAAGTCAGGAAGATGGGACCATGCTCAGGTCTTCAGGCTTCAAATTCTATCCGGTGTGATATCATGTGTAGTAGTCACTCGGGATTGAATTTATTAGTTCTTGTAGGATATTCCTATATGTAATGTATGTTGAAATATTGTTGAGATGGCGCCATATGGGATCGAGGTGGTAAAATGATGATTTTGCCCCTCACCGAGGTTATCTCCGGTTTGGGTTGATTTAGCAGTCGTTGCTCGGGATTATCTCTTATATTGGGTTGCTGCAAGTGTTGAATGTCCTTAGGGTTGTCTCTGAGGTGTGCCTGTCTTCCCGGGGTTATCTCCAAGTTTGAGAGCTGAGTGCCTCAAGGCTATCACCGACTGTTGAAGCTGACCGCAGGGATTCAAAACAAGCATTTCCGGGGTTATCTACGGAACTGCAACTGCATGCCTCGGGGTTGTCTCCGAGGTTTGAACTGTATCTCCCAGGGTTATCTCTAGGATTGGAAATGAAGATCTCGGGGTTGTCTCCGAGATGGAACTAAGGATTCTGGGGTTGTCTCCAGAACTGGAACTGCATTCCTCGGGGTTATCTCCGAGGTTAAAACTGAAAGTCCCAGGGTTGTCTCTGAGATGTTGAAACTGAGTAACCCGGGGTTGTCTCTGAGACTGTGCTTAATTGACTTCCAGGGTTATCTCTGGAAGACGATTTTCCCATCTTGCAAAGTTAGTAACAGGAATGAAAAATTTTGAGTGTCTACAACCCGATGGTGGGAGAGTTAGGGATTGCATTCTTCGACTATTGTTCCTTATCATCTTCTAAGGTCGTTTCCGGGGCGGATAACTCTTCTATAGTGTCATTCTCTTTAGTTAGCGCCACACGGGAGGTGTACCGTATTGGAGAGTTTGATTGGGGTTCCTACACCTTTGCTTACTTCCTTAAGGGAATACGCCTGCGCTCACAGGGCTTGACAGAGGCTTGGTTAGGGTTGTACCCATTCCTGCTGGTGAGTATTTTCTCTTTTAATTTCCCTTGCTCGGGTTGAGAGTTTGACTAACCACATATTTTGATCTTGTATTGGCAGTTTTGGGCCTATGAGAGGCTCCCATGTCTTTGTCCCATTAGCCTGCTAGGTTAAGACACCTATCCATAGGGACGGCGATGACATCACTCCACGTTGGTGGAGATTTCTGTAGCTGAGGGTTTCACCCATTCACACTTACAGTTGGAGCTGTTGACAGCCGATGTCATTACGTGGATTCCTAACTCTAATAACCACTTTACAGTTGGCTTTTAGGGTGGTTTCTCGACTGGTATCGAGTATTTAGTGTCCACCCGTTGTGTTCCTCTCTTTACAGACGGAGGTTGGGAGCTCTATTTAGGAGAGCGTGCTATTAGGAGCCCTACAGGAGAGATTTGCATTACGATCTATCCTCCTACCAGGCGCTATTGGCCTGTGTCACAGCCGCCGATCATTGATATCCCATTGGTGGGAGTTTATGGATTTACTTTGTTAGAGAGACCGTTCACTTAGGAGGCATTATACCGCTGGTGGTTCCCTTGCACCATTGGTGTAAGACCCCGAATTTTATGAAATAAAAGTATTCAATTTTTCTTATAATTACTATTCAGTAAATGGTTAAATTGATAAAATTTTAAAGTTATGAGTGAAATATGATTTTTTTCAAAATAAGCAAATGGTTATAAAATAATCATTGTTGTCGGGGAATATTCGTTTGGTCGTGGAATATTCTTTCTGTCGGGGAATATTCGTACGACGGCGCAGCCATTTGTGGGCCACATAACAGAATAACTGTCGGGTGAAGAAAACGACAAATTTAAGTTTTTATAATTAACGGCGTAGTTGTTACCGTTAACACTGTTAAAATACCCCGTGGTTAAAATACAGTTGTGACGCCCCCAAAATTAGGTATACATCACCCATCTTGGGTCGTCAGATACATAGTACAGAATACAAATACAACTGATTAATACATCTGTCGTGTACAATACGACAAAACATAAACTGTGAGTTTGAATACAAATATTATCTTCTAGAGAGTATTCATACTCAAAATGAGTCCTCATTACATTTATTAACACACCATTACATAGAATAGTGAGGACTACTAACTAATACTATCATTCGGACCATCACTCCGTACCCCGACTTGTCCCAGCTACGTTCTCATTTCCTGAAGAGAACAGTGAAAGAAAGGGTGAGCTCAACTAGCCCAGTAAGAAATATTATGACTAAGATAATGCAGAATAAATTATCATTAGCCTTCAACAATGTTAAACTGATAAAATATAATAGACATCAAGTTTAACTGTAGCGGAACAAGCAATCCATTAAAAGAGTCAAGTAGAAAATAAACTCTACTATCTTTTATGATTTAAAAGATTTTCCAACACTGTGATCGCTGAGACTCAGCTTAATAAAATAATCCACATCATCGAATCACCCCTGCACTACGGCCAAGGATATTCGTATATTCATTAATGGTCATGATCATGCCAACAACTGTCCATCAATGCACTACGGGCCAATGAGGACTTTTACCACATCATTTGTAACATTACGGTCATGATTATACCGAATAATCCCTGGTCATAATCATACCAAGTCCATCTATGCACTACAGTGCCACAGATGACTTTCAACATTTTATAAACATGAGGATGATGACAATGATATAAGAATTCAATAAAACAAGTTCAAGAATTAATTTATCCAAGAATTAACAACGTCCAAATTGTCAACATGATACTGCTTTGTGGAGTAAAATTCAAGAATGCTTAGAAGAATATTTTCTTGAAAAGATACTGGATGAAACGCAACTATCAAGGATATTCCACAAATTTCATGGAGTATAGAAGTCAAAACTTAACCAACTGAGTACAATAAAGAATGGAATAACAAAAGAAATCACCATGCATGCGATAGACCGCACAGACAGGTTATTCCAATAGAATAATAAATAATGGAACCAGGTCCGGCGTAAACGCACAGACAGGATATTCCGACAGAATAATAAATAATGGAACCAGGTCCGGTGTAAAACACACAGACAGGATATTCCAACAGAATAATAATAAAACGGAACCAGGTCCGGTGTAAAACACACAGACAGGATGTTCCAACAGAATAATAAACGGAACCAGGTCCGGTGTAAAACACACAGACAGGATGTTCCAACAGAATAATAGAAGAATGTCACCAAGTATAGGGTAGACCGCGTATACTGGTTATTCCAACAGAATAATAACAAATGGAATAACAGAAGTTCTCTTCATGAATATAAAAGAAATAATATTCCCTACCGTTTTAAAGACGAGCTGAAATAAGGAATAGTTAAATAGCAGAATACTCTTCTTCTCTTTCTCTATAGTTTCTCTCTATAGTTTCTCTCTCTAGAGTTCAGTGAATTCGTAAGAAATAATGAAGGAATGAGCTGCTATTTATAGAAAAATAGAATGCATAGTAACTAATCCATGAACGGTCCAGATTGATTACTTTAATCTGACGGTCCATATTTAAAGAAAAATCTTTTAAATAAAATATAATATATTCTATTTATAGAATAACTTTAATAAAGTATTTTGTTTTATATAAAAAGATGTTTCTGTTTTATTACGTTAATAATACGAATAAAACAAAACGTCATTATCGCTAAATAATTCATATTATTAACTGACAATAATTGAATCAAACTGAGTGACTTCTCACATAAGCATTAATAATCAATACCGTGTGCTACTATGCAACCACACGTATTACTGTACTTTTACTACCGAGTAGTTCAACAGTAACAATGGTAAAACTTCCGCCGTTATTTTTAATAAAATATTTTTGTCGTTTTCTCAATCCGACAATAATTCCGTTGTGGGGTCCACCAATGATTGTGCCGTCGTACGAATATTCCCCGACAAAAAGAATATTTTCCGACCAAACGAATATTTTATAACAACTTGCTTACTTTGCAAAATTTATAAATATTACCCACAACTATAACATTATATCAAATTAACTCCATAATATTCAAAAATGATATTTATAGAAAATTCATCTTTATTTATAAAAGTTGGGGTCTTACAACCTCCCCTTCTTATGAAATTTCGCCCTCGAAATTAGGGTACGTACCTGGTATGTCGAAGAGGTAAGGATACCTTGATTTCATTTCAGATTCTAACTCCCAAGTCATTTCCTCAACATCGTGGTTTCTCCACAAAACTTTGACTTGAGGTATAACCTTGGAGCGTAGAATATGTTCCTTCTTATCCAAGATTTGAACAGGAACTTCTTCATACGTCAAATCTTCCGCTATTTCGTCCGGTTCTAACTCAATAATGTGGTTCGGGTCTTCCACATATTTGCGTAACATGGATATGTGAAAAACGTTATGAACACGAGACATACTTGGCGGTAAAGCGAGTCTATAAGCCACAGTTCCTACTCGATCGAGGATTAAAAATGGACCGATGAATCGAGGATTGAGCTTTCCTCTCTTTCCAAATCTCGTAACTCCTTTCCATGGAGCAACACGTAAGAACACATGATCTCCTACATCAAATTCCACGTCCTTTCGATGAAGATCAGCATAACTCTTTTGTCGATCTTGTGAGGTTTTTATACGTTGTCGGATCGTTTGAATCTTTTCTGTAGTCATACGTACCAACTCCGGTCCCAACAACGTTGCTTCGCCCACCTCATCCCAGCATACTGGAGAACGACATTTTCTTCCATACAATGCTTCGAATGGAGCCATGCCAATACTTGCTTGATAACTGTTGTTGTAGGAAAACTCCACCAATGGTAAGAACTTGTCCCAACTTCCTTTGAAGTCAAAGACACAGAGTCTTAATAGATCTTCAAGAGTTTGAATAGTCCTCTCTGATTGTCCGTCCGTCTGAGGATGATATGCTGAACTAAATCGTAAATCCGTGCCCATAGCTTTTTGTAAACTAACCCAAAATCGTGAAGTGAATCTTGGGTCTCGGTCAGAAACTATGGATACTGGCATACCATGCAGTCTTACAATCTCGTTTATGTACATACGAGCAAGACGTTCAAGTGTATAAGTTTCTCGTATCGGTAAGAAATGAGCAGACTTGGTCAATCTATCAACAATGACCCAAATCGCATCAATACCTTGAGAAACCCTAGGAAGACCGGTAACGAAATCCATGGTAATGTGCTCCCACTTCCATTCTGGAATTTCAAGTGGTTGCAATGGACCTTTTGGTACTTGATGCTCCGCTTTGACTCGTTGACAAGTTAGACACCTTGAGATAAACAACGCTATCTCTCTCTTCATATTGCTCCACCAAAATGTATGACGAAGATCATGATACATTTTGGTACTTCCAGGATGGATTGCAAACGGTGTGTTGTGCGCCTCCATCATGATTTCATACTTTAAATCAGGGTTGTTAGGAACACAAAGTCTGGAGTTGACTCGAAGTATTCCTTCTTCATCGATTCTTGCTTCCGGCATAGAACCTTCTTGCACTTTCTTCCTCATACGCATCAGCTCCAGGTCTGTAGCTTGAGCAGCTTTAACTTTATCGATTAAAGTCGGTTCTACTCGTATATTCGCCATCATCACATGGGTCCCTGGAGTCTTCAACTCTATCTCCATCCTTTGCAAGTCACACAAAATGGGCCTTTGCGTTGTTAATATTGCACTTGTAACCGCATATGATCTTCTACTCAATGCGTCAGCTACCACGTTCGCTTTTCCAGGATGGTATTGAATGGTATGATCATAATCTTTCAACAGTTCAAGCCAACGTCGTTGTCGCATGTTGAGTTCCTTTTGAGTGAAGAAATATTTGAGACTTTTATGATCCGTAAAGATCTCCACCTTCTCCCCATACAAGTAATGCCTCCAAATTTTAAGTGCAAAGACAACAGCTGCCAACTCTAGATCATGAGTAGGATAATTCCTCTCATATTCCTTGAGTTGTCTTGATGCATAGGCTATGACTTTTCCATGTTGCATGAGAACGCATCCCAACCCTTTGCTCGAAGCATCACTGTAGATGACAAATCCCTCCGAGCCAGATGGTATTGTTAGAACAGGTGCTGAAATGAGTCTCCTCTTGAGTTCTTGAAAACTCTGCTCACATTCTTCGCTCCAACCAAACTTTGTATCTTTCCGAGTCAGCTGAGTTAATGGAGTAGCGATTCGAGAAAATCCTTCCACGAATCTCCGATAATAACCAGCTAAACCAAGAAAGCTACGTACCTCGGTCACTGATTTAGGTTGCTCCCAGCTTTGAATAGCTTCAATCTTTGCCGGGTCAACAGATATTCCACGACTTGATACTACGTGCCCAAGGAATGCTACCTCTTCCAGCCAGAACTCGCATTTCTTCAACTTGGCATAAAGTTTGTATTCACGAAGCTTTTGGAGTACCAGCCTCAAGTGTTGCTCATGATCTTCACGGCTTTTGGAATAAATAAGGATGTCATCAATAAAGACGACCACAAAGTGATCCAAATATTCCTTGAATACCCGGTTCATCATATCCATGAAGGCAGCAGGAGCATTAGTCAATCCAAAGGACATGACTAGGAATTCATAATGCCCGTACCGAGTTCTAAAAGCCGTCTTTGGAATATCCTCAGTTCTAACCTTCAGCTGATGATATCCAGAACGAAGATCGATCTTTGAAAAGAATTGTGCTCCTTGCAACTGGTCAAACAGGTCATCAATACGTGGCAATGGGTACCTATTTTTGATGGTGACATGATTCAACTCCCGATAATCAATACAAAGTCGCATACTCCCATCTTTCTTCTTCACGAACAGAACAGGAGCACCCCAAGGAGAAGTACTAGGACGAATAAAACCAATGTCTAACAATTCCTGCAGTTGGGTCTTTAACTCCTGAAGTTCAATAGGAGCCATTCGATATGGGGCTTTGGAAATGGGTTTTGTACCGGGTTCAAGGTCGATACAAAATTCAATTTCACGCTCTGGGGGTAGGCCAGGAAGTTCTTCAGGGAATACGTCAGGGAATTTATTAACAATAGAAATATCATTCAAAACTGACGTATTTTTGTTTAGATCTGTGACATGAGCTAAGAAAGCTTGACATCCGTTTTTCAATAAACGAATAGCTTTATGGCTTGAGATGACAGCGATTGATTTTAATGGTTTGGTTGCTTGAATTCGCATAATAGGTCGATTAGGAATATGAAAGCTAACAACCTTACGAAAACAATCAATTTTTGCATGATGAGTAGTTAACCAATCAATCCCTAGAATCACGTCAAATGCAAGTATTTTTAATGAAATAAGATCGACAGGTAATGTGTGGGTACCAACTTGAACCAAACAAGACTTATAAACCGTGGATGTAATGAAGGTTTCTCCCAATGGAGTTTCAACTGCTAAGTCAAAGTCTAATTTCTCCGGAATCAAATTTAATCGATGAGCGCAAGTAGGAGAAATAAAAGAATGGGTAGAACCGGTATCAAATAAAGTATAGACTTCGTTAGAGTTTATGATAAGCTTACCCGTGATGACCTCATTCGGGTTCCTTGCTCTCTGGGAGTTCACAACAAACGCTCTCCCTTGCACAACCGGTTTTGACTTTTCTGGGACGGCCTTTGGTGCCTCCATCCTAGCTGAATTTGTCTTCGGTAAACGACAAAATCGGGCTAAATGACCTTCTCTTCCACAATTATAACATGCTTTGGACGGCATCGCGCAGTTTGGACTGATGTGCCCCTCCCCTCCGCATTTGAAACATATGATAGGTGGTCGTTCTCCTTCCTTAACGACAGGTGCTGGTGCTGACGTCTTTCCATCATTGTTGAATCTCCTCTTCTTGAAATGCCCATTCTTATTGTTTTGGCCCTGATTACCACCGAAGTGGTTACCATTTCTGGCCTGTTGATTCCCTCCACGCTTGTTGTCACCGCTTCGATGACTGCTTTCACTGGTATTATCATTTTGCCGGCTGCTCTCTTTTGGTTGCGTTGTCTCGTTATCGCGCTCCACCAACTGAGCCCTATTTACAACATCTGAATACAAACACAGTTTATGAGAAACAAGATGTTGACGTATCTCCGGCTTCAAACCTCTTAAAAACATCCGCGTCATTCTTTCTTCATTATCCACCAGGTGGGACGCAAACCGGGATAACTCCGCAAATTTTGCCTCGTACTGCGACACGGTCATATTATTCTGCTCCAATTTGATGAACTCCACCTCCTTCATGTGACGAATACTCTCGGGAAAGTATTTGTCGTTAAACAGCTCTTGGAACTTCTCCCAAGACATCTTCAGTGCGGCAGGTTGAGTACGCTTTATCGATTCCCACCAGTAATCTGCCTCTCCTCGCAACATAAAGGCGGCAAAGGGAACCTTTTGCTCCTCGGAGCAACCCAAGACATCAAATATCTTGGTGATCTGCTTTATCCATGTTTCAGCTACAAGTGGTTTAGGTTCTCCCTTAAACTCCGGTGGTCCCAGCTCCTTAAACTGTTTAGCGGTGACCGCCTGAGAGTTTCCAGTATTTCCACCTACGTTGTGGACAGGAGCCGCTTTCACCTGTTGTTGCATGAATTGCATAAAACTTCTGAACATTCCATCATTCATCATCTGGTCAGTGTTGTTGTTTGCATGAGGATTGTCACCTTCCTGATGCACATTATCCTGATTATTGATATGTGGTGAATCAATAGTCGTCTGTGCTCCATTGCTATTCTCAACATTCTCAGATGCCATTTTCAGATACTGCCACAAAATAAAAGTTAATTGATATGTCATATATTATCCTTATATTATGACCGACCAATTAAATACCATGCAAATAAACTTAGGTAGGTCATACTAGCGAAGGAATTCCCCGTCTCTCCCCTCCTAGTTCTATTCTCACATCTTAGCCAGGGATCATATCCCTAAGCTCTGATACCAACTGTGACGCCCCCAAAATTAGGTATACATCACCCATCTTGGGTCGTCAGATACATAGTACAGAATACAAATACAACTGATTAATACATCTGTCGTGTACAATACGACAAAACATAAACTGTGAGTTTGAATACAAATATTATCTTCTAGAGAGTATTCATACTCAAAAGGAGTCCTCATTACATTTATTAACACACCATTACATAGAATAGTGAGGACTACTAACTAATACTATCATTCGGACCATCACTCCGTACCCCGACTTGTCCCAGCTACGTTCTCATTTCCTGAAGAGAACAGTGAAAGAAAGGGTGAGCTCAACTAGCCCAGTAAGAAATATTATGACTAAGATAATGCAGAATAAATTATCATTAGCCTTCAACAATGTTAAACTGATAAAATATAATAGACATCAAGTTTAACTGTAGCGGAACAAGCAATCCATTAAAAGAGTCAAGTAGAAAATAAACTCTACTATCTTTTATGATTTAAAAGATTTTCCAACACTGTGATCGCTGAGACTCAGCTTAATAAAATAATCCACATCATCGAATCACCCCTGCACTACGGCCAAGGATATTCGTATATTCATTAATGGTCATGATCATGCCAACAACTGTCCATCAATGCACTACGGGCCAATGAGGACTTTTACCACATCATTTGTAACATTACGGTCATGATTATACCGAATAATCCCTGGTCATAATCATACCAAGTCCATCTATGCACTACGGCCACAGATGACTTTCAACATTTTATAAACATGAGGATGATGACAATGATATAAGAATTCAATAAAACAAGTTCAAGAATTAATTTATCCAAGAATTAACAACGTCCAAATTGTCAACATGATACTGCTTTGTGGAGTAAAATTCAAGAATGCTTAGAAGAATATTTTCTTGAAAAGATACTGGATGAAACGCAACTATCAAGGATATTCCACAAATTTCATGGAGTATAGAAGTCAAAACTTAACCAACTGAGTACAATAAAGAATGGAATAACAAAAGAAATCACCATGCATGCGATAGACCGCACAGACAGGTTATTCCAATAGAATAATAAATAATGGAACCAGGTCCGGCGTAAACGCACAGACAGGATATTCCGACAGAATAATAAATAATGGAACCAGGTCCGGTGTAAAACACACAGACAGGATATTCCAACAGAATAATAATAAAACGGAACCAGGTCCGGTGTAAAACACACAGACAGGATGTTCCAACAGAATAATAAACGGAACCAGGTCCGGTGTAAAACACACAGACAGGATGTTCCAACAGAATAATAGAAGAATGTCACCAAGTATAGGGTAGACCGCGTATACTGGTTATTCCAACAGAATAATAACAAATGGAATAACAGAAGTTCTCTTCATGAATATAAAAGAAATAATATTCCCTACCGTTTTAAAGACGAGCTGAAATAAGGAAATAGTTAAATAGCAGAATACTCTTCTTCTCTCTCTCTATAGTTTCTCTCTATAGTTTCTCTCTCTAGAGTTCAGTGAATTCGTAAGAAATAATGAAGGAATGAGCTGCTATTTATAGAAAAATAGAATGCATAGTAACTAATCCATGAACGGTCCAGATTGATTACTTTAATCTGACGGTCCATATTTAAAGAAAAATCTTTTAAATAAAATATAATATATTCTATTTATAGAATAACTTTAATAAAGTATTTTGTTTTATATAAAAAGATGTTTCTGTTTTATTACGTTAATAATACGAATAAAACAAAACGTCATTATCGCTAAATAATTCATATTATTAACTGACAATAATGGAATCAAACTGAGTGTCTTCTCACATAAGCATTAATAATCAATACCGTGTGCTACTATGCAACCACACGTATTACTGTACTTTTACTACCGAGTAGTTCAACAGTAACAATGGTAAAACTTCCGCCGTTATTTTTTAATAAAATATTTTTGTCGTTTTCTCAATCCGACAATAATTCCGTTGTGGGGTCCACCAATGATTGTGCCGTCGTACGAATATTCCCCGACAAAAAGAATATTTTCCGACCAAACGAATATTTTATAACAACTTGCTTACTTTGCAAAATTTTATAAATATTACCCACAACTATAACATTATATCAAATTAACTTCATACTATTCAAAAATGATATTTATAGAAAATTCATCTTTATTTATAAAAGTTGGGGTCTTACAACAGTAATACGCGTTATTGCACAGTAGCACACGGTATTGCATAGTATTTTTGAAATTATTGATTCTTACGTAAGAAGGCACTACTCAATAATTGTTACAGTAATTACTGTTCAATATTTTATTTTATTGATTCAATAATTGCTACGTTGATATTTTATATTATTGTTGTTTCAATAATTGTTGCTGCACAGTATTTTCTATTATCAGATCAATAATTCATATTATTTGAATAATATTATTAGATAGCATTATTGGCAATGTCTAGAAAGTTCTGTCTAAGGAGAGGTTTGGTCATCTAATTGCGCGCCAGTAAGGAGAAATCCTTATTGGAAAGCCCCCTCTTTCCTAGGAACGGCCTGGTTGTCATAAATGTGATTCTGTAATATTATTTGTGAATAATTAATTATTGATTCATATGATAAGGAAATATTTATATTATGTGGATATAAATGAGGGATATATTTTGTGGTTAAAAATGAAGGAGTTAATGTTGAGGTTTTTATCAGTATTTTTGTCGGAATGGAGGTATTAAAAATTAGGGTTTTTGAGATATTTTGCGGGGGTTATAATTTTTAATCCGACCGTTGGATCGTGGTAATTTTTGGATATGTTATACATATATAAGTTGAGTATATGCCCACAAATTTTGAACCGTTAAAAATGAACGTATGATTTATTATGAATTTTACGAGATGACTGGTTCAGAAATTGTTGAATTTTCGGAGTTTATCATTTTGGTGGAAAATTCTAGAATTGGTGGGCCCCACTTGTGGTTGGTGAAGAAATGTGCTGAATTATATTTCAAATGTGGTGGGTGGGAATAGTAGCAGGTAAAGCCATCAGGTTGCAGGTCAAACCTACCAAAATTTTCCTATAAATAGAGGGCTAAGTTAGAATTGAAAATCACACCAGAAACATAAGTTTTCTCTCTTTCTCTCTCTAGATTATTGAGTGTATTTTGTGAGTATTTAGATACTTGGTGAGTTGCTATTCATCAGTGCAAGTTTCTTTCAGCCTTATACCGATCAGAAGTACTGCTCTTTTGAGGTAAGGGATAGTAAGGGATAGTAAGGGATTTTAAGGGTTGTTATGTTTTTCAGTTTCGTAATTTTTCTGAACTTCAAAAATTCTGGAAAAATTTGAAATGATATTTTGATGAGTTTTATTGATTGTGTCCAAAAATGGTGATTTTTGGATGTATAGATTGAGAGTTATGAATTTTATGAGAAAAGACTATTTTAAAAGTAACTGCTTATAATTTCTTGTGGTTAACTCCAAAATTGATGAAATTTTTATTGGGAGTACATGTATATGATAGAAGTATACTCTGTTAATTTCAGAATTTTTGGACAAAAGTATAATTTTTGATAAATGTCTAAATATTCGGCTATTTTGGCCATATGAAAAATAGTAAATGACTTTTAAAAATTCTGAGAAAAATATATGTTCAATATGGGACTATATTATGCTAAATCCCAGAAAAGAAATATTTTTGGAACTGATTTGGTATTTTTCATGAAAATAGACTAGTTATGAGTAAATGAATTAAATATGTTATGTGAAGTAAGAAAATTGAAAAATAGGATTTTATGGCTTGAGAATCCTATATGAGGTATATGCAGATTTTTGATGAGGGTTTTGATTATTGATGATAAAATCTTATGAGTTTGGCATTTTAGATGATTAAATGCATTATTTAGTAAAGTGTAAACAATTAAAATAAATTGTTTATAAGTTTAAGTAATGTTATTCTTTCAATATCATTATACCGAAATATTGGTATGGATTTTATTGTGGAATTTCTATCTTTTGTGTTGGGGTTACTATTCACGAGTTACTATTCATGGGTTACTATTCACGAGTTACTATTCATGATAAAATTGGTTTCTTTTTCTGACCAAATTATAGTTGAATTATGAATATTACTCTTGAGATTAAATCTATATGTTGATCATATTGTTTTTATTATCATATATAACATTTTTATAACCTTGATGTTGAAATTCTCTTTCACTAGAGTGTAAAGATGGGTAGATTATTGGTATGATCATGACTAGGGTTCTCTTTGGCCTGTAGTGCAAAGTTGAATTGTGACTGGTATGATCATGACCATTGAATTTATAAGTGAATATCTTTAGCTTAAGTGCAAAGGTGAATTGATCAACATGGTTATAATTATTGTTTATATAAATTCTGAAATGATTATATATTTCTTTGAGATATGAATATATTTGGCCTGTAGTGCAAATATGAATTGTTGATGAATATCTTTGGCATGTAGTGCAAAGATGACCTGTTGATGAATATCTTTGGCCCGTAGTGCAAAGATGGTTTGTTGATGAATATCTTTGGCCCGTAGTGCAAAGATGAACTGTTGTTGAATATCTTTGGCCCGTAGTGCAAAGATGGTTTGTTGATGAATATCTTTGGCCCGTAGTGCAAAGATGGATTTGTTAGTATGATTATAAACAGGAACTGTGATTTGGTATAACCATGATCTTTGATGTTTCAGGTAAAGACAGGTGATGAAAATATTCTTCGTCCTGGGTGCGAAGAAAAATTTATAGTCACAATTATGATTATGAGTTATTCATATGATTGTGGAAAGGAACTGTTGAGTGATGTTACATGGATAAAATATTGTTGGTGGATTTTTAACATGGAGAAGATAATAGACTTTATAGTCTATTTGACTCTTCTAATGGATTGCTCGTTCCGCTGCAACTATGGTTGAAATTTTTATCATTTACCATATGTTCTAAATCTCTGATTTATTATTGATGAAGGCTATTGATAATTTAATTATCTTTAGTCATGATATTCTTTACTGAGCTAGTTGTGCTCACCCTTTTGCTTCACAATTCCTTTCAGGTAATAAGAGTGTAGCTGGGTCGAGCGAGGGTAACGGGGAAATAGAACGGTGGTCTCTAGCTGTGGATGTTCTCCCGAAGCAGTATAGAAAAGTTCATTTAGTAGTTTTATTTGGTGAATCTAATAGGGTAAGGTGTACCCAACGTTGGAAGGGTGGTTTGCCACTATCATACAAGATGTCTAACGACATACAACCTCGTGTCATCATAAGACAGGGATGTGCTCATCCACTTGCTGAGTATATATACGAGCACTACCTATATAATCTTGGTGTTTGTTTAAAGTATAATTCTCAATTAGAGACAGTAGAGATAATGATATATCAAGAGAAGACTCACCATTGGGAAGAATATGATAGTAATCTTCTCGTTTTTCTTTGGGGTCTATTGGGTCAACCAAGAATAATTCTGTGGCCATATGATATCTATCATAACCTAGACGCGTGGCCTCCCATGTACGAAGGTTTCCTTGAGCACTTCCCAAATATTCTAATTTCTAAAACAGTTTTTGACTATACCTTTATGTAAGGTGTCATTGTGAGGTGATGTCCACGGTTGGAACATGAGTCACATTTGGTATATATTTGTATCCAAACTCACAGCATATGTGTTGTTGTATTTTACACGACAATTGTTGTAATAAAGTTGTAGTTGTTTTCTGTACCATGTATTTGGCGACTCAGAATAGGTTGGATGGAATGGACCTATTTTGGGGTTGTCACAGGTGGTATCAGAGCTATAAGTAAAGAGCCCCGAGCCTCTCGCTGGTGACTTCCTGTTGATGGGGGATGCACCGAAGCCAGACTCTCCGTAGGGGACGCCGTTCTGCGGTGGCAAACTGATAGGTACCACTGTGAGGTGCTGTGGTTGAAGCACCATGAGAGTCACAGGTGGTATCAGAGCTTAGGGATATGATCTCTGGCGGAGATCGGGAAATACAACTAGGAGGGGAGAGATGAGTAAATCCTTCGCTAGTGTGTCCTACCTAAGCTTATTTGTTGGTCAGTCATAATATTGGGATATTATGAGATATGTTAATTTGTTAAATTAACCTTTGTTTTTGAAGCTGTATTCTAGAATGATATCTGAAATACAGGAGATGGGCAATGGAGAAATCATGAGGACAGGGAAGATGAAATCTGAAATGAAAGCAAGGTATTCTCAACTCTTTGAAATACCAGGTACGTAAATTTCGGGGACGAAATTTCATAAGGAGGGGAGATTGTAAGACCCCGAATTTTATGAAATAAAAGTATTCAATTTTTCTTATAATTACTATTCAGTAAATGGTTAAATTGATAAAATTTTAAAGTTATGAGTGAAATATGATTTTTTTCAAAATAAGCAAATGGTTATAAAATAATCATTGTTGTCGGGGAATATTCGTTTGGTCGTGGAATATTCTTTCTGTCGGGGAATATTCGTACGACGGCGCAGCCATTTGTGGGCCACATAACAGAATAACTGTCGGGTGAAGAAAACGACAAATTTAAGTTTTTATAATTAACGGCGTAGTTGTTACCGTTAACACTGTTGAAATACCCGGTGGTTAAAATACAGTAATACGCGTTATTGCACAGTAGCACACGGTATTGCATAGTATTTTTGAAATTATTGATTCTTACGTAAGAAGGCACTACTCAATAATTGTTACAGTAATTACTGTTCAATATTTTATTTTATTGATTCAATAATTGCTACGTTGATATTTTATATTATTGTTGTTTCAATAATTGTTGCTGCACAGTATTTTCTATTATCAGATCAATAATTCATATTATTTGAATAATATTATTAGATAGCATTATTGGCAATGTCTAGAAAGTTCTGTCTAAGGAGAGGTTTGGTCATCTAATTGCGCGCCAGTAAGGAGAAATCCTTATTGGAAAGCCCCCTCTTTCCTGGGAACGGCCTGGTTGTCATAAATGTGATTCTGTAATATTATTTGTGAATAATTAATTATTGATTCATATGATAAGGAAATATTTATATTATGTGGATATAAATGAGGGATATATTTTTGTGGTTAAAAATGAAGGAGTTAATGTTGAGGTTTTTATCAGTATTTTTGTCGGAATGGAGGTATTAAAAATTAGGGTTTTTGAGATATTTTGCGGGGGTTATAATTTTTAATCCGACCGTTGGATCGTGGTAATTTTTGGATATGTTATACATATATAAGTTGAGTATATGCCCACAAATTTTGAACCGTTAAAAATGAACGTATGATTTATTATGAATTTTACGAGATGACTGGTTCAGAAATTGTTGAATTTTCGGAGTTTATCATTTTGGTGGAAAATTCTAGAATTGGTGGGCCCCACTTGTGGTTGGTGAAGAAATGTGCTGAATTATATTTCAAATGTGGTGGGTGGGAATAGTAGCAGGTAAAGCCATCAGGTTGCAGGTCAAACCTACCAAAATTTTCCTATAAATAGAGGGCTAAGTTAGAATTGAAAATCACACCAGAAACATAAGTTTTCTCTCTTTCTCTCTCTAGATTATTGAGTGTATTTTGTGAGTATTTAGATACTTGGTGAGTTGCTATTCATCAGTGCAAGTTTCTTTCAGCCTTATACCGATCAGAAGTACTGCTCTTTTGAGGTAAGGGATAGTAAGGGATAGTAAGGGATTTTAAGGGTTGTTATGTTTTTCAGTTTCGTAATTTTTCTGAACTTCAAAAATTCTGGAAAAAATTGAAATGATATTTTGATGAGTTTTATTGATTGTGTCCAAAAATGGTGATTTTTGGATGTATAGATTGAGAGTTATGAATTTTATGAGAAAAGACTATTTTAAAAGTAACTGCTTATAATTTCTTGTGGTTAACTCCAAAATTGATGAAATTTTTATTGGGAGTACATGTATATGATGGAAGTATACTCTGTTAATTTCAGAATTTTTGGACAAAAGTACAATTTTTGATAAATGTCTAAATATTCAGCTATTTTGGCCATATGAAAAATAGTAAATGACTTTTAAAAATTCTGAGAAAAATATATGTTCAATATGGGACTATATTATGCTAAATCCCAGAAAAGAAATATTTTTGGAACTGATTTGGTATTTTTCATGAAAATAGACTAGTTATGAGTAAATGAATTAAATATGTTATGTGAAGTAAGAAAATTGAAAAATAGGATTTTATGGCTTGAGAATCCTATATGAGGTATATGCAGATTTTTGATGAGGGTTTTGATTATTGGTGATAAAATCTTATGAGTTTGGCATTTTAGAATGATTAAATGCATTATTTAGTAAAGTGTAAACAATTAAAATAAATTGTTTATAAGTTTAAGTAATGTTATTCTTTCAATATCATTATACCAAAATATTGGTATGGATTTTATTGTGGAATTTCTATCTTTTGTGTTGGGGTTACTATTCACGAGTTACTATTCATGGGTTACTATTCACGAGTTACTATTCATGATAAAATTGGTTTCTTTTTCTGACCAAATTATAGTTGAATTATGAATATTACTCTTGAGATTAAATCTATATGTTGATCATATTGTTTTTATTATCATATATAACATTTTTATAACCTTGATGTTGAAATTCTCTTTCACTAGAGTGTAAAGATGGGTAGATTATTGGTATGATCATGACTAGGGTTCTCTTTGGCCTGTAGTGCAAAGTTGAATTGTGACTGGTATGATCATGACCATTGAATTTATAAGTGAATATCTTTAGCTTAAGTGCAAAGGTGAATTGATCAACATGGTTATAATTATTGTTTATATAAATTCTGAAATGATTATATATTTCTTTGACATATGAATATATTTGGCCTGTAGTGCAAATATGAATTGTTGATGAATATCTTTGGCATGTAGTGCAAAGATGACCTGTTGATGAATATCTTTGGCCTGTAGTGCAAAGATGATCTGTTGTTGAATATCTTTGGCCCGTAGTGCAAAGATGGTTTGTTGATGAATATCTTTGGCCTGTAGTGCAAAGATGAACTGTTGTTGAATATCTTTGGCCCGTAGTGCAAAGATGGTTTGTTGATGAATATCTTTGGCCCGTAGTGCGAAGATGGATTTGTTAGTATGATTATAAACAGGAACTGTGATTTGGTATAACCATGATCTTTGATGTTTCAGGTAAAGACAGGTGATGAAAATATTCTTCGTCCTGGGTGCGAAGAAAAATTTATAGTCACAATTATGATTATGAGTTATTCATATGATTGTGGAAAGGAACTGTTGAGTGATGTTACATGGATAAAATATTGTTGGTGGATTTTTAACATGGAGAAGATAATAGACTTTATAGTCTATTTGACTCTTCTAATGGATTGCTCGTTCCGCTGCAACTATGGTTGAAATTTTTATCATTTACCATATGTTCTAAATCTCTGATTTATTATTGATGAAGGCTATTGATAATTTAATTATCTTTAGTCATGATATTCTTTACTGAGCTAGTTGTGCTCACCCTTTTGCTTCACAATTCCTTTCAGGTAATAAGAGTGTAGCTGGGTCGAGCGAGGGTAGCGGGGAAATAGAACGGTGGTCTCTAGCTGTGGATGTTCTCCCGAAGCAGTATAGAAAAGTTCATTTAGTAGTTTTATTTGGTGAATCTAATAGGGTAAGGTGTACCCAACGTTGGAAGGGTGGTTTGCCACTATCATACAAGATGTCTAACGACATACACCCTTGTGTCATCATAAGACAGGGATGTGCTCATCCACTTGCTGAGTATATATACGAGCACTACCTATATAATCTTGGTGTTTGTTTAAAGTATAATTCTCAATTAGAGACAGTAGAGATAATGATATATCAAGAGAAGACTCACCATTGGGAAGAATATGATAGTAATCTTCTCGTTTTTCTTTGGGGTCTATTGGGTCAACCAAGAATAATTCTGTGGCCATATGATATCTATCATAACCTAGACGCGTGGCCTCCCATGTACGAAGGTTTCTTTGAGCACTTCCCAAATATTCTAATTTCTAAAACAGTTTTTGACTATACCTTTATGTAAGGTGTCATTGTGAGGTGATGTCCACGGTTGGAACATGAGTCACATTTGGTATATATTTATATCCAAACTTACAGCATATGTGTTGTTGTATTTTACACGACAATTGTTGTAATAAAGTTGTAGTTGTTTTCTGTACCATGTATTTGGCGACTCAGAATAGGTTGGATGGAATGGACCTATTTTGGGGTTGTCACAATTGGAGCCTAGACCCGTGCCACACAATTTATGGGGGATATGGTTCCTGGTTCTGTCATGATGGAGGATTGGATTGCCTACGTCCGAGAGCCTACTCATTTGGCGCAGATTGATAGTTTGACCCAGCAGTTGGACCGACCACATTTCTTAATCCGTCATTTGGGCAGAGATCCTTTCGAGGCAGATACTTTTGATCCTTCCAGCTCTGGTGATGGCCCTTTAAGTGGCCTATATTTAGATGGTTTTGCAGGTGTAGGTCCTCTATTGTATCGACCTGATATCCCTATTAGCAGATATTTAGTGACTCAAGAGGAGTTACATCAGGTGGATAGGTTAGATGATGTGGACATCAATACTATCGACTTCTTCTGATGTATTTCTCGCTGTATCTGTTGATAGGTCCCTGTAAGATATTGGGCGGCTGTGCCCCGTTCTCGTTATATCTTTTGATAGGCCTCTGTTAATTGTTGGGCGGTTGTGCCCCATTTTCCTGTATTTTCCAGTTGTACACAGAGATGATGTATTTAGATGATGATGTACTTAGGAATGCATGTATACTATTTTCCATTCCCTACATCATATTGTCATCTGTTATTTATCATGCATGCATTATGTTTATGGACATGCATTTCCATAAATGAGTTTAGCATTGACCCCTGGATGGTCTTATAATGCGGCCCTACTGATGTCTTCATTGATAGTTAGCTAGATTGAACATACTCCACCAGCATTGGTGGCATCTTCTCTGAGGTTGTGGTATGAAAATTTGTCCTCCTTGGATCGGGTGACAGTTGATCAGCTATTGCGTCACTCTATGACCCTCTTGATGTTTTAGGTTCCATCGGGCTGTGTAGAGGGCATGCTGGAACATTGGGTACCGGATAGGTAGGTGTACCGATTTGAGACCTAGGAGTTGACTCCTACCTTGGAGGAGTACGAACGTCTTATAGATTTGTCATTGGATAGGACTTGCACTCTGATGGCTGTCAATGATATGAGCTAGCAGTTTATAACCCTTACAGGCTTAAGACGCAGAGTTGCCCTGGATGAGATCTCCTCGGGGCATGTAAGGTCCATGAGTTTTCTGATAAATAGATTTTGGTCCTTGGACAATTATCCGTTGTACTCTGAGGATTTCACCACTTCGGAGGATGATTGGCGTGTAGCCCGAGTAGATATACTCTTGATGTGTTCAGTTGCTTATCTGTACATGCCTTTGTACATGGACCTCCTAGATATCGGTGTGATCATGGTAGTTTGAGCTCTTTTGGAGGGACATACCATCTTACCGACGATCCTGGCCGAGACCTTGAGGTCGGCCACATATTTCCATACCCATTCTGCGGGGGTGTTCACAAGCAGCTTGGTCTTGTTGTACGTGTGGTTTATAACACACTTACAACCGATTGGCACTTTCTAACGTCATGGATATTATTTTTTCCATGAGATAGCCATGCTATACTCCTTTTAGCAGGTGGAGTGTACAGACTCGGCTTCTTGGTCAGTTTTCTTGTCGGGGATCGAGGATCCATTTGATATATTGTTGTGTTCAGGGCTCAGCTCTCTCTATAGCTTTATCACTCATGGAGCTAGCATGGATTATCTTCCCCTGGCCGTTTTGAGCGGTGTGACCACATATCATCCCCTAGCTGTGATGGCACAGTTTGACCAGTTTTAGGGTGTTCATCCCTTTGACGGGGCACTGAGCCAGCATTTATCATCTTGTCTTCTGTCAGCAGAGGATTTGTCCAGGATTTATTCCTGTTAGACCCAGCATGAGAGGGCTAATTTTTCTACAAGCCATCCAGGTCGTTCGGCAGAGTATTCTGCATGGCTAGAGGTAGAGATTGAATTGGCTAGGGTTGTATCCTCATAACTGAGTGTTGATTCTGATAGTGGAGAGCCTATGGAGGACCCTAATTCTCCCACTGAGGATGAGCTGTTTGTTGGGTTGTCAGCATCTCTGGTTAATTCCCCCGATATTCCTGCTACTGTGACCCCGCATTCTTCAGAGTATTTAGACCAGAGTTTACATCTGATGACGTTTGAGAGGGATCAGGCTAGGGCCTTGATGCTTATAGCTCTTTCTGGTAGAGATGCCACTCTGATTGAGAGAGATGATGTTTTTGCTCACAGAGATACCGCTGTTGTTGAACGGGATAAGGCTCGATCATCTAGGGATGCTGCTGTTATTGAGCGGAATGGTGCTCTAGCTACCCGAGATGCTTCCATTACATATAGCACTGCATTGAGATCTCATACTGCTGACATCATTGCAGAGATGCGTACACTTATAGATTAGCATAGTGTCATTATGCAGATGGTTGTAGATCTCTTAGATCGTATGGATACCCTAGGGCAGGGGCTCATAGAGTTACCTCCATCGTCTGAAAGGGATTCCATGTTAGACTTGATGGCTCGCTTATCCACTGGTTTGTAGATTAGCTTTGATTTTTCTGCATAGACTAGCTTAGCCATTTTTGTCATGTACATAACACATTGTATATATCAAACAATATTATATGTTAAGGAAATATGTTTTGATTCACTTCCCTTTTAGTTATGCCTTGTTACTTGCCTGATAGTTGCATGTTCTCTATGGCTTGTGATCTTGATGTATTCTGAACTCCTCCTTGATGGATGGACACTGAGATGTCTCAAGATCTTACAGAATGGATCGTTGATCTTTGTATCCCCCTGCCCTTTGGTGTCTTGGGACTGTGTTTCTGAATATGGTGGTAGAGAGGATTGTGGCTTTCCTCTCTGAGGTTGACCGCTCTATAGATGGTCGTCGGTACTCCCTTGTAAGGAGGAGCCCAGGTAGTTCAATCTCTTATGGATTGGTGTTTCTCTTTGAGGAATCAACCGCAGCTTAGATGGTCACTGGGTTTTTTTCTCCCATTTTTGTGTGGAGACCAGGTAGTTCCATCCCTTTGGTCTAAGCTGATGAGGTGTGGTTTAACCGCCCCACAGATGATCATCGATGTATTCCCATGTATTGGGGAGATCAGGTAGTTCCATCTCTTACGGTTTGGTTTGAAAGTTGAAGGATAATCCCAGTATTATTAACAGGGTTTTGTGTTTTTGGTAGGGGTGAGACCGCACCGTGAATGGCTGCCTACGTACTCCCATTGAGATGGGGGAGATCAGGTCTGCGTAGTTCGAACCTAGCGTGAAAAGGTTGAAAGTTGTATGTGGAAGGGTGTAGGGTGTGATTTTTATTTCTTGAAGTTAGACCGGACCATAAAAATTGCTGCCTGCGTACTCCTGTGTATTAGGGAGATCAGGTCTGCGTAGTTCGCCCCTGATGGGACAAACTGAAGTTGTGAGAAAATGTTTTATCCTTGGTGGGAAAAACTGATGTTATGAAAGGTTTTATCCCGGGTGGGATGAATTGAAGTGGTAAGGATTATATGTGATGAGAAAGGTTTTGAAAACCTGAATTGACTGATGGATTTCATGATCCAGAACCAGGATGCTGGTTTGTAGGTAACTTCAGACATAGAACCGTTTCACGGTGTCCAAGTTGATGAGTTGGGGAAATTCCTCGCCATCCATCTCTTGTAATATAAGGGCTCCTCCTGTTTATACCTCCTTGACAAAAAATGGGCCTTCCCAGTTTGGGGCGAATTTTCCTTTAGATTGATCTTGGTTGTCAAGGACCTTCTTTAAGACCAAGTCATTTTGCTTGAATTATTATTATTATTATTATTATTATTATTATTATTATTATTATTATTATTATTATTATTATTATTATTATTATTATTATTATTATTCAGCTCATAGAAATTGTATCGTGAAGCACCGAGTTCGGGTTTCAAGTACCTGAATTTGGGGACGTCACAGGTTGGTATCAGAGCTATAAGCATTAATTTACAAAGAGCCCCGAGCCTCTCGCTGGTGACTTCCTTGTGTGGAATGCACTGAAGCCAGACTCTATGTAGGGGACGCCGAGCCAGTCGGTGGCAAGCTGATAGGTACCACTGTGAGGTGCTATGGTTGGAAGCACCATAAAAGTTACAGGTTGGTATCAGAGCTTAGAGTTAGAAACCTTAGGTGGGATAGACCTTAGGCTATAACCTTAGAAAAGAGGGAAACACTGAAAATACAAATAACTCATATAGAGTTTAAAAGGAGATGAATTAGACAAATTCATCGTCAAACAAAATAAAAGATAACTTATATGAAACTATTACTTGCTGTGTGTATATATTATATACTGATCTAGACAATTTGTGTGTAGATGTCAGGAAGAAAACGCTTATTATATGCTTATAGCATGAAGAAGGATCGAATCCATTCACCCGAGCTAATATCGAAGCCAATAGCTAAAATAGAGGCTGACAATGAAAACAACTCGGATGAGGTGGTTATTTTAAAAAACATAGTACTAGATCCAAAAATGGTGGAACTAACAGATAGTGATTCGGACACCGAAGTTGGAGCTGATCAAGCATCAACCGAAGTGCAGAATCTGAGGAACAAGGTTTCTTCTTTGGAAAAGTTATGGAAAATAGAAAAGCTACTAAATAGTCAGTTGCGAAAAGAGTTAATAGAAACAATGGAAGAACAAGATCAGCTTAAAATCCAAATTGACTAGATGGGAGCCAAAAGCAACATATCATGTGCAGCTCCAAGCAATAAAGGGAAAAGAAAGATGAAAGACCATGACTTAAGAAAATCTGATAAGAACCACGGGAAAAAGATATGTTATATTTGCGGCCATAAGGGACATACCTATCCTCATTGTCCCGACTTTAAGCAAGGTGCATGTTTTATTTGTGGGTTAGAAGGTCATTGGGCGAAATATTATCCAGAATCCGGAAGGAGGTGTAGGAAATAATTAGGATTAGTATTTGATTATGTATGTTTGGTAATATGTATATGATATATATGCGTGTGTAATGTAATATTCCCAACTTTTGTATAAGTCATATCAGTAAATCCCAACTTTTGTTGTCACAAAGGGATAGCAGTATGTGATATGTTATGTAAAGTACTATGAATTAGCTGAATGAATATGAATCTATGTTTGATTTATGAAATAAGTTTGATATATTAAACTTATGTAATAAGGATTAGAATGTAAGTTAAATTTATGATTTTATTTAATCAGATAATGCCACCAAGACGTCAAACTCGAAATCAAAAGGTAGAAGAATCTGTCAACAATGCTAAAGGACAACAACAAGACCCGATGCAAAACTTTGCAAACGTGGTAGCTCAGGTGTAGCATCCCCAAATCTCGGTCCTAATCACCAAGGATCTGGTATATTATTTCTATAACTATTGCGGAAGATAGAAACATAAATGGTTTATACATTAAACTTTTACAACATAAACTCCACGGTCTACAACCTTAACTTAATACATACCTTTAATATCTTAGAAGATTTACATTAATATTTGCATTAGCAAATTTAATAGTTCTAACTGCATAATAGCTTAATCTTGGACTTTGCCTTTGCTTTTATCTTTACTCGAGCTTTCATCTTAATCTGAAAAATTTATCATGATATAGCAAGGGTGAGCAACAAATTTGCCCAGCAAGTTTTAAATACAATGAAGATATATCATGATTGAAAAGAATGAATAAGCTTTCAAGTTTTCAACAATATAATAATTGTGAAATAACATGAATCAAGTTTCAATAATTTCATGACTGAATCAATAATGTTTGAAGGTCAACAATGACCATAAACAATTTAACTGAACCTTATGGTAATGAAGGTGATCAGCCTTTCATACCTGATGAACATATGCAACATGCACTAAGTGCGAATCAATAATCAGTGTAGACGTGAATAATCAACAATAATCATTCACTAACATGCTTTGAATATACAACTCAAGTTTGAGTTAGGAAACTTGCCTGATTCGTTGACTACTGCTACGCAGTTTAAGTTAACTTCTTTTGGTAAGACCTATCATTAATAATAAGATTGGTCTTTCAATCAGCATATTCTACTTTGTATCATAATACAATTACTTTATTAGTAGATTATCTAACACTTAATCAAATATTAGATAACATCCTAACACATCGGTATTATCATCATTCTTGGATAATTCTTCTATCACTGTATCATATTCATTATGATTACACAGTTAATCTTATACATTATAAGTTCTTTTTTATACTCTAATAAGTCAAATACTAATCCAACAACCTGAATTCTAAATTTAACAACCAAATTGCCAATCCAGCAGACTGGATACAGAATCCAGCAACCTGGATTCAACAAATTTCCAATCCAGTAAGCCAAACTGCAATCCAGCAAACTAGATTACAAATCCAGCAACTAGATTGCAATCCAGCAAGCTGGATTCAACATATTTTCAATTCAGTAAACTTCTTTTCAATCCAGCAAGCTGGATTCATCATATTTTCTAATCCAGCAAGCTGGATTCATATCCGAACACGAAAATACCAAATCAACTTATTATTTTCCCATCCTTTGCACAAACATGTATACACATATTTCATACACAAAAAGTATTTTTCCAAAATTTTTCAACTTCCTTTGGTATTTTTTAAAAATCATTTTTAGTTAATTCCTTAAGAAATTAGCTACCTCGTGCTTAACTCCAGAAATTCTCATCTCTTGGCACAATCTTATACGTCTTAACGTGACACTCCAGTTTAAATTTCGTGGCGATCGGAGTTATAGAACTCCGGTTATAGCCATTTTCGTCAGAAAATCACAGAAATTGAAATGGTCATAACTTGCTCATTTTAACTCGGAATGAGCTCATTTTTGGACACAAGGTACTTGATACCATATATTTTCATGTCCCAAAAGGCCAGAATTTATTATATAAACTAAGTTGCCAAAACAGCCCTCGCAAAATCTGGGCAGCAACTTTTTGCCATAAAACAGTTTTAGAGTCCTTTGCTAAAACAGTCATAACTCTCGCGTTTTAAACAATTTTTGAGCGATTCTTGGGCCCACGCGAAGCTAACTTCCAGGGCTACAATTTTTATCTAATGATGTTTTTCCAAAATCCGAACACATCAGTCCAAAAATTTTGAATTAGGAGACTGTTCGGGATTTGGTTGGACAGTTTTGATTATGCTTCTTCCGAACGTCATAACTACCTCATCCGGAGTTGGAATTAGTCCGTTCCGGAGTCTATGAAAAGCTTATTCAGTGTACTATAACATACCAGAAGCCCAGAATTTTTAAAGCGAAAAAAGTTGACGAAAAGGCCCCCGTTACAGACTGCCCAAAAACAGTTCCTAGAAAAACGGGACTGTTTTCACAAAATCGGTCATTACCCTATGTAAACACAACATGTTTGAGTGCTACCACTTGGGTTAACTAGTAAACACATATATCTAGCACCCCTCTTTGACGGATCGTAAAAAGGAGTTATAGATTTAAAACGGTGGATTTTCAAAGTAAATAGAAATTTAGGATTTCTAAACTAGAAAAATTAAGTTTTCATTTCTTTTGGTTTCCAACCAAATCAACACCCAAAATAGGTAGATCCATACTTGAATCCATGGAAAACACATAGATTTTAGGGATTTGAACATCCAAATCCAAACCTCTTTCCATCAAATTACAAAAAAAAAAAAATAAAGGAAGAAATTATACCTTTACTTTATTCTTCTTCTTCCTTCTTCCATGGAGTACCTTCTCACTCCTCTTCTTCTCCCTCATGGGCTACCGCCCCTCCTCTCTTACTCCTCCATGGCTTCGGCCACTTCTTCTTCTCTCTCTTTTCTCTTTCCCGTTTCTTTCTTTTCTTTCTTTTCCTCTTTCTCTTTCTTTTCTTCTCTTTCCCTTATCTTCTTATCTCTTCTTATTCTATTTCCTTCTTTTAATAATAACCGGCCATTTGGCCTTATCATCTACCAAGTTTGATTTAATTTTTTTTTCCCAAAAATGTCCCTCCTTTGCCTTTTCCTGTCCAAAAATATCCCACATACTTGGATTTAATTTTGGGCACTTTAAATTATTGCTTGGGCGAACTCTTGGGCTAAAAAATTGAGTCACTCCTTTCCATCTTACCTCACCATAAAAATTTAATTAGGATATTCATTCCAAATATATAGAATTTAAATCATCACTTTAGCACATTAAATTCTATAACCCAATTAAACTTGTTTTAATTAAGTAATAAAATTAATAACATGAGATAATTAAAATATATCTCTTAACTTAATATTATTTTTAATATTATTGTTCTCCCACAAGTGGGTCTAGTTTGGGCCCTTAATTAATCTCATTGAGCTAACAAATTTAATTGTTTTACTTACTAACAAAACTAACTTGGGCTTTCAATCCCTAATTAAATTGGGTCAATATAATACTTGACACATACATAATATATTGGGCTAGATTAAATAATTTAATCGCCCTTAGTCACTTTATCTACAAGTCTCATGCTTAATTAATTAATTGGTCTCGCTTAAATAATATAACTTCCTTAGTTCATCAAATTTAATTCTCTTGGACTCTAAATAAATTAATGGCCTATGATATTATTATAGTCCATTACTTTTACTACTATTTTACCCTAATTATTTAATTAGGGTTTTTTTTTTATTTCTCACTCTAGAAAATAAATTTTTTACTCATGCATTTTTAATTTCATAACCCTTAAGTTATTTAATTCTTCATTCCTAATATATAATTAGGATTACACTAGTTTCTTTTATTTGATTATATAATAAACAAATATAAACCATCACATAATATTCGTATTCACTTACTCACATAATCATTAAATAAATTATGTCATGCTCCACAATTCTCTTAGATTAGGACACTAGTATATATTTAAATACTAGAACCACTAAATAACAATAACCATTTAGGTTATTTAATTATCATACTTAATAACTTATTTAAGTTATACAATTTATATTGTATAATTTAATTTAGTTTCCTCCCCCTCTCCATAAATTGTTTTCAAACAATTTATTTAAATATTAAATATATAAATTAATATATTTAATCATCTATTCAAATATGAATTTAATTTACTGACTGCTTTATACCAATATACATATTTACATATTGGATTTCATCTCGTATTTTTACTTGACATCATTTGGTATAATATTAAATATTATATCATTATCCATATAACATCTTTCACTTCTCACACTAATTTTGACTTTTCTCCATAAAAAGTCAACTGTTGACTTTGACCAAAAGTCAACCTTTACGCATTTTGTGTTTACTGTCTATTCTGACTACACTTGACGTCCCGGACGCAACCGAGCAGTCCATGCTTCAAAATTCTATCTCTAACTCAAATTTTGAGTTTTAAATTACTCCTTTCTTATTGCTAATCGTATTAACTAACGACTTTATACTTATTCAAATTCTTATTTGTCATTCAAGGCCAACGTTCAAGCTATGTTAATTACTAACATAGTTTTATCTTGATCCTTATATCATTAACTTAATTCAGCATTCCTCTTGCTAAAATATTTATAGCACCTTACTAAGTATATATATTTCTATACATATACTCATCTTCGTTTAACCTTATAACATCTCTTTATATGAAATCTTATCCCCTTAATAAAATTTCCATATGTACTTATATAACATTTCTTAGACTATTCAGTTCATATTGAATTTACAGGTATCGTAATACCTTATTCTCGATATTTATTCATATACATATCAATTCATTTCTAGGCTTTTGGAATTTTGTAACCCATATTTCTTTATTCTCATTCAATTAAGAAACCATATAGGTTCTTCTTAAAAATTTTGAAATCCTTAAAATTCCTTCACAGAAATGTTAATTCCATACACTTATTTTCTGTCTAAGTTCATCTTATAACCTTTAATCCATCATTTTAGGATTTTAATAATTATCTAAATTCTCGGGTTGTCACATCAGGCTATGCAGCAGGGAATGCCAGCCGTAGGGAACCAACCAGACAATCGCTTAACGAATTTCAAAGACTTTAAAGAAATTGGACCACCAGAATTCAGGAGAACAACTGACCCTAGAAGCCCAAACTTAGGTAAAGGAGATAGAGAAAGCGTTTGTGATAGCTAGGGTAGATGAGGGGCAAAAGACCGTTTTTTCTATCTATATGATGAAATGGGAGGCTAACTTTTGGTGGGAAGCAAATCAAGCGAGGGCAGGAGAAGGTGTAGTCACATGGACTAGGTTTAAGACTTTATATTTAAAAAACTATCTATCAACTAGTATGCAGGCGAGGATGGAGGTAAAATTTCTGGAGTTAAAACAGGAGAACATGACAGTTGCGGAGTATGCCGCAAAGTTTAATGAGTTGGCTAGGTTCGCTCTGCATCAAGTTGATACGGAGGCTAGGAAGGCGAGAAGGTTCGAGCTGGGATTAAAACCCTGGCTCTACAACAAGGTGGCAGTGTTGCAGATCAACACCTTTGCAGCACTCTTAGAAAAGGCTATAATATCTTATGAGGGAAGTGAGGCCATGAGCCTTTATAACAAGGAGAAGAGGAACAAAGACAAGGTCGTAAGAGCTGTGAAGGTGAAAACTAATAGTTGGAATATGGGTGAAAAGAGAAAAGGAAGCCATTTTAGGAATATTCAGGTGAAACAAGAAGGTATGAAGAAGCAGGTGGTACAATGTGGAAACTGTGGGAAGAACCATACAAGTGAGTGCCTCAAGGGTAAGTTTGTTTGTTATAACTGCGGGCATGAGGGTCATATCTCTCCCAACTGCCCCAATCCAAGAATGAATAGTGGGTGTTTTCTGTGCGGGTCAACGGAGCATAAGGTTAAGGACTGTCTGAACAGGAGAATAAAGGCAGGGACTGTAACCACAGGGAAAGGCAGTGGGACTCTGGCGATCACGGGGCCAACGCAATCAAACAAGCCAACAAAATCAACCGTCAGAGTCTTCAACATGATGGTCCAAGATACCGTGGTAGCTGGAGAAGGAACTCCAGGTATTATTCGTATAACTTTTATTTTTGTATATAAATGATTTTCCTAAATATAGAAAATTATTTTATAAAGAAATTTTGAATGAGGAATTTGAGTTCTTTTAGAAATCAAAATCTCGTTTAATCAGATAGACAAGCTTTGTGATAAATAGTTAATGTGACACCCCCAAATTCGGGCACCTCAATCCCACAGATTTGGTGTTCACTGTCCAACTAAATCATAACTAACTACCCATAAATAAGGGATATAATTAAACTCAAAAGTTTAAACAATCAATCTCCCATTAAAGGGTTACATAATCTAAAATAAATCCAAGGTCATCTAACCTTTATTACAATCATCAGTGAAAAATTAAAACATGATCATAATTAAATCTATTACATAAGCTTCATAAATAAAAGGTAAACTAAACGTCATCTAATCAAGCATCGTGCCCTTGCCTTTGCTTCTAGAAAACTCTTCAAACTTCTTAACTTCATCTGCACTGTTTTGTGCAAGAGTGAGAAAACAATTGCCCACAAGAAGGATAATATACAATAACATTTTATGAATGACAATTAATTGAGCTTTCAATGGTAAAGTATTCTTGCAGGAAAAATATACTTTAATTCAATAATTATGAGTTCAAAAGAATAGCGAACGTTAAGTTAACAATAGATATCAACATCAAAGAATACACTGAGGGTCACAAGACCACGAACTATACACTAGGTTTTCAAGTATTTCTACTTTAACATTTAACAGTCTAAAAGACTATAATCATCATCTATGTCCTAGGTTCACAGGTGTTTCTACTGTAACCTTTAACAGTCTAAACGAATATATGGACCATCATCCCATACTCCAGATGATTAGCCCTTTGTACTATGTATTGCGCAAACATTTTAACGCTATTGTGTAGCTCTAAAATAATCCCCCTAATATAGGGTTGTTCATCTCAGCTTAGATTTTCAGGTTCTGAACCAAAGGAAGTTTGGTTGGGAATTAACTTCAAAGGAAAGCTAGATCTTTAGAACGCTCATCAACCAAGTACTGGTTGAATCAGATAGGGACCAATAACTATTCAAGAGTTTGATTATAATAATTTCATGAACAAGGTGTATCGATAAATCAATAAGAGCTAGAGTATTAACAATGTCTAAATTGAACAAGTGTTATCATCGACAACATGCTTTCAAAATTGTGTGAGTACATAAGCAAACCAAAGGAAGTTTGGTTTGGGTTGACTTCAAAGGTAATTTGGAGTTTAGAACATTCATCAACTAAGGATTAGTTGATTTGGTAAAGAATTGCTAGGCAACTTAGAGTTCGGTACAATAATGTAAGATAGTACAATAACATTGGAGAACGAAGATCAAACAACAGTGATTAGTAGCTGAATAAACAACATTACAAACTTTGAATAACCAAAGTAATCTCGTTTGAAATATAGAAAGAAAGATTAACTAACTTGCTCAATAATAAATGAGGGTTAAAGAACTCGCATGATAATAAATTGTTAAACAAGAGATTAGAGATAGAGAATTTGCATAAGTATAACATAATAGTGAAAAGTAACCTTGCTGAATAATAAAGTAGCAAAGGTTAGGGAACTTGCCTCTTGCGTAAGCTATACAATTATAATTCACATACTTTAATATCCTACACATTTTAGTGCTATCACAGTATCTATTAGACATGTTAACATCGACTTCCAACATAACACCCATTTCTAGCTAAACTTGTTAATTTAGTAAAAGTCTTGTGCTACTACATAAATATCAGAAATTTTAAGTGTTAGCCTTCATAATGCTTATTTACTAATCCTCATTCTCAATAAATCACAACATGTCATTTTCATAGTTTACTAACTTCTTATAACTTTAGAATCACTAACCATATAACACTATGTTGTTTTAACCTTGTCGTTACACATTTGACACATTAACATAACCTTAGACCAAGTTATAGTGGTGTTACAAAGTCTGCAGCAGCAGCAGACCTCACTGTCTCAGGGCAGGGTATGGCGTAGCTGCGCCATACACAAGCTTGGGACCGGCGCAGCTGCGCCGTTTTTTTCCTTGGCACCTACGCAACTGCGCCGGTGCACAAACAGACGCAAAAACTGCATGAACAGTGGCCAATTTTAGCCCAACTAACACGAATTTCACCCACCAAACAGTGAAATTAACACGTAAAATAAATATACAACTACCATAAACATGATTTCTAACATATTCAATCACTTAGCACAATTTAACAACAACTAAAATTATTCTAATTTCTCAAATTCTATATTATCATATGAAAACTCCATTTTTGACATCCTTTACAAAATACATCAAATCTCTATGCTTGACCAAATCACCTCATTCAAATTACGTTATCTTCATTTCTTAATGGACTAGAATAATCAAGCCTCAAATCATAAATTAACATACAATTTGACCACTGAAATTGGTACTTTTACAAGCCACATGCAAATATATACTGTAATTTACTTTTCTTCCTTTTTAATTGTAATTAGCATATGAATTCTTATTTACATACAAACTCGCACATAACCAACACATATAATCACAATTACCCGTTATATATATCAATAATTCAACAAATTGAATTCACAGAGCATGAGATTTTATGCCGTAAAAACCCATATATAAACATATATACATACATAATATTAATGTTAAAAAATACCTTCAATTGGCTTGTTAATTCTTGCTAAACACTGAAGTTGCTTGACAATTCTCACAATCTCTCTCTCAATTCTCTCTCAAGTTCTCTACAACTTTTCTTCTTAGACCAAAAGACAATTCACGTACACACTAAAGCGTATAGATAAAAAAGTGATAACCTTAATACGTCTAGTTATTAGAATATCAGTTACAGATATAACGCTTAGGTTATAAATATATTATATTTATTATTTAATTTATTTAGTTTATTTTATTTATATTATTATTATAATTAAAATTCAAAATTTAAAAATCTAAAAGTCATAAGGCTTTGTTTGGCAAAAATTCTTTAAAATAAAGACTTAATATATTTAAGCCTTGGTTGGTCAAAACTAAATTAAACTACTTGAATTTTATTTTAATAAACCATTTAGTTTATAATTTATAACCACATATGACTTATTTGGATTTCCATATCCAACATTAATTAAATAAAATAATTATACATACTATATTTTAAATAAATACTCCACTTAAACAAACATCACAAAATTATAACTTTATTATAATTTTATTTAATAATTTAATATACCATCTTAGTTTATCACATCACAACAACAATATAACATCTCATGTTATCTTACAACATAATAACTATAAATTAAATTAATTTAGAATATTATCTAATAAATATAATTTATAAATATTTACTAACAAAAATCACATATTATCTATTTAAGAAATATTTTTAATTACAAAACAACAACTTCATCAATAAAATATTTATTTAATTTAATAAATATTTTAAATTACAAATAAAATCTTGGATTGTTACATCCTTCCCTCCTTACAAGGATTTTGCCCCCAGAATCACAACTCAAACAATCAAATCGTCACATTCTTCCCTCCTTACAAAGATTTTGTCCCCAGAATCGAAGACATAGAAAAAACAAATAACTCATGATAATTCTTCATCATTTCAGTTTCGAGTTCCCACGTAGCATCTTCGACGCTGTGGTTCCTCCATATCACCTTCACAAAAGGTTTTAACTCAATCCTGTACACATTATCTTTCTTGGTCATATAACGGTTCGTACTTGGTCATATGATTGCAGTCAAGCTTGTTCGACCATCTCACCGAAACATGAAAAACATTACGAATATGCTCTAACTATAGAGGTAAGGCTACTTCAAAACAATCTTTCAACAATGAATCCTATACTATAACCATTTTATACCCAATATAGTTCATCAAACTTACCACACTTTGGAAATCCTGAAACTTGCCATAATCATATGAGTTTAGGAACTTATCCTAGTCAGACCATAGGCGTCCATTCGCTGAGGAGTTCAAAACATACCATATGATTATGAGTCACGAACTTACCATATGCTTTAGTTTTAAGAACTAAACCTAATCTTAATATCAGCTAACTTAATCTTAAAAACCTCTAACTATCAAATATATTAATGAGAAAAGAATCACCTTTCCACCACATATACATTGATAGCGCGATACCGATATTCCAATGATTATCAATGTAATAAACCAAGTATATGCACAAAACCTCTGCCCATACCAAGGTTTGTACGACTTAGTCACCATATGAGTCCTCAGTTGAAATTCCACCTAATCATTACCTTACTCTTAAATTATTTTTAACTTACCCATAACTTGCTCAATGCGGATACCTCGTATGACATCATTGAAAACTTCTCGTGCGCTTACCACGCCATCCGATGCTTGAACTTCCTTTTAGTTTGGCAATCGATTTGCAACCGATATAACATACTTATTTCTAATTGTGTTCCACACGTTCTTGCAAACCCTTTTGAAAATTCAATGTAAATCATGAATCTCGGTTCGACACAATTGATACAGAAACATCGCGTCTTGAAACAATTTCATTAAGACATAACTTCACACTGCTCGATATGTAATATGCTAACTTTAACATACCAAAAATATATCGCCATATCTTACCACCAATAGTAATATCGAAGGAAATATATAATTCCGTGCTTCCTAGTTGATTCAACTTCTGGTATTAGCGAAACCTAGTTTCTTCCTTCTACTTTCAACTATCCTTCAGTATTGATTTTGAATTGACACCTTCATCTTGGAGCTACTCTTCCTTTACTCTATCCAACAAAGTTGTACGGTTTTCCATCTGAATAGCTTCTCCTCTCACTTTTTCATATATCTTACCTCCTACCACAGATTAGTCATTTCTATTATGAACCCATCTTGCACAGTTAACAAAATCACTACTACCTTTTTCTTAAGATGTCGGCAACCACATTCGTTTAGGATTTTGCAGTCATAATCCTTGACCAACTTCAACTATCACCTTAAACACATGCTTAAATATCTCTGTGAGAGGATATACTTTAGACACTTATGGTCTATTTATATCTCACACTACCACCCAAAAATAACATCTCTAAATTGTCAAAGCAACTCTTAATACCCCTACTCTGAATTGTGAGTCGGACACCCTTCCTTATAAACATTTTAACTGACGCGATGTGTATGAAATGACCCTGTCGTCCTACCTAAACACATAGCCTAGTACATTATAAGATGTGTCGCTATACAACACAATTTTTTCTGTACTATCTAGTAGAGACAACATAGGTGCCAACTAAATTCTTCTTCAATTCTTAAAAATTCACTCTATAATTTCCTGCCGATATAAACTCCACCAATTTCCTCGTCAATTTAGCTAACTAAGTAACTATCTTATTCTTCACATAACCCACAGATTATTTTCTTAATAACTTCTTGTTTTGCCACATCGATAAATAGCTCTACCGTACAGACGTCTTGCAACTAAAAGAATAACATACTACCTTTGATTTCTTCAAAGTCTTAAGGCTTATCCACTTTCTTTGACAATGGCTTATCACCACATGGTTTAACAACCTTAGAGTTTCATAAATCAAATCGGAAATAAATCCATTACGTGGCCTTTAATACCAACACGGCAATTCCACACATCAAGTTAAAAGGTATCACTATTCACACTTTCTATATCTAGGGAATAGTCTAACTTTTCCCAAAGCGAGTCTAGTTTCTAAACAAATTAGCCAGACATAAACTAACAAGTGGCAGTTAAATTAAATAACACGCAGCCGTATAGATAACTGATCGAAACTATACCTTGTATTGCGTCCTGGATCGTCATATTGGGTAATTGTTCGGTTGGTTGACTCGGCGGAGTTGACTCTACAATAACCAGATTGCCACTGCCCCCCTTGCTTCCACTTGCTTTTCCTACCGCTTTCTTTGGGCACCCTCGAGCTAAGTGCTTCTTTGATCCATACGTGAAGCAAGCTCCCTTCCTCGGTCTTGAACATTTTGGTGCAATGTGATCCTTCGAGCCACAATTAAAGCACACCCTCTTTCCCTTCAAATAAACACCTACATGTTTCTTTCCGCAGTTGCTACACGCCTCCACCTTCTTCTTTTCCTTCCATTGCTGATTTTCAGCGTTAATATTATTGTCCCACTTTCTTTTCGAGCGTTATCGGTATGACTATCACTTACCTTATCATCATCACTCTTCTTTCCCCTCTGCTCTTGATTGTATGCCAGCATATTACCTTCCTCGTCTACATCAATCGTTCTCTCCAACCCTGTTGTAAAGAAATTTGGTTGGAACATCGAGATTTGATTATACAGCCAGAAATTCAGTTGATTTGCCAGTGCTCCCACTAGCAAATTCACCAATTGTGACACTGGATTTACATTAGCTTCCCTATTGTATGCATTTTCCTTGGGGCTCTGTTGACGCTGTTGTCTTCTTCTAGGCGGCATCTTACTGTTTAAAACTTGCACCATTAGATCATCGTTCATTCACGCATTAAAATTTTCAAACTTATCTCAACCACTTATAGAACAACCTCCATCTTATTAACACATAATAATAACATATAATATAATTTTATTCATTATTCAATCAAATAAAATTATTTTACAAATTGTTCGATTTTTTGGAGCGTTACAGTCATTGTGTATGCATCACGACAGTTGAAGGATTATGACAAAGTTTATCCTACTCATGTTCTGGAACTGGCCGCGGTAGTGTTTGCCTTAAAGATATGGAGGCATTACTTATACGGAGAGAAATGTGGGATATACGCGGACCATAAGAGTCTAAAATATATCTTCACACAAAAGGATTTAACTATGAGACAAAGGAGATGACTGGAGTTGATAAAGGATTACGACTGCGATATCATGTATCACCCAGGAAAAGCCAATGTAGTTGCCGACGCCTAAAGTAGGAAGGGTTGGGAAAAGTTGTCTATGTTAACGCCTTAAACGGAGTTAATAACAGAGATGGCTAGGATGGAGTTAGAGGTAAAGTTACCGAGTGAGTCGGGTCAAAAATTATTTACAACGGAGTTTCGATCTTCCATTATAGAGAGAGTCAAGGAGGTACAACTCAGAAACGATGAGTGTGACCGGATGAAGAAGCGACTAGCTGATGAAAAATAATTAAAGTACAGTCTTGATAATGAGGGATTATTAAGATTTGAAGGAAGAATTTTGGTTCCAAATAAGATGAAATAAAAGGAGTAAGTGTTACAAGAGGCTCATAGTTCGACGTACTCGCTTCATCCTGGTAGTACTAAGATGTATCAAGACCTCCGACAGAGCTTTTGGTTGCCGAATATGAAGAGAGAGATAGCCGAATACGTGAGTAGGTGCTTAACTTGTCAAAAAGTTAAGGCTGAACATCAATGACCAAGCGACTTGTTACAGTCCTTGGAGATTATGGAGTGGAAGCGAGAGCATATCACAATGGATTTTGTGGCGGGACTTCCAATTACTCAGAAGGGGTATGACGCTATTTGGGTAATAGTGGACCAGTTGATGAAGTTTGCTCACTTTTTGCCAATAAGTGTCAAGTATAACTTAGACCAGTTAACTAAACTTTATGTTAATGAAGTTATTTTTAGACATGGAGTACCGGTTTCGAAAATGTCAGATTGTGATCCACGATTCACGTCACACTTTTGGAGGAGTTTGCAAGAACAGATGGGAACGCAGCTAAAGTTGAGTACGGCTTATCATCCACAAACTGATGGGCAAAGCGAAAGGACAATTCAGACAATAGAAGATATGCTGAGATCTTACATTATGGATTTCAAAGGTAGTTGGGATGATCATCTACCGTTAGTAGAGTTTGCGTATAACAACAATTATCATGCGAGCATAGGCATGCCACTATACGAAGCATTATACAGAAAGAAGTGCAGAACACCATTGTGTTGGGATGAAGTGGGAGAATGTCGAATGCTAGGACCTGAATTGGTGCAGCAAACAGCGGATATAGTCAAGCTGATACGAATGCGTCTGGTAGCAGCTCAAGACAGACAGAAGAAGTATGCAGATTCGCATCGAGTAAATAAAGAGTTTGAAGTAGGTTCGTATGTATTTCTGAAGGTATCTCCCTGGAAAGGAAAGATACGCTTTGGAAGGAAGGGAAAGTTAAGTCCAAGGTTTATAGAACCTTTCGAGATATTAAAAAGGGTATGAGAGGTAGCCTACGTGGTAGCATTACCTCCAGACTTAGAACGAATACACAATGTGTTCCATATTTATGTGTCACATCCTTATGAGCCTTATTATAAGCACGTAATAGAATATGAACCTATTCATATTGAAAAGGACTTGACGTATGAAGAAATGCCTATTCAAATCATTGATAGAAAAGAGCAAGTCCTGAGAAACAAAGTTATACCTTCAGTAAAGGTGTTATAGAAGAACCACGATGTCGAAGAAGCAACGTGGGAACTTGAAGAAAAAATGAGAAAGAATTACCTTCAGTTATTTGTGTAATGTATAGCGATATTCTGGGGACAGAATCCTTATAAGGGGGGAAGAATGTAACGACCAAAAAAATCGGATTAATTATAAAATAATTTTATTTGATTGTAAAATCGGATTTCTATATCCGACAGTTATTCCGCCAATGATTGCGTCGTCATACGAATATTTTCCGACCAAACGAATATTTTATGACCAATTATTTACTTTGTAAACTTTTCACATATCACCCTTAACTTTAACCTTTTATCAATTTAACCAATTATTGAATAATAATTATAAGAAAAATTGAATACTTTTATTTCATAAAATTTGGGGTCTTACACCAACAATATCTAAAATTAAAGATGAAATTTTGACTGAAGCTCATAACTTAAGATATTCAATTCACCCGAGGAGCACGAAGATGTATCAGGATATATGACAGCATTTCTGGTGGCCGAACATGAAAAGAGATGTTGCAAATTATGTAGCAAAATGCTTGATATGACGAAAAGTCAAAGCCGAGCATCAGAGACCAAACGAATTTCTTCAACCATTGGAAATACCAAAATGGAAGTGGGAGCATATCACAATGGATTTTGTGGTAGGTCTTTTAACTACTCAGAAAGGGTACGATGCAATTTAGGTGGTAGTGGACAAGCTAACGAAATCAGCACACTTTTTGCCAATAAAGATTAAATTCAATCTTGACCAGTTGGCAAAGTAGTACGTCAAGGAGATCGTTTCGAGACATGGAGTTCCATTATCAATTGTGTCAGACAGAGATCCGCGATTCACGTCAAACTTTTGGAAGAGACTACAAGAATGCATGGAAACACAATTGAGAATGAGTATGGGGTACCATCCTCGAACAGACGGCCAAAGCGAACAAACAATCCAAACGTTAGAATATATGCTGAGAGCGTGCATTATGGATTTCAAAGGAAATTAGGATGCTCATTTATCATTGGTTGAATTCGCCTATAACAACAGTTACCATACGAGTATTGACATGCTGCCTTACGAAGCATTGTACGGTGGAAAGCACAGAACTCCACTATGTTAGAATGAAGTTGGTGAACGTCAACTGTTAGGACCGAAACTGGTAGAGCAGACTGATGAGGTTGTCAAAATCATCAAGGCAAGATTGATAGCTGCTCAAGATAGACAGAAGAAGTATGTCAATCAACACAGATAAAATCGTGAATTTAACGTAGGAAATTTCGTTTTCCTTAAAGTTTCTCCTTGGAAGGGGAAGATTCATTTTGGTAAGAAAGGAAAGCTAAACCCGAGGTTTATTGGACCCTTTAAGGTGCTGCGAAGAGTAGGGGAAGTAGCTTACGAGAGAGCTCTACCTCCATAATTAGAACATGTTCACAATATTTTTCATGTCTCGGTGTTACGACCGTATAAACCCGATTACAAGCATGTGATCGAGTAAGAACCATTACAATATGATAAAGATTTGACTTACGAGGAAATTCCCATCCAGATAATTGATAGAAAAGAACAAGTGCTCAAGAATAAAGTAATACCTTTTGCGAATGTGATATGGAGGAACAACAATGCCAAGAAAACTACGTGGGAACTCGAAGACAAGATGATGAAAAGTTATCCTTAGTTATTTGTTTGATCTGTGTCTTCGATTCTGGGGATAAAATCCTTATAAGAAGGGAAGAATGTGACAAATGAATTGTTTGAGTGGTGATTCTGGGAACAGAATCCTTGCAAGGAGGGAAGGATGTAACAATCCAGAATTTTTATATGTAATTTCAAATATTTATTAAATTAAATAAATATTTTAGTTGATGTGTTTATTATTAAATAAATATTTGTTTAATTTGATTGTTTATTAATTAAATAAATAATTCATGAGTTGTGTGGAATTAACTTGATTAAGTGTAATGTGACGCCCTCAAATTCGGGTATCTTCCAACTCGACAGATGGTGCTACATGGTGCTACAGTTCACACATACATTCAATTGCAATATCTCAAAATAGTGAATATGTCTTATATATATTACAAAATAATATTTCCCTTCCCAGGTTCTTTCTAACCATTACATATGTTTATCGTCCTAGTATCCAATAATTACAAAGTTCATACTATACTTGTAACGACCGAGAAAATCAGATTAATTGTAAAATAATTTTATTTGATTAAATAATGAATAAAATTAGAATATATGTTATTATATTGAGTAAGAAAGATGAAGGTCGTTCTATAACCTAAAAGTATCGTAATATCGTAGTATTCTGGCTATGTGGTAGAATTTAAGTGTTTGAATTTCCAAGACGACAATAAAAACTTTTCAAAAAAAATTAAAAAAATATTACTCATCAATTTCTGCTCGGGAATTATTTTTAAATTCCAAGAAATGTGTAACAATATAATAATAAGGGATGATGAATTATGTAATAATAATTCAGTTATGACAAACACAGTTTTTAGCATGCGTACTAAGTTTAAGAATGTTAAGAAAAGTAAAGATCAAATAAATGATGATCATATAATAAGCAAGTATTATACGAAGCAATGAATACGAGTACGATATGAAATATTACACGAGTATATATGAAAGGTAGTATAACGTATATGATGAATGATTATATGAGCTAGTATACTTAAAGAATACAAGGATTATACGTTATAAGTATTAAACCATTTATAATGGACTTGTAGGATTTGTATAGGAATTGGGCAAGCCCAAGTGCAAACTTGTTAAGGCCCAAAGATTATTAATGCAAGCTCAACGTTACGGCCAAAGTAATTAAACCTAAAGCCCAAATCAAGAATCGTACCCATGGATCGAACCGATGGGTAACCGGGTAAAAAAAACCCATGGGGCAACCCATGTGGGCCCCATAGGTGAGTCATGGCTGGCCATCTTGGTGGCCAAGCAAAGGATAAGATGAGTGGTTAGCAAGAAATAAATAGTAAGGTGGGAGTAAGGAGGTGGGATGACATCTTTTCCAAATTACCTTCACTTAAAAAATCCTATAAATAGAGGCTTGGATTATTCATTTGTTGCCTTGTTCATTTTTTCACCAACATCTAAATATATTGAGAGAGAAATAAGAGTTAGATTTTCATTATCAACAAGAAAGAAGAAGAACCAAGCTAGAACATCAAGGGTAAGAAATCTTTGACCATTAATCTCCTCTCTTCAAATGTAGTTTGATAGAGAAGTGATGATTGGTGGAGCATGTATGATAAGAAGTGATAAGGATGGTTATTAATGGACTTAAACTTTAATAAACCATGTTGTAAGAGAATCATAATCATAAAAGTTATGAACTAATGAAGAACATTGAAGAATTGTCATAATTGTTGTTGATGGACAAATTGAAAGCCATTATGTAAAAAATTGGATGAAATATATTTGGTTAGGATGTTAAAATGATGGAATGAATCCATTTTGAACATTGTAAAAAATCTCAAGTAACGAAGTTATGACGAAATTTACAAGATTAGACGATAATCGTTGAAATCGTGAAATTCTTGAAATGAAAGTAAAAAGTCACTCTTGAACTCGGAAACGTTGGTTTTCGATGGAGAATAATCTAAGTTTGCATTTTATAGTTGCGGACTCGAAAATGGTCAAATAACGACTTAAAACGCAAAAACGAGCTTTGAACATTCCTGAACGTTTAACGAACGTTCAATAAAGAACTTAATAGGTGAATTTCGTGTTAACGAATTCAAAAATATAATATTTTCTAATAACATCGTAGTTCATGTGATATGTGAGCTAACAGCTTTTGAACGAGCTAATTCGGACTTATAATGAATAAGTTATGAGCCGAAAAATTGACAGAAGAAAAGAACTGTCAAAATTGTCTAAGGCTCAAGGCTGGCGCCGCAGCGCCGTCCAAGGCACTTACCTTGGCGCCGCAGCGCGACACATAGCAAGGAGAACGATGTCGCAGTGCCGAGACTGGGCATCACCTGCTGGGAACTCACACCGCAGCGCGAGCCTTATAAGGAAAGCTAGCGCCGCAACGCCAGCACTAGAAAAGAGCCAGTAAAGAATGAGCATAAAGGTAGTGAATGAAGAAGGTGATTAAAGGTAAAGTGTAACCTTAATAAACTTGAAATAACATCCTTAAGGATGATTGAAACCTTAAGAATTATAACTAAAGGTTGACGAATAATTACTTGAACGTAAATACAAAGTAATAGGATAAATCTTCACAATTATTAACCAATCTAATAAACGATTAGATTGAGAAGAAGGGTAAGATAAATTAGTGACCATAGATGATTCTTTATGACCTAATGTGGTATGTTATGTGATCATGTATTGTAAAATCCTTAAAGACTCAAAGGAAAAGTATATTAACCGTAGAAGAAGTTGAAGGCAAATGTTCTAACCTTTGTCTAAGTTCTTCTACACAAGCTTTGTAATTCATGTATCTGACGCATGAATTGATGTATAATGGAGTCTAAGCCAATTCCTTCGGCTAGACTTAACGTATTTTGTGGATTTCCTTATAATCTATCAAACTATTGTCAATATTGTTATCTTTTGCCAAACTATTTTGGTATTGATTTCAAAGAAAGACTGAGTATGAATAAACAAATATTTTGTCGTCAAACGACAGGCACGTGAGGTTGCCAAAACTTAAACATAAATACGTTTAAATAAAGTAGTGTTGTACAACATAGAGTACTATAGGCTGATCACCTAGACGTGCTCGTAAGATATTCTGGACTTATGGACTTGGAGTTGGGTTGTCCTTTTTAAAGAAAGAATGAAATGCTCAAGGTCTTGGACCCAAATTTATGTTTAACGAATGTTATTTGTTGTGAAATGTTTTAAAGAAAAGAGAAGTGTTATTTTGAATTATCTATAGTACTTCATAACTATTGATTCAATTATAGAAGATATACGATTCATATGATTCAAATCCATTGCTTAAATGAAATTGTCATACTTGCTGAGCTAGTTATGCTTCCTCTTGCTTGAACCATATGAATGCAGCTAAGACCAAACGGACGGAAGGATCCGGTAAAGATAAAGGAAAGGCTAAGGCAGACAAATAGATTGTCTTTGTAATAGTATATTATGGATGTTGTAATTATTTGATATTATGACAAGAACACATGTAATGGTTATAAAGAACCTGGGAATAGTAATATTGTTTAGGAATATATAGAAGACATATTCACACTTTTGAGGTATTCCAATTGAATGTATGTGTGAACTGTAGCACCGTATAGCACCATCTGTCGGGTTAGAAGATACCTGGATTTGAGGGCGTCACAATACTATTACAAAGACGACTATTTGTCCGCCTTAGCCTTTCCTTTATCCTTAATGGATCCTTCGGTCCGCTCATTCTTAGCTACATTCATATGGTTCAAGCAAGGGTGAGCATAACTAGCTCAGCAAGTATGACAATTTCATTTAAGCAATATGTTCGAATCATATGAATACATATATCTTCTATAATTGAATCAATAGTTATGAAGTACTATAGATAATTCAAAATAGCACTTCTCTTTTCTTAAAAATGTTTAACAATGCACAACATACGTTAAACATCAATTTTGGTCCAAGACATTGAGCATTTCATTCTTTCTTTAAAAAGGACAACCCGACACCAAGTCTGTGACAACTCGGAGAACCAGATTGTCCAGAATATAAGTTTAAAGAATTAGTTACTAATAAAATGAATTTTTATTAATACTATTATGTGCTATGTGTTTATTAATCGTTTTATAACCTAAGATGATTATAATGCGAGAGGATTCTGGCTACGAGCTAGACTGAACGAGTAAGAATTTTCAAGAAGAAAATAAAAAAATTTCGGGAATAAAAATATTTTTGGGGAAAAAGACGAAATAGACATAATTCACTCGACGAAACCTAAGGGTTAGGGTTTGAATAACCTAAGCCTTTATGAGAGTTCGGTATGTCAAAATGGCATTCCGTCGAAAGATTTGCCGATAATATATTGTGAAAAGTTAAGTAAGCCGATAAAAGTTTTTCTCAAAAAACGTACAGAAATCGGAAGAAATAAAAACGACGAAAAGTATTGCTATGTACTTTTCATTCGTTTAACTACGTTATGGGAAAACGTGAAGGAAAACGTTTATCATGAAAAGGTATTTTTCAGGTTTTCGATGTTCCGAAGAATGCGCACAAGTTAAACTGTAGAGGAAAGATGAAATATCTAAAAATATTTGGATTTCGAGAATTGTAGTTTTTAGAACTGTCGGACGAATTCCGCAAGATGGAAGCACGAAGCTTCTAAGGGAAGCTTCGTGAATAGTAAGGCGATTTAGTAAGGAGGTGGGAATAGTAACCTTAGGGGCGAAATGTGTGACAACCCGAGAATTTAGATAATTATTAAAATCCTAAAATGATGGATTAAAGGTTATATGATAGACCTAGACTGAAAATAAGTGTATGGATTTGAAGTTTCTGTGAAGAAATTTTAAGGATTTCAAAATTCTGTGAAGGATTTTGGTGGATTTAAAATTCTTTTGGTGCAGATGTACAAGGTTTAGTATCTAAGTGTATACGAGTCGGTATATGTGATCATATATGTGAACAGTTGTGGTTTATGGATCAAATTTTGATCAGATGAGTTACATTAATGACAAACCCTAAAATTATATTGAGAACGTTAAGGTTAAGTTATTAAACCCTAATTAGTGATTTTATATGTACAGTTGTGATCTAAGATCAAGGAATTGATCAGAATAAGTTGTAACTTTAGCAAACCCTAAAGTTATGTTAAGAATATGGTTATTAAGTTAAAAAACTCTAACAACTGTTTAGAAACCCTAACGATACGATCGGAAACCCTAATTTTAGTTTCGAGAATCCAAAATCCTAATTTAGGAATTCAAATGTTAAGTGTAAATGGATAAGTGTTAAATGTTATGGGATAAAAAGGAAATGTCCAAAATACCCTTCAAATTATAGGGGAAAAGACCAAATTGCCCTTAGAGAATGTAAAATGACCAAAATGCCCTTTTCTTAAAACTTAAGTAAAAGATTTGTAAAATCTTGGTGACTCACACATTGGGATATCAACATGTGACTAAAATCTTCCCATATTAGATTTCCTTGCCACCTTGCAAGGCTTGGATTCATTGAATCAAAAACAAACTTAAGAATTAAGTAAAGTAACTTTACTTTACTTTCCAAAGTTTGCCAAGACCTTCTCTCTCTTAAAATTTCGAATGGAGAGTGAGTGGGTGTGAGAAGTTAATCCATGATCACTTCATAGCTTGCTAAGAATAGAACAAGAATCAGAATCAAAGATCAAAGTTAGAAAAGGTATAAAACCCTAACTCTTGTAAATCTATGCATTTGATGTTAGAGGGTTTTAGTTATTGTTTAAAGTTGTGTTATGGGATGTTATTGAGTGATCCAAGATGTTACATCAAGGATTCATAACATCTAGGTGTTAGAAAATCAAGTTTTAAGGGCTGACTATAAACCCTAAAATATGGTCTGATAGCAATTTGTCAAGGCTCATAGATCCTTGTGTGTTAATGATTTATGGTGTTTTAAGTTATAGATATGAAGTATGCCATGTGGACTATGATCTGGAACTGGAAATAAGGCCCGATCTTGTGTAGATTACAAGATACAAGCGGTCAAACTTAGTTGACCGATCACAAGTTCTGGAATTCTGGGCAACCCATAATTTCTGACAACCACTTTTGAAGCTCTAGATCTTGCTATTGTTTATTAGTTTGGCCAATTTGTTGTTTTGATGATATAGTCTGACATGAGGACTGCACAATCATGTCCTTAGATCACCTAGAACCATAACAAGATCAAAGTTGTGAGTGGTCAAACCAGCGTTGACCAACTGCCTAGGACGAAATCTAGAAAACCCTAGAAATCGTGAAGAACAGCTCCTGACATCACTTTGACCGGCTTTGATCTCTCACCTGTTATGTTGTTTGACTGAACTATGGTTATAATGTTGTTCTACGACATAAGTACTACCATCTGGTATCATAAAACCACTTAGAGCATGACCAGAGACCGGATTAATCAAGGTTCAAAAAGAGACCCTTGACGCTGCTTGAGTTTCTGGGCAACCTAGAAACTCAAGAACACGTCTGACAAGCTTTTCTGGAGCCTAGATCATGCAAAGTTGATATGTTTGGGCTATGAAACTTGCTGGTGATTGTAGTATTACATCAATACTACAATCCTATTACACTAGACTGCCTAGAAATCTTATGATCAAGAAGTTAGAACCGGTCAAACCTAGCAACTTGAACATTGACTATGCAGTTCTGGAAAATCTCAAGAACACCTATAGCGACGGTTCTGTCGCTATAGGGCCCTTTAACGATAGTTATTTTCTAAAATTAATTATTTTTATTAAATAAATAGAAAAAAATAGTTTTTTAATATTAAAAAAACAAAATTAAAGTCCTAAAAAATATTTTAAAGCCTGAAAATGGGTTTTTAATAATTTTAAGCATATTTCATAAATATTTAATATTTTTAGAATATTAATGGTATTTAATTTATTTAATTATAATATTAAATAAATTACTTAAAAATGATTTTAATACTTGAAAATCATGAAAAATATATTATGGTGTTAGAAAATATTTTAAGTTATTTTCAATAACTTTTGATATTTTGTGATGAATTTCATTAATAAATTAATATTAATGGTAATTGATGTATTTAATGAATATATTAAATAAATTATGAAAAAATAGAAATAATGCTTTAAAAATCATATAAAAATGATTTAAAGGTTAGAAAAATATTTTGAGTTATAAAATATAACTTTTGATATTTTGTTATGAAAAATATTAATATTTTAATAATAATGTCAATTATTGGATAATGGATTTAAATGTTTAAAATTCATTTAAATGAGAAATTAAGGTATTAAAAATACTTTGAAATATTATAAATATATTATAGTATTATGTTGAGAATTTCATTAATATTTGGTACTAAATAAATATTAATGATAAGAGAATAATGTGGTATTTATATTATATAAATACGATATAGGTGATTGAAAAATTATGATAAATGATAATAATTATTTAAAAATTATTACGAGTCTTTGAAAAATATTTTGAATGATAATAAAATTATCTAAGTTAATTGTTAAGTATTTGGACCGAGTCGTAGTAATATTAAGCTCGAGAATTATTCGACTAGACCGTTGGGATGTTAGAATTGTGTCGGGTTCAACTCAGACTGAAATAGTTTGACTTGATACTGAGTCTTAAGTAGTTTGTGGACTGATAGGGTTATGTGTTATGTGTTTAGGATTATTTTATATATATTTATAACAGTATTATACTATGATGATATTATTTTAATATTGGAGATCTATATTACTAATATTAGGTCTTCGGATAAAGTGATATAAACTGCGTAGCAATAGTTGGTCATATAGGCAAGTTCCTAACCTTGAACTTCTAATTATTGTGCAAGATTTCTTAAACTCGACCTCGATTTGTTTCATTCGAATATACTTATGGTTATTCATTGTTGATTATCATGTCTATGAATGATTGATTCACACTCTGTGCATATTGCATGTGTTTATCAGGTATGAAAAACTGATCACCTTCATTACTATTCGGTCGAGATATATTTGTTTATGTTAAATGTTCGTTGAGCTATGAAAATTTTTTCATGCTAGTTCACAATTATGTTGTTGAAAGTAGCCAGCCTTTTATTCAAATTCTTTCAATCATGATATATCCTCAAATAAACTTATACTTGCTGGGTAAACTTTTTTCTCACCCTTGCTATATCATGATAAACATTGCAGATTAAGACAAATGCGTCGGCTATAGGAAAAGACAAAGATAAGTCCAGCTTTGGAGTATAAGTGTGGCTAAACTTGTAACAATATTGTATATTAATGACAATGTAAGTCAAATAGGTTATGAAATGTATATAAGTAAGGTTACTCGACCTTGGGAATTAATGTGTAAAGTTTAATGTATAAACAATTTATGTTTATATCTTCCGTAAATAGTTATAGAATTATTATACTGGATCTGTGGTGATTAATACCCGAATTTATGGCTTTTACAGTTGATATCAAAGCTGTAGGTTATAAACCTAGGGTAGGGATACCTTAGACTAATAACTATTGTGATTATGATAAGTACTAACTCAAATAGAGTTAGTGAGTCGGTAAGATTGAAAGACGAATCTCTGCGAGTTATAAATATACGGAGTTCCCTAACTCTGATAATAAAGTTGAATAGTGGTGATGAATAGATACAGTCTAAAAGACTAAAAGTACATATATAGGAGATCGTAAAATAAAACGATCATAGTATAGAAATGAATCGTAATATATACGATGAGATCACTTCGTGATCGGATAAGGTTATAGTATGGAGAAGGATCAAGCGAATGATTGAAAAGTTTACGGCAAGAATGTTGTGTGTCAGATTGTACTATAAATTAGTACGAGGAAAATTCAGGAAAGGATTACAAATACAGATTAAATGAAATTTATATTGAGAATGGAGTATGGAATAAGTGGGATTTCAGATGTACTATAAATTGTGTCGCGCTATTTGATATATACCTGTTGAGAAGGTGATTCTTTTCTCAGGTGTATAATAGATAGGTAGGGTATAGTTAGAGAATATAAGGTTAAGTATGAGTTCTTAAAACTCATACTTACGGCACGTTCGTGACTCATAATTATATAAAATATTTATGAACCCCTCAACAAATAGACGTCAAAGGTCTGACTAAGACAAGTTCTTAAACTCATATGATTATGGAAAGTTCCTGAACTCATGAGTGTGGTTTGACGAACTGGGAATAGTTTTGTGTATTGAGGATTATAAGAATAGATAGATTACTAAGCAAAGGTTTTTCAAATCTTCTAGCTATGCTAGACTCGAAATTTTTGGCATCAAGCTAAATACGCACTATGTGCTTTTGAAAATAAATTTTTATTCTCAACTTCTGGTGACTATTGTGTATGCGTGGACTTCGGGCCACCGACACGTCGTTACCTGTTGAGATGATAAAACAGATTTATAATGATTTTTGAACGGTTTAAAGAATAGTCTATGCTACTTGTTTCAGCTAGATGATAATGATTTGAAATATCAAAATATATTTTTATTTATCACTTATGTACCATGTAACCTGGTGCAGAGATGATAAAAAGTTGATGAAGTTATAAATACAGGAATACTTAGTGTTGAATTCGATCTAAAATCATTATTTCACTATTGTATGATGTGTTATGACAAAGTCACTCGATGACGGCATCCTCAAACGGGCTGTTAAATAAAGTACGGCATCATAACGTCATTTTCAAATTAAACATTTTCAAAAATTTAATTTGCCAACTGTGTTTGGTTATACGCATTTGTATTTCGATTGAAATTGATTATTGATATGGGTCTAAGCTATTTGATTCTACTAGACCAACTTTTATGAAAATTCTTAGCGTTCTTTGAAAATTTTCCCTGACCAAATTATTTTGGTGCGGAATCCGATAAGACTGAGGTAAAATTTTTGTGCCTATGGCAGTGACGAGAAACAGATCAGACCAGCAGTACTTAATAAGTACAGGACATATCGGGCTAATTACCCACTATGTCTGTAAGATAAGACAGTTTGCATAAGAATTTCCATAAAACCTTTGCGAAAATAAAAATTCATAGCCTATATGACTCCTCAGCGCTATTTGAAAATTTTTACTCTTATGAGGTGTATTGGGTAGCATGTGATGATGGGTATGAATGGTGTAAGTTGTATGGTATAAGGTGTAAGTTGAATTTTGGGGACGAAATTCTTAGAAGAAGGGGTGAATGTGACAACCCGAGAATTTAGATAATTATTAAAATCCTAAAATGATGGATGAAATGTTATATGATAGACCTAGACTGAAAATAAGTGTATGGATTTGAAGTTTTTATGAAGAAATTTTAAGGATTTCAAAATTCTATGAAGGATTTTGGTGGATTTAAAATTCTTTTGGTGAAGATGTACAAGGTTAAGTATCTAAGTGTATACGAGTCGGTTTATATGATCATATATGGGAACAATTGTGGTTTAAGGATCAAATTTTGATTAGATGAGTTACATTAATGACAAACCCTAAAATTATATTGAGAACGTTAATGTTAAGTTATTAAACCCTAATTAGTAATTGTATGTGTACAGTTGTGATCTATGATCAAGGAATTGTAACTTTAGCAAACCTTAAAGTTATATTAAGAATATGATTATTAAGTTAGTAAACTCTAACGACTGTTTAGACACCTTAACGATACGATCGAAAACCCTACTTTTAGTTCCGGGAATCCAAAACCCTAATTTGGGAATTCAAATGTTAAGTGTAAATGGCTAAGCTTTAAATGTTATGGGATAAAAAGGAAATATCCAAAATACCCTTCAAATTATAGGGGAAAAAACCAAATTGCCCTTAGTGAATGCAAAATGACCAAAATACCCTTTTCTTAAAACTTAAGTAAAAGATTTGTAAAATCTTGGTGACTCACACTTTGGGATATCAACATGTGTCTAAAATCTTCCCATGTTAGATTTTCTTGCCACCTTGCAAGGTTTGGGTTCATTGAATCAAAAACAAACTTAAGAATTAAGTAAAGTAACTTTACTTTACTTTTCAAAGTTAGCCAAGACCTTCTCTCTCTTAAAATTTCGAATGGAGAGTGAGTGGGTGTGAGAAGTGAAGCTTGCTAGGTTTGTAATATTCATAAACGCATTCAAATTGCACAAAATAAGCGGAAACATGAAAAAATAGAGTTTTAAAATTTTGCAAACCATATATACGGATCATCCTTTATGCACAATTATTAATTAAACGAAAAGATAAAGAATAAGAATCATACCCTTGAAGATTCGAGCTTCCTCAGGTACAAGTTCACCTCCAAATCCTTTTCGTGTTCAACTTGAATCCACCGGGTTGGGTTCCTTCCTTTGATCAACGTTAGCCACCCAAATGTTTGGCATCTAGAGGTGATCCACCAAGAAAAAAGAAATATTCAAGAAGAAGGGTTTTTGGCAAAACTCTAGTTTTTCTATCTCTCATAGAAAGGGGTGTATCTCTCAACTATTAGAATTACGTCTGTTGTGAAAAAGTCAACAACCACCTCACCATAATAAGACTCCTCTTATTTATAGATGTGGGCAACCCTTCTTAACAATTAAGAAATTGGGTTTTATTTTAATTAATTAAATTTTTTTAATTAATTAGGCTCCCAATCTTATTAGGAATAATTAATTATACTCTTTTAATTAATTAGTCTCCTAATCTTATTAGGATATTTGAGAGTACTTTTTTTATTAATTCCTAAGCTCCTTTAGAAAGTAAAAAATAATAATAGTAATATTAATAATAATAAGACTCCTCTTATTAATTTATATTTAATATTTCCAAAATATTAAATAATAAATATTAAGCTATTTAATTTATTCTATCACCATAGATTAAATTAAATATACTTAACTTATTATTACGATTATGCCATTAACTTCTTAAATAATTATTCTTCCTTTTATGGTGTGACCCTTTATGTTCTCCATATTAAACCAGTTGTGAATAAATCAATTAGAACAATACTAATCATATTTAAATAAATTAATTAAATTATTAATTTATTTAAATAAATAATATTTATTCTACAATAGGGATAAGCATCCCTAGCGATAAACGACTTTCCAGATAATATAGATTTCAACATTAATCATAAAAGAACTTTTGAGTAAATAGTTACCGTATAATTTAATCCTTCCACCATACAATGTCTCAATTAAATATAAGACATGAAATTACTGTCAAGTCTTATTTTATTTAATTATATGTATTTCGACTCTTAAATGCAAAACTCCAAATAATGCAAATTAGAAACTCCTTTCTAATTTCATTCTGCCTTGGCCAAGGACTATTGGGTTGTCATTTATCGAATCACATAGGACGTTTCTCTTCTTTTACTAGAAGCGGTAGATTCTTTATTGATCATACATTATCTCCATGTACAACTTATTATATCCAAGCATACCCTTTGATATACCCTAAGGGTTTCAAGGAATAAGTCAAAGTATAACTCATCATACACAATATGCTATGATGATCTCAAGTCCAAGGATCACTTGTACTACTATCATTACAGAAATTCTTATTGACAGGAAAGTAAAACTCCATTAGGTATTCCTTAGCGAGCCACGTTCAGTGAACTTATTCTCTAATAAGCACTTACATACTTGCTTTAGTGTCTCCACACAAATGATCATGAGATCAATCATCCTCATTCAATGAGCAATCAACGTATGTACCAATCTATCCGGATTCACTAATCCCTAATTAGTAATCCAACGATTGGAACTATTTTAGTTTTAAGCTTTCTAAGAATTTAGATCTCATTACAATGATCATCATCATTATTCTAAAAGCATTTGCTTAAAACTATTGGTTTATCTCATATTATAAAATAACATCATGTAGATAATTAAAAGCTTTTAATAAATTAATACATTTTATTAATAAATGTATAAGATTGTTGCAAAGTATATGCTTTATCATCAAACATGATTGGCTTGTGTGCATACTACTTTCAATCTCCCATTTGCATTAAAGCCAATCGCCATGGTATCTCATACCCTTCTTCTCCAAGTGACGATTATCCTGCTGTTGGATAAGCTTTAGTTAATGAAAATGTAATGTTGTTCTTGAGAGTTCATTATCGCTGTAGTGATTTCTCATATTTTAATGATTCCTATAATCAAATGAAAGTGCCACAACACATGTTTAGATCCAAGATGAGACTTAGGAGCTATTCCTAGTTCTGTAATGAACTTTTCATCCAAACAATCAACTTGTAGCTTCATTTACAGCTATATACTTTATCTTTATCACTAAACTAGCAACTCTTTGCTGTTTGGAACCTTTTCAATTTATTGCACCACTGTTCAAGGTAACGCTTTACCTTAAAATGGATTTTCTATCGTCTTGGTCTGTTTGAAAAACTTGAGTTTGTTAAGCCCTCTAGTTTTAATTTAAACCCACCATGAATATGATCACATCCGTAGCGCCAGTTAAGTACTTTAAGATGTTTTTCACTGACTCGTAGTGAACTTCTCCAGAATATAACTGATCAACATCAGGTCTCGTACATTTCATTGCATACATAATAGTTACTCATGCGATCTCTCTTTTATGAGTCTATGGGGACTATTAAGAGAGATACACTCCATGGCTCATCAACATGAGACATTTCTTGGAGTTTGTGATGCTAAACGACTTTAGCATCAAATGAATATATGTTCCTTGGGTTATGACGAACATCATCTCAAATCTATCTATATAGATTTGTATCCCCGATTAAGATACTCTTCCCAAATCATTCATGGAGAAATGTTTAGACAACTTTATCTTTACTGATTGTAGCATTAGTATGTCATTCCTTATCCATAGTATATCAATATATAATATTAGGAATATCACGGCTCTCCCACTGATCCTATTGTACACACTATAACTCTTACCTCATCGTATGTAACTGGATCATCATCTTCTATGATGTGTACCTCATCATCGTCATCTATGATGAATCCATACCTCCTAGGTATCTTCGGTACAATTCTAGATTTACGATTCGGTTGTGGTACAATAGGTCTATCTACAAGTTTCTCTTATTTGACTTATAATGTTTTGTGGTTCTTGAACTCTTCAAGATCTATTATCCTCCCACTAGCCCTTTTAATGATAAACACATTTATCTTAGAAGGTAACGTGTTTTGCAACAAACACCTTTTGCTAAGTAGGATTATAGAACATATACCCTAAACTTACTTTAGGATGTCCCACAAATTAACACTTGTCAAATCTTGTCCCAAGCTTATCCTTTGAAACATATTCACATAAGTTGGACAACCTCTTATCTTAACATACTTAAGATTAGGAATCCTCCCTGTCCATATCTTTTATGGAGTCTTGGGGCTGGATTTTGAGGTTACCTTTTTGTATATATGCAGCCATTTCTAGGACATTATCCCAAAAAAGAGACTGGAATATCGGTAAAATCATTATGGACCGCACTATGTCCAACAAGGTACAATTTTTTCTTTCAGATACATCAATCAATTATTGCGTATCAGGAGGCGTCTATTGTGAGAAAACCATTTGAGATGATCTAGAAACTTATTACAAAGTATTCCTTCCTCGATCTAATCAAAGAATCTTAATACTTTTCAAATTTGTTTCACTTCTGAATTCTTTGAACCTTTCAAATAATTCACGCTTGTATTTTAGGAAATACACACATTTAACTCTTTGAATGATCATCTCCTTTTCTTATACTAGTTTGTTCAATTTGCAAAATTATTTTTCACGTAAGCCAAGTATAAAAAAAATTCATTAAGTAATATTTCAGTTCTATACAAAATATTGTTATTATAAATGGAACAATAATTGTTCTTAAATATAACACCAAAGATTTTATTGTCCAACAATAAAATGGAAATAATATTTCTAACAAGTACTGGAATACAATAACAACTTATTGACTTAATAGATTTGCCCGTATGTATTACTAAACTATAAGTTCATATGGCTAATGCAACAACCTTTGCTTCATTTCCCACACATAGGATTACTTATCTTTGTTTAGCTTTCTACTTCTGCTTGGTCCCTTCATAAATCTATATTTATGATAACCAAAGTCAGTATCCAATACCCAAGTAGAACCTTGACTTAAAGAAAAATTTATTTTAAATCATGAACAAAATTGTATTTGTAACCGAAGCTTCACTAAACTTCTTCTGGTTAGCCTATACAAGATGCTTCTTGTAGTTTCCTTTCCAGTGTCCAGGCTTATTACAGTGGAAGCAAACTCCTTTGCTATCCGTATCAATTTTGTTCTTATTATCCTTTGTTTTTCTTTCTATTTATCTTCTTTGAATCGTTCTTCTTTTTAGAAGATCATTTGGCCCCTACCAGTAAGATATGGTATTTCTTGGTTGGAAAGTGACTCTCAACATTTTTCAACATGTTAAACAAATCAGCGAGGCTGATATCTAGCTTGTTTACATAAAAAATTCACAACAATTGTGAAAGAAGTCTGGGAGTAACTGCAAGATCAAATTTTGGCTCAACTCTCCATCCATGACAAAACATGTTATCCTAATTGTTCAATCAAATTGATCATGTTTAGGACATGTGTCTGTATAGTAGTGTCATGGATCATTCTAGATCGGTAGTGCTCCTTAGATATCTGATATCTATCAATCCTACTTTCCTCACCATCAACTACTTGATGTGTAGGAGTATAGTAGGAGTATCCATAGTTTCAGGCTAACGCTGAAGCTTGTTAGTCATGAATGCGAGCATGATGCATTGAGCCAAATATGCATCATCTTGTCACTTTCTAAAAGTTGCAATCTCTTCCTCAGAGGCATTGTCTACAACCATTGCAGGGATAGGCGTATTAAGAACATAAGATAACATTTCAGCTTTGAGAACTATTCTCAATTTTCTTAACCAATCCGTTTAATTCGGTCCGATAAATTTAGCATCTAATATGCTACACAGTGATAGTAATTTAGACATTATAAAATTCTGTAAATGAATTTGTAATTAACAATATTTTAGCATACATTCTTTTATTAATTATCAAAATAAAGTAGGTCTTATTTTAAATTGGTATCTCCCACTATTTTTATCAAATTATATTACCCTCACTTATATAGTTCGACAAAATCTAATTAAAGATTTGCTAGTGAGAATAAGGAACTCATTTCAAATGTACATAGCCTTGTGTGTGCACAACAAACTATATATAAATAAATAGGTAGACAATTCTTGTCAATTACATCAACTATGTAACTCCTTGTATTTTGCCTCTTAGATAATAATGGTCAAGTGTGTGCACATCCGAACTAAAATTATCTAAGTTAAGTCAAACCTAGCACTTCCATATATTCGAAAGAAAAACACTGTCCTTGTGTGTACACAACAAAATAATATTGTTCAGTCTATTTATAAGCATTAAATGTGACAAGATAACATCTTAAATATTTAATACTCGCCTTGTGTGTGCACAACAAACTCATATTAAATATTTAATACTCTATTGGTTTACCATGCTAGAAGGCGACGTTCGATATTCCAAATATATTTGAACATTACAACTTAATATAAAATATTTGAGGGGTTTGTTATTAATTTGTCTCATCTTGTTTAGCGTACATGCACATATATATATAAAATACGCGTCATATTAATGAACATGTGAAGCATGTTTGCATAATATATAATATATATATTATACGCATGCACATATAGAATACTATATTCTACCAAGATTGATTATGGACTTTTATTTTAGTTTGGTTCACTAGAGTCACCAAGTGAACTAAAAGGTCAAACCCTAAGGGTGCAAGAATTAATATTTAAATATAACTATTACATTTAAACCTGGGCTCCATTACAAACGGGTCTTCAAGCGCTCCTTGTTCCTTTATCTCCAATTCTTCAAAATTAATTCTAACTATTCCTATTACAAAACTATTTAAAATAAATAGAAACATTGATCAGCAGTCAAGGAAAAATACATAGGAGGAATATAGAATTTACATTAGGAAAAATTAGAGAAGATGAGGTACGTAGACCCCATTTAATAAAACCCATACATTCATGCATCCAACTAAAATAAAATCCAATCACATTGGTCAATAGTCCATAATCAATGTCATTTATTATCATACACATCACCATATGCATCAATAAATAACATTCATCTCATAAATAATAAGCATTCAATATATATATTGATATTATTTAATGGGCAAATTTAGTTAGTATAAAATCTAATTTTGAATCAAAATAAACCCCTTTATTTTAATCCAAATTTAAATCAAAATAAACTGCTTTTATTTTAATTTATCCTATTTTGAATAAAATAAACCATTTTATTTTAATCAAAATCTTTAATCAAAATAAATTTATTTATTTTAATTAATTATGGAATCCAATTCCAAGTAAAAAAAACTCCTTTATTAAAAGAAACACGGATTCTCTTTCCTATTCACAAATAAACTCTTTTATTTTGAATAATATGAAATCTTATTTCATATCTAAATAAACTTCTTTATTTAAGGAAATACGGATTCCCTTTCCTATTCACAAATAAACTCTTTTTTTTTTGAATAACATGAAATCTTATTTCATATCTAAATAAACTTGTTTATTTAAGGAAATACAGATTCTCTTTTCTATTCACAAATAAACTCTTTTATTTTGAATAACATGAAATCTTATTTCATATCTAAATAAACTCCTTTATTTAAGGAAACGTGGAATGTAATTTCAACTCCAATTAGTTATCATGGAATCCAATTTCAACTCTAATTAGTTAGCATGAAATTTAATTTTAAAATTAAAATAAACATTTTGTTTTAATTATAAAATAATAAAGAATAATATATATATATATATATATATATATATATATATATATATATATATATATATATATATATATATATATATATATTACTTAAGTAATATTTCATCATAAAAAGGAAGTAATAGTAATCTATGATTCTATGAATCAATCCTGGGCCACATGAATAAGTAATTTAAGTCACGCGAATCAGTAGCGAGGAAAAAAAATTCGCAATTTTTTTAAAAAAATTAAATTTTATACCACAAAATTATACTCAATTAAATTGTTCTAAACACATATCAACATACATATCAAATTAAAATAATTAATAATTCGCATAAAGGTTTGGCTCTGATGCCACTTTTAGGTTTGTAATATTCATGAACACAATCAAATTGCACAAAATAAGCGAACACGTAGAAAATCAGAGTTTTAAAATTTTACAAACTATATACCTGGATCATCCTTTATGCACAATTATTAATTAAACGAAAAGATAAAGAACAAGAATCATACCCTTAAAGATTCGAGCTTCCTTAGGTACAAGTTCACCTCCAAATCCTTTTCGTGTTCAAGTTGAATCGACCGAGTTGGGTTCCTTCCTTTGATCAACGTTAGCCACCCAAGTATTTGGCCTCTAGAAGTGATCCACCAAGAAAGAAGAAATATTTAAGAAAAAGTGTATTTGGCAAAACCTTAGTTTTTCTATCTCTCATAAAAAGGGGTGTATCTCCCAACTATTGGAATTACATCACTTGTGAAAAAGTCAACAACCACGTTACCCATAATAAGACTCCTCTTATTTATAGACGTGGGTAACCCTCCTTAACAATTAGGGAATTGAGTTTTATTTTAATTAATTAAATTAATTTAATTAATTAGACTCCCAATCTTATTAGGAATAATTAATTAAACTGTTTTAATTAATTAGCATCCTAATCTTATTAGAATATTTGAGAGTACTTTTATTAATTAATTCTTAAACTCCTTTAGAAATTAAAAAATAATAATAGTAATAATAATAATAAGACTCCTCTTATTAATTTATATTTAATATTTTTAAAATATTAAATAATAAATATTAAGCTATTTAATTTATTCTATCACCATAGATTAAATTAAATATACTTAACTTATTATTACGATTATGTCATTAACTTCTTAAATAATTATTCTTCCTTTTATAGTGTTACCCTTTAGGTTCTCCATATTAAATCGGTTGTGAATAAATCAATTAGAACAATTCTAATCTTATTTAAATAAATAAATTAAATTATTAATTTATTTAAATAAATAATATTTATTCTACAATAGGGATAAACATCCCTAGCGATAAACGACTTTCCAGATAATATAGATTTCAACATTAATCATAAAAGAACCTTTGAGTAAATAGTTAACGTACAATCCATTCCTTCCACCATACAATGTCCCAATTAAATATAAGTTATGGAATTACTGTCAAGTCTTGTTTTATTTAATTATATATATTTCGACTCTTAAATGCACAACTCCAAATAATGCAAATTAGAAACTCCTTTCTAATTTCATTCTGTCTTAGCCAAGGACTACTGGGTTGTCATTTATCGAATCACATAGGACATTTCTATTCTTTTACTAGAAGCGGTAGATTCTTTACTGATCATACATTATCTCTATATACAACTTATTATACCCAAGCATACCCTTTGATATACCCTATGGGTCATAAGGAATAAGTCAAAGTATAATTCATCATACACAAGATACTATAATGATCTCAAGTTCAAGGATCACTTGTACTACTATCACTATAGGAATTCCTATTGACAGGCAAGTAAAACTCCATTAAGTATTCCTTAGCGAGCCACGTTCAGTGAACTTATTTTCTAATAAGCACCTACATACTTGCTTTAGTGTCTCCACACAATTGATCTTGAGATCAATCATCCTCATCCAATGAGCAAGCAATGTATGTACCAATCTATCCAGATTCACTAATCCCCAATTTAGTAATCCAACGATTGAGAACTATTTTAGTTTTAAACTTTCTAAGAATTTAGATCTCATTAGAATGATCATCATCATTATTCTAAAAGCATTTGTTTAAAACTATGGATTTATCATATATTATAAAACAGCATCATGTAGATAATTAAAAGCTTTTAATAAATTAATACTTTTTATTAATAAATGAATAAGATTGTTACAAAGTATATGCTTTATCATCAAATATGATTGGCTTGCTTGCATACTACTTTCAAAGCCATGATCACTTTGTAGCTTGCCAAGAATAGAACAAGAATCAGAATCAAAGATCAAAGTTAGAAAATGCATAAAACCCTAACTCTTGTAAATCTATGTATTTGATGTTAGATGGTTTTAGTTAATCTTTAAAGTTGTGTTATGGGATGTTATTGAGTGATCCAAGATGTTACATCAAGGATCCATAACATCTAGGTGTTAGAAAATCAAGTTTTAAAGGCTGACTATGTACCCTAAAATATGGTCTGACAGCCATATGTCAGGGCTCATAGAACCTTGTGTGTTAATGATTTATGGTGTTTTAAGTTATAGATATGAAGTATGCCATATGGACTATGATCTGGAACTGGAAACAAGGTCAGATCATGTGTAGATTACAAGATATAAGCAATCAAACTTAGTTGACCGATCACAAGTTTTGGAATTCTGGGCAACCTAGAAACCCAAAATTTCTGACAACCACTTTTGAAGCTCTAGATCTTGCTATTGTTTATTAGTTTGGCCAATTTGTTATTTTGATGTTGTAGTCTGACATGAGAACTACACAATCATGTCCTTAGATTACCAGAACCATAATAGGATCAAAGTTGTGAGTGGTCAAACTAGCATTGGCCAACTGCCTTGGACGAAATCTGGAAAACCCAGAAATCATGAAGAACAGCTCCTGACATCACTTTGACCGACTTTGATCTCTCACCTGTTATGTATTTTGACTGAACTATGATTATAATGTCGTTCTACGACATAAGTACTACCATCTGGTATCATAAAACCACTTAGAGCATGACCAGAGACCGGATTAATCAGGGTTCAAAAAGAGACCCTTGACACTGCTTGAGTTTCTGGGCAACCTAGAAACTCAAAAACATGTCTGACAACCTTTTCTGGAGCCTAGATCTTGCAGGTTTGATATGTTTGGGCTATGAAACTTGTTGATGATTGTAGTATTACATCAATACTACAATCCTATTACACTATACTGCCTAGAAACATTATGATCAAGAAGTTAGAACCGGTCAAACCTAGCAACTTGAACACTGACTATGAAGTTCTGCAAAATCTCAAGAACACCTATAGCGACGGTTCTGTCGCTATAGGGCCCTTTAGCGACATGTATTTTCTAAAATTAATTATTTTTATTAAATAAATAGAAAAAATTGTTTTTAATTATTAAAAATATAAAAATAAATTCCTAAAAATTATTTTAAAGCCTGAAAATGGGTTTTTAATAATTTTGAGTGTATTTCATAAATATTTAATATTTTTAGAATATTAATGGTATTTAATTTATTTAATTATAACATTAAATAAATTACTTAAAAATGATTTTAATACTTAAAAAATCATGAAAAATTATATTATGGTGTTAGAAAATATTTTAAGTTATTTTTAATAACTTTTGATATTTTGTGATGAATTTTATTAATAAATTAATATTAATAGTAATTGATGTATTTAATGAATATATTAAATAAATTGTGGAAAAAATAGAAATAATGCTTTAAAAATCATATAAAATTGATTTAAAGGTTAGAAAAATATTTTCAGGTATAAAATATAACTTTTGATATTTTGTTATAAAAAATATTAATATTTTAATATTAATGTCAATTATTTGATAATGGATTTAAATGTTTAAAATTCATTTAAATGAGAAATTAAGGTATTAAAAATACTTTGAAATATTATAAATATATTATAGTATTATGTTGAGAATTTCATTAATATTTGGTATTAAATAAATATTAATGATAAGAAAATAATGTGGTATTTATATTATATAAATACGATATAAGTGATTGAAAAATTATGATAAATTGTAATATTTATTTAAAAATTATTACGAGTCTTTGAAAAATATTTTGAATGATAATAAAATTATCTAAATTAATTGTTAAGTATTTGGACCGTGTCTTAGTAATATTAGGCTCGAGAATTATCCGACTAGACTGTCGGGATGTTAGAATTGTGTCGGGTTCAACTCAGACTAAAATAGTTTGACTTGATACCGAGTCTTAAGTAGTTTGTGGACTGATAGGGTTATGTGTTATGTGTTTAGTATTATTTTATATATATTTATAACAGTATTATACTATAATGATATTATTATAATATTAGAGATCTATATTACTGATATTAGGTCTTCGGATAAAGCGATATAAACTGCGTAGCAGTAGTTGGTGATACAGGCAAGTTCCTAACCTTGAACTTCTAATTATTGTACAGGATTTCTTAAATTCGACCTCAAGTTGTTTCATTCGAATATGCTTATGGTTAATCATTGCTGATTACCATGTATATGAATTATTGATTCGTACTCTATGCATATTGCATGTGTTCATCAGGTATAAAAGGTTGATCACCTTCATTATCATTCGGTCCAGATATATTTGTTTATGTTAAATGTTTGTTCAACTATAAAAATTTGTTCATGCTAGTTCACAATTATATTGTTGAACATAGCTAGCCTTTTATTCAAATTCTTTCAATCATGATATATCCTCAAATAAACTTATACTTGCTGTGCAAATTTTTTGCTCACCCTTGCTATATCATGATAAATATTACAGATTAAGACGAATGTGTCAGCTACAGGAAAAGACAAAGATAAGTCCAGTTTTGGAGTATAAGTGCAGCTAAACTTGCAACAGTATTGTATATTAATGACAATGTAAGTCAAATAGGTTATGAAATGTATATAAGTTAAGGTTACTCGACCTTGGGGATTAATGTGTAAAGTTTAATGTATAAATAATTGATGTTTATATCTTTCGTAAATAGTTATAGAAATATTATACCGAATCTGTGGTGATTAGTACCCGAATCTAGGGCTTTTACAAAATGACTATTTTGCCCCTAGCCTTAAAAATCTATAAAAGGAGAACTTAATTCATTTATTGGTAATTTTTAAAATCACTAACACTTGAGAGAGAGAGAGATTTTGGATGGGGAGGAAAAGGAATAGGAAAAGCTAGCCCGAGTGCACGCTTTGTCCAACGGAGGAAGATTAAAAAAGAGAGATAATCCGAAACCTAACCTTAAGTAAATTTTCTTTAAGTTTTTTATGTTAAAAACATAACTTAATGATAATAAGAAGTAAAAGATGTTAAGAATGATTTCATATGGTTGAAGTCATGAGAAATGGAAGAAATAAGAATTTGAAGGAAGTATAAGATTCAAAATGAATTTGAACGATCCGAGTGAATCATATGAATGATTCGGTGAAATTAATAAGGAATGATGTTTTATAACATCAAATTCCAAGGAAAAGTGAAATCGTAATCAAAATATCGATTAAACACGAAGAACGAACGAAGAATACGAAGAACACGCGAAGAACACGAAGAACGTTGTTGATGAACAAATTTAAAACCATCGTAGTATAACTTGTTATTGATGCACAATTTTAAAATCATCACGTATAACTTAGTTGTATATTGCTTGGTTAGGAACGGTAAAAACTTTCATGAAGAACGAATTGTACTTAGCTATAACGAAGTTATGGCGAAATTTCGTAAAATACGAATGAGAAGTAGAAAGTATGTAAATGAACCCAAATGTGTAGGGTTTCATAAGAATGTAAGAGAATGTAGAAAAAGTGAGTCGTGAACTCAAGAACGAACGAGTTCTGAGTTTGGATGATCGAATTACGGACGAACGAACGATGAGCGTTAATAACGTAAAACGAACGAAGGATAGATTTTAAGCCAATCGAATAGCATGTTAATAGATGCATAATAAATTTTTATTCCAGGGAAGTTGAATTACATAAGATAAGGAAGAGAATGACTTTGGAATGACCTCGTTCTGAGCTATGACGAAGAAGTTATGAGATTATGAAGTCAGCGTCTCAAGTATGTAAAAGACTTAGAAAAAATTTCCAAGTTTGATGCTCGGCGCCGCAGCGCCAGATATGCCTTGGGAGGCGGCACCGCAGCGCCAACCCGGGCCATCAGCTACTGCTGAGTGGTGCCGCAGCACGAGAGATACAGAGGGATTTGGCGCCGCAGCGCCAGACCAGGGAAGAAGGTGAGGTAGACTTGCGCCGCAGCGTGAGAGGAAGGAAGGGTGTGACGCCCCCAAATCCGAGTATCTTCCAACCCAACATATGATGCTACACGGTGCTACAATTCACACATACATTCAATTGTAATGCCTCCAAAGAATGAATATGTCTTATATATATTCCAAAATAATATTACCATTCCCAGGTTCTTTATAACCATTACATGTGTTCTTTTCATAATATCAAATAATAACAACATTCATCCTATTCTATTACAAAGGCAACCTATTGGTTAGCCTTGGCCTTTCCTTTTTCTTTATCGAAACCTTCAGTCCGCTCGGTCTTAGCTGCATTCATATGGTTCAAGCAAGAATGAGCATAACTAGCTCAGCAAGTATGACAATTTCAATTTAACAATAAGCTTGAATCATATAAATCGTATATGTTCAATAACTAAATAATAGTTATGAAGTACTATCGATAATTAAAAATAGCACTTCTCTTTTCTTTAAAACTTTACACAATGAACAACATTCATTAAACATTTAATATTAGTCCAAGACCTTGAGCATTTCATTCTTTCTTTGAAAAGGACAACCTGACACCAAGTCCGTAAGTCCGGCACATCTTACAAGCACGTCTAGGTGATCAGCCTATAGTACTCTATGTTGTACAACACTACTTTCTTTAAACGTATGTACGTTTAAGTTTTGGCAACCACACGTGCCTGTCGTTTGACGACAAAATATTTGTTTATGCATACTCAGTCTTCCTTTGAAAACCATACCAAATTAGTTTGGCAAAACTTGACAACATTAACAGTAGATCGATAGATTATAAGAAATCCATAAAACATCTTAAGTTTAGCCGAAGGAATTGGCTTTGACTTTATCATACAATAACTCATGTATAAGGTACATGAATTACAAAACTTGTCCAAAGAATTCAGACAAGAGTCAGAATACTTGCCTTTAGCGTCTTCTACAGTAATTACACTTCCTCTTTGATTCTTTAAGGATTCTACAACACATTATCACATAACATACCACATTAGGTCATATATAATCAAGTATGCTTACTACTATATCTTACCCTTCTTCTCAATCTAATCATGCTTTAGATTGTTTATCATTCGTTACGGTTTATCGTATTACAAAGTTCTTACGTTCAATTAAACTTTCTTCAACCTTTAGTCATTAAATTAATGTTATAAACATCCTTTAATGATGTTACTTTAATTCAATTTAAGTATATAATTCACCCTTCATTCACTTCCTTATTCTTTATGTTCATATGCATTCATTTATATGCCATTCCTAGTACTGGAGCTGCGGCGCCAGCCTTCTACATACTACTCGCGCTACGACGCGATTCTTCAGTGCCTATGGTCTGAACTCGGTGCTGCGGCGCGAGTCCCTTTGTTATTCGTAGTGCTGTGGCGCCAGTCTTCAGTGGTTGATGGTCAAGTCTGGCGCTGCGGCGCCAAGGACAGTGCATTGGGCGGCGCTGCGACGCTGGCTGTGACACCCCTAAATCTGGGTACTTCAATTCCCACATGGTTTGGTGTTTACTGTCCAAACATCATGTATCTATCTACCCATAATAAATGAAAACATTAATAGTTAGAAATAAATCCTCTCCTTAAAGAGCTACGTCATCTGAAATAAATACATCAATCCCAGCTTATATTAACCTTAAATCTCAAATGCGAAAACATAAACAAATAATAGTCTTACAAAACATTGACGTAAGTCTGAAACATAAATACATAATCACATCAACAATAAGTCTTCATCACTTATTAATCTTGCCACTGCCTTTGCTAGTAGAAGGCTCATTGGACCTTTCATTCTTAACTGCAATGTTATTATTACGCAAGAGTGAGCACGATTGCCCACAAGTATAATAATGAAACAACAATATAATAACATGCGGGTGAATCAAAGATTTTTGGAATAAGAAACTCAACTTTTGAATCAAGAATGAATAATAAGAATCAAAAGAACTTTTGAGGGTCATAAGACCTTGAACTACGTCATAGGTTGTCAAGTGTTTATACTCGAAACCTTTAACAGTCATAAGACTATGGACTCTTCTTCTCGTACATAGGGGGATCAACCCTTAGTACCATATTGTACACAATATCTTAACGCTAAAGCATAAGTAATCCCCTAGACAGGGTTGTTCATCTCAGTTTGACATTAGAGTCCGCACCAAAGGAAGTTTGGTTTGGATAACTTCAACAAGGGTTCTAAAATTTATAACATTCATCAACTATGGATTAGTCGAATCAATAAGGTTTCGCTAGTCTAACAAGATTCAACATAAACTGATGTTCAAATTGAATAATAACTCAAGAGGTATACAATGGAATAAGAATTGTATAACAGAAATTATACTTTGAAAAGATTAATAATCCTTAATATAACATATTGAACTTGATCAATAAATAACAAGACTTGATCAATATAGAATACGAGTCTAGAATTTGCTCAATGAAAGAGGTAAGGTTTATAAATTTGCATAACGATAACAAGTAGGGTTAGAAAACTTGCCTCTTGCACAAGATACGATTAATTCACGTTCTTTATTAAATCCTACATATCAATACATTCACAATACCCATAAATCAATAGTTTAATATACCTATCGAATCCTAACATTGGTCTTTGAATACGTTATTGGACTTTTAAGTCTTATTAATTAATCACATAACGTAAGTTAACTAACATATTATTATACGCTTGACATGCCTTCATGTTCATTACTTTAGGTTTTATAAACACATTTTCAAAACTTGAACACTTAGAAAAATTTCTAAAGTTCTGCAGGTAGGGCGCGGGAGCGCTACCTTTGTTCTCTGAAACGGCGTGGGCGCGCTTTATTTGTTCTTTAAAGAGGCGTGGGCACGCTGCACAGCGCGTGCAAGCTCTATTCGTTTTTTAGAGCGGCGCGGCCGCGCTACGACGCAAACCTAGATTTTGCAGTTCGCGAAATATGCTGAACAAGCCAAAATCTACCAATTTCTTTATTCATACATGAATTTAAACATACCCAGACATTATAATATACACATAATCATTACTCAACCTTCCTAGCATGATTTTAACAGGTTAAAACATACAATTATTTGAATCAATTGACGTAATTTCAGTGTTCTTGGTGATTTTGAAAATATTGAACATGAAATAGAAAAATTGGCATTACGGGTTCGTTATAACACCAAATATGTCCATTTAAAGTTTGTTTTCTTCGTTTTAACATACATAAACATATACAAGTATAAATTTATGATACAACATAAGATTAATACATTAAATTTGTACGTAAGGGCCATATGGTCATATTTTAATACTCTATAACTTTGAAGAACTATATACGACATATTTTTATGAAATTAATATTATGAAAACATACATATATGATAAAAACATGTTATGATGGCACATTACCATATATATATACACACACACACACACACACACACAATTATTACTCTTAGCAAATACAGAGACTTGAATTAGAGACTTGAAAACCATTATTTTATAAAAACTTTAATGACAGAAATAAAACTGGGTTGAAGAGATTACCCTAAAACAATTCTTTTGACTCTTCACGTTCTTCTACAATGTCACAATAATTCTCACTATTTCTCTCTAATTCTCTGAAATCCTCTAATTCTCTATGTAAACTTGTTTTATTTTTCCAGACTTAGAAAATAAAAGAAGGCGTATGAAAATATAAGAACTGACGCTGTTTTGGTCAGTTAATCCAATCATGGGTTAACTGCTCCCAACTTCCCATAGGGCCTTGTTTGGTTATTCTTAAAAAACTCGTTTCTATTTCATTTAATTAATCCTTATAATATAGTTTTAATCATGTCACAGCCAATTACACAATAAATCAAATATCTTATTTAATTTAATTTAAATAAAATATAATAATTTCTCATTAATTCACATAGTCACATAATTAATTTTCTCATTTATTAATTATGTCAAATTATTAATTCTCTAATTAATTATTAAATTAATTAAAATAACATTTATACTTATTAAATAATCCATTTAATTCAATAAGCTCACATAAATACATATTTTGAATAATAAAAATTTCATCAATTAATTATTTAATCCAACAATTAAATCATCAAAAAATATTTATTTAATTCAATAAATATTCAAATTAAATTACAAAATCTCATTCGTCACACTGGCCCTGAGCCTCAGAAAGTTGATAGTTTTGATTTTCTAGGTGAACTTTCCGGGGCCATAACTTATTCGTTCCAAGTCCGAATTAGCTTATTTAAAAGCCTTTATCTCACAAATCACATGCTCTACAATATCATTAGAAAATATTTCATTTCCAAATCTTTTAACTCAAAATTCACCGATTAGTTCATTATTATAAAAATGTTAAACGTTCAGAAACGTTCAGAGCTCGTTTTTTCGTTCTAAGTGGGAATTTGGTCATTTTTGTGTCCGCAACTCTAGAATGCCAGTTGAGACTAATCTCCATCAAAAACCAAAATTTCTGAGTTCAATGCTAACTTTTGGCTTCCAATTTGAGAATTTAACGATTTCGACGATTATCGTCTAATCACGTAAATTTCGCCATAACCTCGTTACTTAAGATTTTTACATCGTTTAAAATGGATTCATTCCATCATACTAACATCCTAACCAAACATATTTCATTAAATCATATACATGATAAATTCTTACATGTTCTTCATTAGTTCATAATCTATACAAGTATAATTCACTTATATATGGTTTATTACAGTTTTGGTCCTTTGATTAGTCATTCTCATTACTTCTTAGAATACATGTTCTACCAATCAACACTTCTCTATCAACCTACAATTGAAGAGATGACAAATTAATAATCTAGGATTCTTACCCTTCATGATCAACTTGGTTCTTCTTCTTTTTCTACATGAAATACAAAGACTAGCTTTTCTTGCTTTTTCTCTCAACTAAATAAGTTATAAATTGTTGGTGAAATTTGAATTAGCAACAAATGAAAATCCAAAGTTTCTATTTATAGAAAACCTATGGTGAGGGCATTATGGACTTTAGGTTATCCCACCTCCTTAACTCCACCTCCTTACTATTCCTATATTGGTCACCAAGTAAATCCACTTTGCTTCGTCACATCTTTTCCCCCCTTAAAAGGATTATGTCCCTAGAATCACGACTCAATCAAATCGTCCCATTACATTCTCCCCCCTTTACAAAGATTCTCTCCCTAGAATCGCTTACACATAAATTAAGTAAATAAATGAGGATAATTCTTTATCATATTCTCCTCGAGTTCCCACGTAGCTTCTTCAGCGTTGCGGTTCCTCCAAATTACCTTAACAGAAGGTATTATTTTATTTCTGAGAACTTTCTCTTTCCTGTTAACAATCTGAACAGGTATTTCTTCATAAGATAAATCTTTTTTCAAATTATAGGGGTTCATATTCAATCGCATGCTTGTAATCGGGTTTGTAGGGTCGTAAAATTGAAACATGGAAGACGTTGTGGACATTCTCGAGTGCTGGAGGTAAGGCTACCTCATACGCAACTTCTCCAATCCTTCGCAGTACTTCAGAGGGTCCACTGAATCTTGGGCTTAATTTTTCTTTCTTTCCGAACCCGATCTTTCCCTTCCAGGGAGAGACTTTTAAAAACACATAACTACCCGATTCAAACTCAACCTTTTTACGGTGTGGATCGGCGTATTTCTTCTACCTATCTTGAGCTGCTATCAGTCTTGTTCGGATCACTTTGACTATCTCTGCTGTCTGCTGTACTAATTCTGGGCCTAGTAATTGTCTTTTGCCAACTTCATCCCAGTATAGCGGAGTTCTGCACTTTCTGTCGTATAACGCTTCTTAAGGCGACATGCCAATACTAGCGTGGCAACTATTGTTGTAGCTAAACTCTACGAGCGGTAGGTGATCGTCCCAATTTCCTTTAAAGTCCATTATACAAGCTCTTAACATATCTTATAATGTCTGAGTCGTTCTTTCACTTTGTCTATTTGTTTGAGGGTGATATGTCGTACTCATTCTCAACTACCCATGTATTCTAGTAGATGTTTCTAGAAGTTCAATGTAAAGCGCGGATCCCTATCAGAAATAATTGACACCAGAACTCCGTGTCACGAAACAATCTCTTTTACATATAATTTTGCCAACCAGTTTAAGTTAAACTTGATTCTGATCGGAAGAAAGTGTGCGGATTTTGTCAATCGGTCAACGATAACCCATACTGCGTCATAGCCTTTCTGAGTTGTCGGAAGGCCAATCACGAAATCTATCGTAATATGTTCCCATTTCCATTCTGATATTTCTAACGGTTGTAGTAACCCACTTAGCCTCTGATGCTCTGCTTTCACTTTCTGGCATGTCAGACACTTGGCAACACACTCTGCAACATCTCGTTTCAAATTTGGCCACGAGAAATATTGTCGAAGATCTTAGTACATCTTAGTACTACCATGGTGAATTGAATATCGTGAGCGATAAGCCTCGCTCAATATTTCCTCCTTAATCTCTGGCACTGACGATACCCAAATTCTATTTTCAAATCTCAGTACTCCTTCATTGTCCATCTTGAATCTCGGTTCAATTCCTTCAAATATCTTCTTTTTCACCTTTTCACATTTTTGTCCTGAATTTGAGCCTCCTTAACTTTATCTAGCAAAGTTGTACCAGCTTGCATCTGGAACAACTTCTCACCCCTCTCCATAGGATGCTTTATTTCTATTTTCATCTTCTCCATCGCTGAAATTAGTTCCTCCTGAGCGGTCAACATCATCAATTTCTCACGACCCTTTCTACTTAAGGCGTCGGCAACCACATTTGCCTTACCCGGATGGTATAAAATCTCACAATCATAGTCCTTAATTAAGTCCAACCACCTTCTTTGATGCATATTCAAGTCCTTCTGTGTAAAAATATATTTCAGACTCTTGTGGTATGTATATATTTCACACTTCTCCCCATAGAGATAGTGTCTCCAGATCTTTAAATCAAAAACCATGACAGCTAACTCCAAATCGTGGGTCGGATACCCCTTCTCATAGTCCTTAAACTGTCGAGACGCATACGCAATGACTCTGCCATTTTGTATAAGCACACAGCCATGTCCTTTATGTGACGCATCACTGTAAAGCATAAAATTTCCTATGTCATCCGGAAGAGATAACACAGGTGCTGTACTCAACCTCTCCTTTAGCTCTTGTAAACTTTCCTCACACTTCTCCGTCCAAACGAATTTCACAGCTTTTCTAGTCAAATTCGTCAACGAAGTTGCGATCTTGGAAAAGTCTTGAATGAATCTTCTATAATATCTTCCCAATCCAAGAAAAATTCGTACCTCTGATGGCGTTCTCGGCTGATCCCAGTTTATCACGGCATCGACTTTGGATGGATCCACCGAAATTTCATCCTTATCAATCACATGTCCAAGAAATTGTACCCGTTCGATCCAAAATTCGCATTTCAAAAACTTGGCATACAACTTCTCCCTTCTCAACGCTGCTAACGTTACCTTCAATTTCTCAACATGTTCTTTTTTGGTTTTCGAGTATACCAAAATGTCATCAATGAACACCACCACGATTTATCCATAAACGGTTTAAACACCCTGTTCATCAAGTCCATAAATGCTGCAGGAGCATTTGTTAGACCAAACGACATCACTAAAAATTCGTAATGACCATATCGCGTTCTGAACACTATCTTTGGTACATCCTCTGGTCCCACCTTTAGTTGATGACCACTCCTCAAGTCTATCTTTGAAAAATATATCGCTCCCTTCAATTGATCAAACAGGTCATCGATCCTCGGCAATGGATATCTATTCTTAATCGTGACCTTATTCAATTCTCTAAAGTCGATGCAAAGTCGCATCGTCCCATCCTTCTTCTTCACAAATAACACAGGCGCTCCCCACGGTGATACGCTCGGTTGAATGTACTTCTTGTCCAGTAATTCTTGTTGTTGTACCATCAATTCTTTCACCTCTACCAGTGCCATTCGGTACGGTGCCTTCGATATTAGAGCCATTCCTGGCGCTAAATCGATCACAAACTCAACTTCTCTATCTGGCGAAAGTCCTGGAAAATCATCTGAAAATACGTCTGCGAAGTCCCTCACTATTGGTATCTCCTCTATTTTTGGATTCTCTTTACGACAGTCAACTATGTAAGCTAGATATCCTATATAGCCTTGTCTCAACAATTTCCTGGCCTGTATCATCGTCAGACAACTCGCTTGTCTAGGCGACTTGCTATCATAAAACACAACCTTTGACGGAGTCATAAGGTTAATAAGCTTCTTCTGATAATTAATTACAGCCTCGTAATTGAACAACCAATCCATTCCCAAGATAATGTCAATTTCCTCAAGTTTGATAGGGATAAGGTCTACGCTCATAATATTATCCTTAATATCCACCCTACAGTTCTTATGTACGTACTTCACAAGGATTATTTCTCTATTCGTAATTTCTGTGTTCATGGGGTATTATAACTCATCCTTAGGGAATTCTAAGTTCTTAGCAAAGTCATCGGATATAAATGAACAAGTAGCATCCGAATCGAATAATACATAAGCATTAACTTTATTGATCGAAATGATACCTGACACCACATCACGAGACTGCACAGCATCCTGCACTGTCATGTTGAAAGTCCTGGCAGTTGGTCCGTTGGTTACGGTTGGTCCCGTGATAGTCAAAGCACTTCCACCACTGTTTCTCCTATTTTCTCCTGATCCTGCCCCTCCAGATCCCTTCTTAGGACAGTCTCTTGCCAGATGGTCCTTTGAGCCGCAAGTGAAGCAAGTGCCTTTATTTGGGTTAGGACAGTTAGGTGCTATGTGTCCTTCCTGACCACAATTGTAGCACACTCATTTTCCTTCCATGCAAACTCCCATATGAGCTTTCCCGCAGGTCGGGCATGCTTCAATCCTTTTCTTCTGACCTCCTTACTGATTTTCATGTGATGAGTTGTCAGACCACCTTCTCTTCTAATTATTACTACCTCCCGTGTTACTTTCACTAGCCTTATTAATTCCTTCACTTTCACTCTTCTTCTTCTTCTGATCCTGATTATACTTAGTTATCGTATCGCTCCCATCTTCAGCGAGTATGGCCTTCTCTAATACTCCAGCGAATGTCTTCAACTGAAACATCGACACTTTACTATACAACCAGGGCTTCAGTCCTTGTTCAAACCTTCTTGTTTTTCTCTCATCTGTGTGCACTTGATACGTGGAAAACCTAGCCAACTCATTGAATTTTGCTGCATAATTTGGCACGGACATATTTCATTGCTTTAACTCCAGAAATTGTACCTCCATTTGGTTCTGCTAGCTTGTCGAAAAGTACATCTCAAAGAACATCTCCTTAAACCTCTCCCAAGTGATCACACCTTCTCCTCCATGGACCTTATTTGGTTGCCACCAATAACTAGCTTTGGATTTCAACATAAACGTTGCGTAGGCGGTTTTTCTGGTCCTCTTTGACTCTGGCGATATCAAAAACTTTCTTCATCGCCATAACCCAAGTTTGAGCTTCAATTTGCGTTTAAACTCTGGCAATTCCACTGCCTTGAAGTCCTTGAATGTCATATTGGGTGGAGCTTGAGGTTAATTTTTAATCGCTCCAGCTAATAAGTTCACTAATTGTTGAACGGGGTTAGAATTGGCATTGTTGTTGTTGTTTGTCGATTCTTCTTAAGCTAGTTGATGGTGTGGTTTTCTTCTCGGTGGCATATTTCTATTAAAATATACGCTTATTAAATCTTTATCCAATTCTCTAAATATTTAAGGCTTAACTCAAACAATTTAACATAATCACTTAACACATTTTCTCAAACAACTTGATATATTTATTTAATCAAAAGTTTAAACAAACTACGATAGCATCACTGCTATTTACATTAGCTATCCCGAGATAAAGAATCTACAGGATTTAAAACATTAAAATATTCCTTTATTTATAAACACATTGGAATTTACATCTTTAACTAACAGATAGGTTTTCACATAATAAACTAATCCTATCACTGCCTGCTAAGGCATTGAATAGTCTTGCTACGTTCTTCTTCCATAATGTAGGACATCGTCCTGCGATCTAGCATGTACGATGGTAGTCCTTCGAACTGAATTGGGTATCTCATAACTCGATCATGGGCCTCATCCATTTCATTAAGAAGTGTAGAGTACATCCGCCTAAGTTTAGCCTTCTTTGCACGACAATCCTCTTCTACAAGATCAGCATGACGTGATTCCCTTACCCAGGCCTCCTCTGCTATGGTCAGCCTTGCTGAGTTCTCTTTCAGTTCATTCCTCAACTTCTCTATTTCCTCGGACTTCTCCTCGGTTTGACCCTTCTCGTGAACCAAATCCCACTCTACGTTTCCTAGACGTGTGTGAAGAGTCGCAACTTCCCTATCCCTCTGCTCGATGGTAAGCTGCTGAATAACCATCCGCTCATTCAGCTTCTGAATAGTATCATGCAACTCTATGTTACGGTCATATAGCTCATCGTACATCTCGACACTGATAGAGTTCGGTGGGAACTCATCTTCTTCCTCTTCTTCATCAGGATCCTCCTCTGGATCAGAATCAGGCTCATGCTCCTGACCAACAATAGTGATCAACGGAGATGGCTCTCTCTGTACCAACTGCTCCCTGACGACATGAATTTCTCGGGGCTCCTCCTCCGTAGGTACTCGGGGTTCCTCCTCCCCAGCTCGACTAGCTCCTCCAACATCCGACATCCTGACAACACAGTTTTAAGTTTTAGTTACTAAGATGTACTAGCGAGCACATAAATTTATCACATAAACACATAAAGTCTATTATTATCTTCAATGAGTTAATAAATTCATTTCTTAGAACTCGATAAGAGTTTACCACCACTATGTTCTCGATCTCTTATAAGGCTACTGCCTAAGGTTGTTCCCCCACCAAAGGTTCATAACCTGGCTCTGATACCAACCTGTGACACCCTTAAATCTGGGTACTTCAATTTCCACTGGATTTGGTGTTCACTATCCAAATATCATGTATCTATCTACCCATAAAAAATGAAAACATAAATAGATAGAAATAAATCCTCTCCTTAAGGAGTTACATCATCTGAAATAAATACATCAATCCCAGGTCATACTAACCTTAAATCTCAAATGCAAAAACATAAACAAATAATAGTCTTACACAACATTGACATAAGTCTAAAATATAAATACATAATCACATAAACAACAAGTCTTCATCACTTATTAATCTTGGTCTTGCCTTTGCTAGTAGAAGGATCGTCGGACCATTCGTTCTTAACTGTAATGTTATTATTACGCAAGAGTGAGCACGATTGCCCACAAGTATAATAATGAAACAACAATATAATAACATGCGGGTGAATCAAAGATTTCTAGAATAAGAAACTCAAATTTTGAATCAAGAATGAATTACAAGAATCAAAAAAATTTCTGAGGGTCATAAGACATTGAACTACGTCCTAGGTTGTCAAGTATTTATACTCGAAACCTTTAACAGTCATAATACTATGGTCTCTTCTTCTCTTACTTAGGGGGATCAACCCTTAGTACCATATTGTGCACAATATCTTAATGTTAAAGCATAAGTAATCCCCTAGATAGAGTTGTTCATCTCAGTTTGACATTAGAGTCCGCACCAAAGGAAGTTTGGTTTGGATAACTTCAACAAGGGTTCTAAAATTTAGAACGTTCATCAGCTATGGACTAGTCGAATCAATAAGGTTTCGCTAGTCTAACAAGATTCAACAATAACTGATGTTCAAATTGAATAATAACTCAAAGAGGTATACAATGGAATAAGAATTGTATAACATAAATCATACACTGAAAAGATTAATAATCTTTAATATAACTTATTGAACTTGATCAATAAATAACAAGACTTAATCAATATAGAATGTGAGTCTAGAATTTGCTCAATGTAAGAGGTAAGGTTTATAAATTTCCATAACGATAACAAGTAGGGTTAGGAAACTTGCCTCTTGTACAAGCTACGATTAATTTACGTTCTTTATTAAATCCTACATATCAATACATTCACAATACCTATAAATCAATAGTTCGATATACCTATCGAATCCTAACATTGGTCTTTGAATACGTTATTGGACTTTTAAGTCTTATTAATTAATCACATAACGTAAGTTAACTAACATATTATTATACGCTTGACATGCCTTCGTGTTCATTACTTTAGGTTTTACAAACACATTTTCAAAACTTGAACACTTAGAAAAATTTCTGAAGTTCTGCAGGTAGGGTGCGAGCGCGCTACCTTTGTTCTATTAAACGGCGCGGGCACGCTTCATTTGTTCTTTAAAGTGGCACAGGCACGCTGCACGGTGCGAGTGTGCTCCATTCGTTCTTTAGAGCGGCGCGACCGCGCTACGACGCAGACCCAGATTTTGCAGTTCGCGAAAAATGTAGAAACAAGCCAAAATCTACTAATTTCTTTATTTATACATGAATTTAAACATACCCATACATTATAATATACACATAATATTACTCAACCTTCCTAGCATGATTTTAACAGGTTAAAACATACAATTATTTGAATCAATTCATGTAATTTCAGTGTTCTTGGTGATTTTGAAAATATTGAACATGAAATAAAAAAATTGGCATTACGGGTTCGTTATAACACCAAATCTGTCCATTAGAAGTTTGTTTTCTTCGTTTTAACATACATTGACATATACAAAGTTTAAATTTATGATACAACATATGATTAACGCATTAAATTTGTACGTAAGGGCCATATGACCATATTTTAATACTCTGTAACTTTGAAGAACTATATATGACATATTTTTATGAAATTAATGTTATGAAAACATACATATATGATAAAAATATGTTATGATGGCACATTATCATATATATATATATATATATATATATATATAATATATATATATATATATATATATATACACACACACAATTATTACTCTTAGCAATTACAGAGACTTGAAAACCATTATTTTATAAAAACTTTAATGACGTAAATAAAACTAGGTTGAAGAGATTACCCTAAAATAATTCTTCTGACTCTTCACGTTCTTCTACAATGCCACAATAATTCTCATTGTTTCTCTCTAATTCTCTGAAATCTTATAATTCTCTTTGTACACTTGTTTTATTTTTCCAGACTTAGAAAATAAAAGAAGGCGTATGAAAATATAAGAACTGATGCTGTTGTGGTCAGTTAATCCAATTATGGGTTAACTGCTCCCAACTTCACATAGGTCCTTATTTGGATATTCTTAATAAACTCATTTTTATTTAATTTAATTAATCCTTATAATATAGTTTTAATCATGTCGCACCCAATTACACAATAAATTAAATATCTTATTTAATTTAATTTAAATAAAATATAATAATTTCTCATTAATTAACATAGTCACATAATTAATTTTCTCATTTATTAATTATGTCAAATTATTAATTCTCCAATTAATTATTAAATTAATTAAAATAACATGTATACTTATTAAATAATCCATTTAATTCAATAAGCTCACATAAATACATAATTTGAATAATAAAAATTCCCCACATTAATTTAATCAATATAAAACTATTAATTAAATTAATCTACCACAATTTCATTAATTAATTATTTAATCCAACAATTAAATCAGCGAAACATATTAATTTAATTCAATAAATATTCAAATTAAATTACAAAATCTCGTTCGTCACACTGGCCCTTGGCCTCAGACAATTGATAGTTTTGATTTTCTAGGGTGAACTTTTCGGGGCCATAACTTATTCATTCTAAGTCCGCATTGACTCATTTCAAAGCCATTAGCTCACAAATCACATGCTCTACAATATCATTAGAAAATATTTCATTTCCAAATCTTTTAACTCAAAATTCACCAATTAGTTCATTATTACAAAAATGTTAAACTTCCGGAAACGTTCAAAGCTCGTTTCTTCGTTCTAAGTCGAAATTTGGTCATTTTTGAGTCCGCAACTCTAGAATGCCAGTTGAGACTAATCTCCATCTAAAACCAACATTTCTGATTTCAATGCTAACTTTTGACTTCCATTATGAGAATTTAACGATTTCGACGATTATCGTCTAATCTCGTAAATTTCGTCATAACTTCGTTACTTGAGATTTTTACATCGTTCAAAATGAATTCATTCCATAATACTAACATCCTAACCAAACATATTTCATTAAATCATATACATGATAAATTATTACATGTTCTTCATTAGTTCATACTTTATACAAGTATAATTCACTTATACATGGCTTATTACGTTTCTAGTCCTTTGATTAGTCATTCTCATTACTTCTTAGCATACATGTTCTACCAATCAACACTTCTCTATCAACCAACAATTAAAGAGATGGCAGATTAATAATCTAGGATTCTTACCCTTCATGATCAACTTGGTTCTTCTTCTTTTTCTACTTAAAATATAAAGAGTAGCTTTTCTTGCTTTTTCTCTCAACTAAATAAGTTATAAGTTGTTGGTGAAATTTGAATTAGCAACAAATGAAAATCCAAAGCTTTTATTTATAGAAAACCTAAGGTGAGGGCATTATGGACTTTAGGTCATCCCACCTCCTTAATTCTACCTCCTTACTATTCCTATCTTGGTCACCAAGTAAATCCACTTTACTTGGCCACCAAGACGGTTGGCCATGTGTTCATGGGGCCCACATGGGTTGCCCCATGGGTTTTTCTTACCCATTTACCCGTCGATTAGATCCACGAATCCGGTTCTTACTTTGGGCTTTAGGTTTAATTACCTTTGGACCTAACATTGGGCTTGCCTTTCATTTCATTGGGCCTTATCATCATTCCAATTGGGCTTGCAACATTCCTACACAAATCTTATAAATCCAAAGCAATAGGACTAAAGCATTTAATGTAAAATCCTCGTACTCTTTACGTATACTAGTTCATATTATCTTTTATCATACACGTTATACTACCTTTCATATATACTAGTATAACACCTCGTATCATACTCATATTCATTGTCTCGCATAATACTTGCTATTATACGATCATCCTTTATTCAATTTCTTACGCTCCTTAACTTTCTCAAATTTAGTACGCAGGTAAAAAACTGCGTTAGCCATACTTGAAGTATTATTACATAATCCATCCTCCCATATTATTCTAGCGTTACGTATTTCTCTGAAGTTCAAAAATAATTCATGAGCAGAAATCAGTAAATAGTGTTTTTCGAAAAAATTTCTTGGAAAGCTTTTATCTTCGTCTTAGAAATTCAAACACTATAATTCCTTCACGTAGCCAAAATACTATGACATTTCAATTTATATAGGTTATAGAACAACCTTCACCTTACTAACACATAATAGCAACATATAATATAATTTTATTCATTATTTAATAAATAAAATTATTTTACAATAAATCTGAATTTCTCGGTCGTTACATCTTTCCCCCCCTTATAAGAATCTCGTCCCCAGAATCTCGTCCCCAGAATCTCGTCTTACATTAAATAAAAAGTTTAGGATAATTCTTCTTTATCTTTTCTTCAATTTTCCACATTACTTCTTCGGCATCGTGGTTTTTCCATAACACCTTTACCGAAGGTATAACTTTGTTCCTTAGAAACTGCTATTTTCTATCAATGATTTGAATAGGCACTTATTCATACGTCAAGTCCTTCTCAATATGAATAGTTTTATATTCTATCACGTGCTTATAATCTGGCTTATAAGGACGTAATATAGAGATATGAAACACGTTGTGTATTCGTTCTACGTCTGGAGGTAATGCTACCAAGTAGGCTACCTCTCCTACCCTTTTTAAAATTTCGAAAGGTCCTATAAATCTTGAACTTAATTTTCCCTTCTTTCCAAAGCGTATCTTTCATTTCCTGGGAGATGCTTTTAGAAATACGTGCGAGCCTACTTCAAACTCTCGGTACACTCAATGCGAATCCGCATATTTCTTTTGTCTGTCTTACGCTGCTACGAGACACATCCGTATCAGTTTCACTATATCCGCTGCCTACTGCACAAATTCAGGTCCTCGCATTCAGCGTTCTCCCACTTCATCCCAACACAATGGTGTTCTGCATTTCCTTCCGTATAGAGCTTCATAAGGTGGCATGCCTATGCTCTCATGATAATTGTTGTTATACGCAAACTCTACTAACGGTAGGTGATCATCCTAACTACCATTAAAATCCATGACGCAAGATCTCAACATATCTTCTAACGTGTGAATTGTTCTCTTGCTCTGCCCATCAGTTTGTGGATGATAAGCTGTACTTAACTTCAGTTGTGTTTCCATCTGCTCTTGTAGACTCCTCCAAAAGCTCGACGTGAATCGTGGATCACGATCTGACATAATCGAAACTGGTACTCCATGTCTGGAAATGACTTCCTTAACATAAAATTTAGCTAATTGGTCTAAGTTATATTTAACCCTTATTGGCAAAAAGTGAGTCGACTTCGTCAATCGGTCCACTATTACCCAAATCATATCATACCCCTTCTTAGTAATTAGAAGTCCCACTACAAAGTCCATTATGATATGCTACCATTTCCACTCCGGATTCTCCAATTACTGTAACAAGCCACTTGGTCATTGATGTTCGGCCTTAATTTTTTGACAACTCAAGCACCTACTCACATAGTATGAAAGCCCTGAATCCGGGTCCCAAATCATCGCAGATCCGGTACAATCAATCTATCACTATTACAATCATTCTCTAACTATTGCAGAAGATATAAACATAAATTGTTTATACAATAAACTTTACACACTATTTTTCCAAGGTCGAGTAACCTTAATATATACATAATTCACAAACTATCTACCATATAACATTATTATCATATTATTTTATTACAATTAAGTTGCACATTAAATCCCAAGCTGAACTTGGCTTTATCCTTTCCTGTATCCGACGTTTTTGCCTTAATCTGCAATATTAAATCATGATATAGCAAGGGTGAGCATAAGGTTGCCCAGCAAGTTTAAATTTATTTAAAGATATATTATGATTGAAAGAGTCTGAATAATAAACTGGCTATAATTCATCAATATAGTTGTGAATTAGCACGAACAAACTTTTGACTGAACAAGTATTGAACATGAACAAATATATCTGGAACAACTGGAAATAAAGGTGATCAGCCTTTCATACCTGACTTATACATACAATATGTATATAGTACAATTCTACAATGGCAATCAGCAATGATTAACCATAAGCATATCTGAATGAAATAACTCTTAGTAGAGTTAAGTAAAACATGCCTGAACCGTTGATTACCGTTACGTAATTTAATAAGCTTTGTCTGAACCTAATATATACATAATAACGATATACAAATTAGAATAATATCATCACAATATAATACTATTATATATATACACAAAGAATAACCTAAACACATAACGCATAACCCTATCAGTCTATTCATCACATAAAACTTAGCATCAAGTCAGACTATTTAAGTCTGAGTTGAATCCGACACAATTCTAACATCCCGATGGTCTAGTCGGACAAAATTTTGAGTTTACGTTCAATTAAACTATGTCTAAACACTTAACCATTATCTAAGATAATTTTAATATTAGTCAAAAATAATTTTTCTAGGCTCATAATCATTAATATCGTATTTAAATAAATTAAATACCACATAATTCATTTATCATTAATATTTATTTAATATCAAATATTAAAGAAAATCATCACATAATATTATAATATATTTATAATATCACAAAATATTTTTAATACCTTCAAATCACATTTATAAGATTTTTAAACAATTAAATTCATTATCCGATAATTGCTATTAATATAAAAATATTAATGTTTTCATGACAAAATATCAAAAGTTACATATTATAACTTTAAATATTTTTATAACACTTAAATCATTTTTATATGATTTTTAAATCATTAATTCTATTTTTTCATAATTTATTTAATATAGTTATTAAATAAACTAATTATCATTAATATTGATTAATTAATGAAATTCCTCACAAAATATTAAAAGTCATTAAAAATAACTTAAAATATTTTCTTTTACCATAATATTATTTTTCATGTATTAAAATCGTTTTTAAATAATTTATTTAATATTATAATTAAATAAATTAGATACCATTTATATTCTAAAAATATTAAATATTTATGAAATATACTCAAAATAATTAAAAACTATTTTTCAGACTTTAAAATAATTTTTCAGAATTTATTTTGTATTTTTAATAATTAAAAACTATTTAATTCGATTTATTAATTAAAAATTATTAATTTCTAAAACTAACTGTCATCAAGCCCATAACTTCATGTCAGTAAGCAAGTAGGCATGTTTGACCTGTCCTAAATTATAGATCCTGATGTAACTGGGTACAGTTTTGGGTTCATGTTATAGTATTGATGCAATACTACAACCTTAAACAAACATCATGGCCATCAAACACCAAATCAGTGAGATATAGGCCTTCGAATTTCATGTCAGACATGTTCTTCATTTCTGGGTTTTTCAAAAATGAAGAACAGTCTGAGTTGACCACTTTTGATCTCAATAACTTTCATCATGAGCTTGATTAGTGTGTTGTAAAGGTTAATACTTATAGTAAACATGTAAGAGAGAAATCCTATAACATAATATCAGTATTTTATCAACAAAATCACAAGATTCAGTCCGGTCAAACTAGGGGTCAAGAACTGTTCTTGAAGATTCTGGGCTTTCCAGAATCTTCATCCGAGCAGTCGGTCAACGGTGGTTTGACCACTCATATCCTGTATTCCGTTACGGATTTGGTTGATCTAAAGCCTTGGATATATAGCTTACACAACAGGCTACAAGGATCAAACAACAACATAGACCAAAGAACAAACGACTGCAAGATCAAAGGCTTGGAAAAGCTTGTCAGGAATTCTGGGAAATTCTGGGTAACCCAGAAACAGATTTTGTGCTCGATCAACGTACTTTGACCGCTTATAACTGGAGATCTGGATATGGTATGGATGGAATTCCACTTCCAGTATACTCTCCTCATAGCAAAGAACAAATTTAGAACATAAAACACAAATAACACTTAACACAGAAAGATCTAGAGGCCCTGACATATGACTGTCAGGCCTTAAAATTAGGGTTCTTGGTCAGTTATTTAAAACTTGATTTTCGTGCCTCTAGATGTTATAGATCCATGATCTAACAACCCAGATCACTCATAGACACCCTCTAACACATTTCTAACCATCAAATAACAACATCAAACACAAGATCATTGATTTTCAAAATTTTAAGGTTTTATACGTTTTCTGACTCTTGATTCTGATATTAGATTGCTAAAGCTTGATCATGGCTTGGTTTCTCACTCTTTCTCACTCTAAATCTCAAAATTGAAGAGAGAGAATGGACTTGGAAAAATAAAAATTAAAGTATGCCTTTTCTCTCTCTTAATTTATAAAAGTGATATGATTCAATGTATGTAGTTGGCAAATAATTGCTGAGATTTGATTAGATATAATGCACATGGCTAGGTTTAGGTTTTGGTGAACAATTCACCTAAAGTCAAAACCTACACATCCATTTAATTACAAAAAAACAAAAAGGGCATTCTAGTCTTTTTGCATACAAATTTAATAGCATATTAATAAATTGTCTAAACCCTTAGGGTTTAGGGTTTAACCCTTAATGTTTAGGGTTTAACCCTAAAATATTTGAAATTAAATTTCTAGGATTTCCAAATTTCGGTTTTCAAAATAGAAAATTAACATTTCTAAATTATAATTAGGATTTTCTAATTATATTAAAATTTATTAATCATAAATCAAGCTTGCTAATTAGGATTAACATTTCCTAATTAAAATTACTAATTTAACAATTAGGTTTCATAATCATGCGTTAGGGTTTATAACCCAAGAATTAGGATTTCTAAATTATATAAAAAAATCTAATTAATCATTAGGGTTATCCCTAATTAGGTTTGTAAATAAAATACATAACCTTATACATAGCATTTAAATTCCCAAATTAGGATTTTTAATATCCGAATTAGGGTTTCAAATTTCCGGAACTGAATTTAGGGTTTTCAGAACCAGTTTTAGGGTTTCTTGTAAATCGTAAGATTTTTCTAACTGAATGATGACGTTCTTAATATAATATTAGGGTTTGCCACTGATATAGTTTATCTGGTCAACCCTTGACCCTGTACCACATTCTGAACACATAAATGACCATACTCACAGAACATATTCACGTATACCCTTAATCCTGCATAATTCACCTAAATCTTTCACTGAATTTTGAAATCCTCAAAATTCCTTATTAAAAATATCAAACGCATACACTTATTTTCTGTCTGGATTCTAATATTGAACCTTAAATCAATTAATTAAAATTTTAAAAATTTTCTAAATTCTCGGGTTGTCACACATATTCTGTTATTTCTCTTTTCATTTTTGGCCACCAAAAACTCTGTCTAAGGTCTTGATACATCTTAGTACTACCAGGATGAATCGAGTACCTCGAACTATGAGCCTCTTGTAACACTTCCTCCTTTAATTCCGTCTCATTCGAAATCCAAATTCTTCCTTCAAATCTTAAAAATCCCTCATTATTTAAATTATACTTTAACTCTTTTTCATCGGTTAACCGCTTCTTCATCTAGTCACACTCCTCAGTTCGGAGTTACACCTCCTTGACTCTCTCTACAATGGTAGATTGAATCTCCATTGTAAATAGTCTCTGTCCCGATTTACTCGGTAACTTCACCTCTATCTCCATCATAGCCATCTCTATTATTAACTCAGTTTGAGCCGTTAACATAGACAACTTTTCCTGACCCTTCCTACTTAAGGCATCGACCACTACATTGGTTTTTCCGGTGTGATACAGGATTTCACAGTCGTAATCCTTTGTCAACTCCAGCCATCTCCTTTGTCTCATATTCAACTCCTTCTGTGTGAAGATATATTTTAGACTCTTATGGTCCGTGTATATCTCACATTTCTCCCCGTATAAATAATGCCTCCATATTTTCAAGGAAAAAACTACCGCGACCAGTTCCAGATCGTGAGTAGGTTAAACTTTCTCATAATCCTTCGACTGCCGTGATGCATACGCGACCAACCAAGTCCTCTATGCGAAGCATCGCTATAAACTACAAAATTTCCTGTATCCTCAGGTAAAGACAATACAGGTGCTTCACTCAGCCTTTTCTTCAGTTCTTGAAAACTATCTTCATATTTCTCCGTCCACACGTACTTCACTGTCTTCCTTGTCAAGTGAGTCAACGGAGTAGCTTTCTTCAAAAAATCTTGAATAAATCTCCAATAGTATCCTGCTAACCCTAAGAAACTCTGCACCTCGGTCGGCATTTTCGGCTGTTCCCAACTCATCACTGCTTCTACCTTCACTGGGTCTACTGAAATTCCCTCACGGTCGATAACATGACCCAAAAACTGTACCCTTTCTAGCTAAAATTCACACTTAATAAATTTCGCATACAACTTCTCCTTCCTTAGTGTCTCCAACACTACTCTTAGGTGTTCAGCATGATCTTCTGGCGTCTTAGAATAGACTAGAATATCATCGATAAACACAATGACGAACTTGTCCAAGTATTATTTGAACACTCTTTTCATCATATCCATAAATGCAACTGGTGTATTAGTCAACCCAAATGACATCGCCGAAAACTCATAATGGTATTAACTAGTCCTGAATGTTGTCTTAGGTACATCCTCACTTCTAACCTTCAACTGATGATAACTCGTTCGCAAATCAATCTTAGAAAAATACTTTGCCCCTTTCAACTGATCAAAGATATCATCAATCCTAGGCAATGGGTATTTATTCTTTATCGTTAACTTGTTCAACTCTCGATAGTCGATACAAAGTCTCAGCGATCTGTCCTTCTTTTTTACAAATAGTACTAGTGCTTCTCACGACAAAACACTCGGTTGAATGTACTTCCTATCCAACAGTTCTCATAACTGAACCATCAACTCCTTCATCTCCACTAGCGTCATACGATACGGTGCCCTGGAAACTGGTGCCGCTCCTGGCACAATGTGTATTATGAATTTGGTCTCCCTATCTGGTGGAAGACCCGACAATTCACTTAGAAATACATTTATGTATTCTTTCACTATAGGTATTTGTTCCATCGTTGCCCACACTCTATGGGTATCAACAACATGGCACAAATAGCCTACACATCCCTTCCTTCCTTGTTTGTGTTATGGTAAGACAACACGAACGTCCCGGAGATTTATTATCGTAAAACACTATATGAGGCTGACTCAACGTTCTAATGTTTACACATTTCTTCTGGCAATCTATTATTACACCATGGTTAAATAACCAATCCATCCTGAGAATTACATCGAATTCTCCCAACTTTATCGGTATCAAATCTACCAATAATTTACAACCTCTTATATTTACGCAACAACTTCTATGGATATCTTCAATAGGAATTATTTCATCGTTGGCTACCTTGATATTCAAAGGTACATGCAATCTTTTGGGAAGTAATCCTAAGCTTCTAGCAAAATTACATGCTATAAAAGAACAAGTAGCACCCGAGTCAAATAACACGTAAGCATTTATGTTGTTGATCGGGATAATACCTTCAACTACATCCCTGGATGCAACTGCATCTTGGACCGTCATGTTAAAGGTGCGGGCCATCAGCCTACTCGTCTGTGCTAGACCACCAATAGCTAACTTACCGCTATTAGCGCCCTTATTCTCGTCCATCCCCTTCTTAAGGTAGTTCTTCGCCATGTGATCAGTTGATCCACACACGAAACATCCATGGTTTTTCTTCAGACTTGGACAGTTAGGCGAAATGTGCCCCTCCTATCCAAAGTTGTAACATACAGCCTTCCCCTTGAGACAAACTCCTAAGTGAGTCTTCCCACAGTTCTTGTACGCCTCCATCCTTCTCTTAGGATCCCCTTGCTTCGCTCCGATTTTTCTAAAGTTAAATCCCTTCCTCTTCTGGCCTTCACCACTACCACTGGCTCCCTCTAGCTTTACTCCCCCGTTTACTGTTCCCTTGTTCTTCTTCTCCTTGTGGTATTGGCTTATAGCCTCGTTACCACCTTCGACAATTATTGCCTTCTCCAGTATGGTTCCAAAAGAATTACTTTGGAACATAGATATTTGACTATAGAGCAAGGGTTTCAAGCCCTGCTCAAACCTCCTAGTCTTTCTAAGCTCGGTGTCCACCTGATGTGGAGCAAACTTTGCCAATTCATTGAATTTGGAAGCATATTGGGGAACTGTCATTTCCCCTTGTTTCAACTACAGAAACCGCATCTCAATCTTTTCGTGCATACTCGTGGGAAAGTAGTTCTCAAACAAAATATCCTTGAACCGCGTCCACATAAGATTTTCTATACCAGCCCTAGCCTGGTTCGCCTCCCACCAGAAATTGGCATCTCCCTTCATCATATAAGTAGCAAAAGCAACCTTTTGCCCTTCATTGATATTTGCAACAACAAAAGATTTTTCTATTTCTTTCACCCATATTTTGTCTTCTATGGGGTCCGTAGTCCTTTGAACTCTGATGGACCAACACTCTTAAATTCCTTAAAAGTAGTAGCTCGTACTACTGCAGGATTTACGGGTATATTAGCCTCGTTACTATTAAAAGCGGTCGTTAACAAGTTAACGAACTCTTGCATCGGGTTAACCGGACCTCCCTCCAGTTGATTAACATTAGCATCTTGATTTCGTTGTCTCCTTCTTGGCGGCATTTTGCTGTTAAGATAAACAACACATCATTATTACTTCCTTCTTTTTGGTTAGTTATTATTCATTATTAAATAATAACTTCAACTTATTGCACAATATGTTTCATAAAAAGGCTTATATTGATTTGATTGCGTGTAGTATAATGCTACATCATTCGTTCATACACAGCCATAGCTGATTACATTTCTATCCCGCAATTAATTTTCAAAAATTGGGATTTACAAAAAACTACTCTTTGATATACAAAAGAGGGTTTTATGTCACTACTAGATACATCACATTTACATATCTAATTCTACTCTAGCTACTACTAAGTTACATCTACCTTATGGCATTCTCAAAATATGCGTTGGCAAGACTGGTAATAATATCTCGGCTGATAGTATGCCGAGTCTGCCCAGCCTCTATCGGATACCCAGCTACCTGCTGCTAGAAATCCGCATGAGAACTCCTATGTATATAGGACATCCTCCCTATCTTTTGCTTCTTAACATTTAGCTCCTGCCTGAGCTCAAAGGTCTCTAGTTTCAGCTCGTGAACCTTGTCCTTCGCCAAAACACGTTCATCATGTTCCTCTTCCCACATCGATTCCATACTCGTCTTGTCCTCCAAGATTTCCTGGACCTCCTTCCGTAGCTGGATATTTCTATCCAATAAGGGCATAAACAGTGCCTTCAGTGACTCCCCCGGAGTCATCTCTTCTGCATTGGCTATGGTATTAAAAGACACCACCTCCACCTCCTCCTCAGATATGCCATCAAATATGGACATGAGGTCTAAATCTTTCGAGTCTCCAGACTCGATCACAACCACTTCGGGCTCTGCTGCTATAGGGTTCTGTAAGACTTCTATTTGGTTCACCGATTCCTCATTTACTACATGTATATCCCTATACATTTCATATTCTCCTAACATCTACAACAAAACAATTTAGTTTAATTAGTACACATCAGTAGAATAAATAAAACACATATCACATTTAATGCATTTTTAGGGTTAACTTCATCTTTTACTTCTTTAACTTTTCTTAAGGTTATGGCTTAAGGTTCTTTCCCCCCTTTAAGTTTTATAACCTAATGCTTTGATACCAACCTGTGACGCCCCCAAATTCGGATATCTTCCAACCCAACATATGGTGCTACACGGTGCTACAGTTCACACATACATTCAATTGAAATGCCTCAAAAGAATGAATATGTCTTATATATATTCCAAAATAATATTACCATCCCCATGTTCTTTATAACCATTACATGTGTTCTTGTCATAATATCAAATAATAACAACATTCATCCTATTCTATTATAAAGGCAACCTATTTGTTAGCCTTGGCATTTCCTTTATCTTTACCGGAACCTTCAGTCCGCTCGGTCTTAGCTGCATTCATATGGTTCAAGCAAGAATGAGCATAAGTAGCTCAGCAAGTATGACAATTTCAATTAAACAATAAGCTTGAATAATACAAATCGTATATCTTCAATAACTGAATAATAGTTATGAAGTACTATCGATAATTCAAAATAGCACTTCTCTTTTCTTTAAAACGTTACATAACTAACAACATTCATTAAACATTTAATATTGGTCCAAGACCTTAAGAATTTCATTCTTTCTTTGAAAAGGACAACCTGACACCAAGTCCGTAAGTCCGGCATATCTTACGAGCTCGTCTAGGTGATCATCCTATAGTACTCTATGTTGTACAACACTACTTTCTTTAAACGTATGTACGTTTAAGGTTTGGAAACCTCACGTGCTTATCGTTTGACGACAAAACATTTGTTTATGCATACTCAGTCTTCCTTTGAAAACCATACCAAATTAGTTTGGTAAAACTTGACAACATTAACAGTAGTTCGATAGAATATAAGAAATTCGTAAAACATCTTAAGTCTAACCGAAGGAATTGGCTTTGATTTCATCATACAACAATTCATGCGTAAGGTACATGAATTACAAAGCTTGTCCAAAGAATTCAGACATGAGTCAGAATACTTGCCTTTAACGTCTTCTACAGTAATTATACTTCCTCTTTGATTCTTTAAGGATTCTACAACACATGATCACATAACATACCACATTAGGTCATATATAATCAAGTATGCTTACTACTATATCTTACCCTTCTTCTCAATCTAATCATGCTTTAGATTGTTTATCATTCGTTACGGTTTATCGTATTATAAAGTTCTTACGTTCAATTAAACTTTCTTTAACCTTTAGTCATTAACTTTAGGTTATAAACATCCTTTAATGATGTTACTTTAATTCAATTTAAGTATATAATTCACCATTCATTCACTTCCTTATTCTTTATGTTCATAAGCATTCATTTCTATGCCATTCCTAGTAATGGCGCTGCGGCGCCAGCCTTGTATATACTACTTGCGCTGCGGCACAGTTCTTTAGTGCCTATGGTCCGTACTCGGTGCTGCGGCGCGAGTCCCTTTGTTACTTGTCGTACTGCGGTGCCACTCTTCAGTGGTTGATGGTCAAGTCTGGCGCTAGCCCTGAGCCTCAGACAATTGACAGTTTTTGATTTTCTTGGGTAAACTTTCTAGGGCCATAAATTATTCGTTCTAAGTCTGAATTGGCTCGCTCAAAAGCCATTAGCTCACAAATCACATGCTCTACAATATCATTGGAAAATATTTCATTTCCAAATCTTTTAACTCATAATTCACCGATTAGTTCATTATTATGAAAATGTTAAACGTTCGAAAATGTTCAAAGCTCGTTTCTTCTTTCTAAGTCAGAATTTGGTCATTTTCGAGTTCGCAACTCTAGAATGCCAATTGAGACTAATCTCCCTTGAAAGCCAACATTTCTGAGTTCAATGCTAACTTTTGACTTCCATTCCGAGAATTTAACGATTTTGACGATTATCGTCTAATCTCGTAAATTTTGCCATAACTTCGTTACTTGAGATTTTTACATCGTTCAAAATGGATTCATTCCATCATACTAACATCCTAACCAAACATATTTCATTAAATCATATACATGATAAATTCTTACATGTTCTTCATTAGTTCATAATTTAAACAAGTATAATTCACTTATACACGACTTATTACGGTTTTGGTCCTTTGATTAGTCATTCTCATTACTTCTTAGCATACATGTTCTACCAATCAACACTTCTCTATCAACCTACAATTGAAGAGATGGAAGATTAATAATCTAGGATTCTTACCCTTCATGATCAACTTGGTTCTTCTTCTTTTTTTACTTGAAATACAAAGACTAGCTTTTTTTGCTTTTTCTCTCAACTAAATAAGTTATAAGTTGTTAGTGAAATTTGAATTAGCAACAAATGAAAATCAAAAGCTTCTATTTATAGAAAACCTAAGGTGAGGGAATTATGGACTTTAGGTCATCCCATCTCCTTAACTCCACCTCCTTACTATTCCTATCTTGGTCACCAAGTAAATCCACTTTACTTGGCCACTAAGATGGCTGGCCATGTGCTTATGGGGCCCACATGGGTTGCCCCATGGGTTTTTCTTACCCATTTTCCCTTCAGTTCGATCCACGAATCCGGTTCTTACTTTGGGCTTTAGGTTTAATTACCTTTGGGCCTAACGTTGGGCTTGCCTTTCATTTCATTGGGCCTTAACATCTTTCCAATTGGGCTTTCAACATTCCTACATAAATCTTACAAATCCAAAGCAATAGGATTAAAGCGTTTAACGTAAAATCCTCGTACTCTTTACGTATACTAGTTCATATTATCTTTTGTCATCCATGTTATACTACCTTTCATATATACAAGTATAATATCTCGTATCATACTCGTATTCATTGCCTCGCATAATACTTGCTATTATATGATCATCCTTTATTCAATTTCTTACGCTCCTTAACTTTCTCAAATTGAGTACGCAGGCGAAAAACTGCGTTAGCCATACTTAAATTATTATTACATAATCCATTTCCCCATATTATTCTAGCATTACGCATTTCTCGGAAGTTCAAAAATAATTCCCAAGTAGAAATCAGTGAATAGTGTTTTTCGAAAAAATTTCTCGAAAAGCTTTTATTTTCATCTTGGAAATTCAAACACTATAATTCCTTCACGTAGCCAAAATACTATAACATTCCGATTTATTTAGGTTATAGAACAACCTTCATCTTATTAACACATAATAGTAACATATAATATAATTTTATTCATTATTTAATTAAATAAAATTATTTTACAATAAATCTGAATTTCTCGGTCGTTACAAAGGGAACCAGCGCCGGTGCAGGGCAATGACCAGTGATGAGCTTTTAACTACTCAAACTCCTGGGGAAATGTACGGAAAGATAATGAACGTGTAGTTCACGTAACGTAACACTTAATCAAGTGATTTAAACCTTTAGTAAAGGTTGAACGAAATGATTGAACGGGATTAAAAGATGAAGAATGTAATGAATGTAAATGCAACGCAGTGGCGATGATCGATCGGTATTAGCATACAACGAATCGTATGGCTTCAACCTTAAGAAAGAATAATGAATGTGGGGTTCATGTAATGGATAGCAAATGTAAGTGTTAAACACTTTAGCCGACGTGAGGGTTGAGTCTACACGAATATTAAACGAGCAAAACCTACACCCCATGTATGGTTTGACTGTAAAGTAATGAAGACTAATGATTAAACCTATGAACGGTGAGGAAACTGAATTAAAGACAATAACGTATAACGTAAAGAAGTAGAGTTAATGATTGTATCTTGGATAACGTTCCGAGTCGAAAGAACCGGACGTCGTAAGATATGAATAAGGTAATGTAAAATGCTTAGTGCTATGAATGCGTAGAATTAATATTGATGATCGTATGAGTAAGACATCTTTATATGTCATGAAGCCATAAACCGGTAAAGAAAGTTAGTTGCGTAAACTTAAATTTCAAGAACGCGAATGCTAATAAGTAAAGAAAAGTTTAAACCAATGTGTAAGTCAAGTATAAGACTAATTGGTGTATGTGTTATTTCCCTATGTGCTATATAGGAATTGGAATGAGTAGTTCAGCATAACCTGTAGGTTGTAGCTGTGCGTAAAGCAAGTTTCCTAACTTCATTAATATTTTACAAGAATGCTAGTTTCTTAAACTTCTCAGATGTTGAACTTGAGAAGTCTTGTCTATGTGCAAGTGTGTGATACTTTTACAAGGTGGTAGTATGTATGAGGCCTTGTGCCATAATTTGAACACTTCGGTGTTTCTATGAGATGAATTGTTCTGTGATTGAACTGTTCAATATGAGTATGTTCTGTTTATACATGAATAGTTATTGTTAAGTCTGTGCTAATGATTCTAGCCAGACATGATATATATGGAAAAGGTAGAAGAATGAAAGTATTTTAAAGTGAATGTGACTAATGTTTTAAAATGATAGGAATCGAGATTATTCCTATTATTCGAGCTGCTACATAACCTTTGTTCGGTTATTGAAGTCTTAAAAGAATGTTTAAATTCTTAGAGTTGTTTGTTCAACTGCTATAACTTGCTGGACAATTGAATGCTCACACTTGCTTTAAATGAAAAACATTTTCAGCATACGAGTAAAAATAACTTAAGGATCCCGTAAAGATCAAGCTGACCGGTATCCAGACGAAGTGACATTCATTATATGAACGAGCGTGAAGATCAAGCGAAGACTTGTAATGTAGAATAGTTTAATTGAATTATAGTTTAGTTTAGTGAACTGTTATGTATCCTTGGTGGCGGATAAAAGTCACTCTTGTAAGATGGAATGACTAATGTATTTATCATTATTTGTAATGAAAGAGATTATAAGGTTATAGAACCTAGGATTTGAGAATGTATGTTGTTATATTTCACTATATAATGATGTATGTTTGGAAGATGATGTACTCGTGATGCACGGAATCCGGGTGAGAAGATAGACCGGATTTTGGGGCGTGATAAATTCCATAAGTCCGTCATATCTTACGAGCACGTCGAGGAGATCAGTCTATAGTACTCTATGTTGTACAACACTACTTCATTAAACGTATCTACGTTCAAGTTTTGGCAACCTCACGTGCCTGTCGATTGACGATAAAAATTTGTTTATTCATACTCAGTTTTTCTTGAATCCGTACCAAACACAGTCGGTATAAGATAGCAATATCAATAACATTTTGGTAGATTGTAATGAAATCCACAAAATATTCTAAGTATAGCCGAAGGAATTGTAACGCCCTAAAATTCGGTCTATCTTCACACCCGGATTTCGTACGTCACGATTCCATCTTCTTCCAAACATACATTATTATATAGCTAAATATAACAACATACTTTCTCAAATCCCAGGTTCTATTACCTTATAACCTCATTCATTACAAATAATGATAATTACATTATTCTTTATATCTTACAGGAGTGACTTTCATCCGCCACTAAGGATACATAACAGTTCATTAAACTAGTCTATAGTTTAATTAAACTATTCTACATTACAAGTCTTTGCTTGATCTTCACACACATTCATATACTAAATGGAACTTCTTCTGGATACCGGTCAGCTTGATCTTTAATGGATCCTTAAGTTCTTTCTAACATCGTTCACTAAAAATATTTTTATTTAAAGCAAGTGTGAGCATTCAATTGCCCAGCAAGTCATAGCAGTTGAACAAACAACTTCAAGAATTTATACATTCTTTTAAGACTTCCATAACCGAACAAAAGTTATGAAGCAGCTTGAATAATAGGAATAATCCCGATTCCTAACATTTTAAAACAGTAGTCACATTCACTTTCAAATACTTTCTTTCTTCTACCTTTTCCATACACATCATGTCTGGCTAGGATCATTAGAACATACTTAACAATAACGATTCATGTATAAACAGAACATACTCGTATTGAACAGTTCATCTCATAGAAACATATAAGTGTTAAAATTGTGGCACAAGGCCTCATACATACTACCACCTCGCACATATGCACGTAGACAAGACTTCTCAAGTTCAACATTTGAGAAGTTTAAGAAATTAGCATTCATGTAATATGAATGAAGTTAGGAAACTTACCTTACGCACAACTATAACTTACGCTGAACTGCTCATTCCAATTCCTATATAGCACATAAGGAAATAACACGTACACCAATTAGTCATATACTTGACTTATGCATTGGTTTAATTTACTTTACTTCTTAGGGTTTGCGTTCTTGTAATCTAAGCTTACGCGACTAACTTTCTTTACCATTTTACGGCTTCATGACATACGGAGATGTCTTGACTTATACGATTATCATCTCTGATGATTTACATTCGTATCTTCTTCTTATAACCCTTCTAGGACTCAGTACACATCATGTCTCTACTAGTATTCCATATGACACTCTGAGTGGTTTTCCACAAACAACTAACAAACAAGTTCTCGTCTCGTCTACGCTGTCTTTCACAGTAAGTTAGATCAGTCGCCAGTTTCGTACATACCTCCGCTCTCTGAAGGAATTGTTTAGCCCAGCTCCCATATGTCAACCATCAAATATTATTATTGCACCACAACCTAACTTTATCTTAACCTATCCGAACCATTAAACTATAATGTTCGTTAAGTCAATTTCTTATTCCTTATGGCTTTCTGGCAACTAAATGCCATACCTCAGGATTCATTCCTTATCGTCTAAGTCATACAGTCTTTTGTATACTCAGAACGATCATTCAACATTAATTCTACGCATTCTTAGCGTTAATCATTTTATGTTACCTTACTCATATCTTACAACGTCCAGTTCATTACGGTTTTCTTTATAATTCATATCCTACTTACTACCTTCATCAACGTCTAGGTCATACAACCAATGTATACTTAGAACGTTTGTCCAACGCGAATATAATTCACGAAAATTGTTTACGTATTCAGTGTTCATGTTGCTCGTCTCTTAATCTCTCATTCAACCTTTACTCAAGGTTTCGGTCTCTTTCAATTGTTATCCATCCCATGAACCCCATGTTCATTATTCTTTCTTAATGTCGAAGCCATACGATTCGTTGTATGCTAAGACCGATCGTTCATCGCAACTACGTTACGTTCACAACGCCTATACGCTTTACACCTAACTCTTATTATGGCATCGTAACATCGAAATGTTATACATCATTCTCGTCACTCAACGTCTAAGGAATCACCATCATAGCAATCCCACATATTCAATTCATCGTGAACACGGTCCCCGGATATCAGTTACGTAATCTAGCGTTTACATTCTTCGTCTTTTAATCTCGCTCGATCTTTCTGTTCAATCTTTACTAAAGGTTTAAAACACTTGTTTAAGTGTTGTTTTAGGTGAACTATATGTTCATATTTCTTTCTTGCACATCCCCCAGTAATAGAGCAACAAAAAGCTCATTTTTGGGCCTTGGCCTGCACCGACGCTGCAGCGCCGGGTCCTTCCATTTCCTTCACACTGCGATGCCACTCAGCAGTAGCTGATGGGCCGAGTTAGTGCTGCGGCGCCAAGCACAAAACCTAAATTTTTTTTCTAAGTCTTTAACTGGTTTGAGACGCTTGCTTCTAAATCTCATAACTTCTTTGTTATAACTCGGAATGAGATCGTTCCAAAGCCTTTCTCTTCCTTATTTTACGTACTTCAACTTCCCCTGGATAGAAATTCATTTCGAGTCCATTAACATGACATTCGATTGGCTTAAACTTCATTACTCGTTCGTTTTACGTTATTAACGTTCTTCGTCCGTTCGTTTGTAATTCGGTCATCCAAACTCGGAACTCGTTCGTTCTTGAGGTTAAGACTCACATTTTCTACGTTCTCTTACTTTCTTATGAAACCCTACTCATTTGGGTTCATTTACATACTTTCTATTTCTCATTCGTCTTTTACAAAAATTTCACCATAACTTCATTATAGCTAAGTTTAATCCGTTCTTTATGAATGTTTCTACCGTTCCTAACCAAGCAATAAGAAACTAACTTATACGTGATGGTTTTAAACTTATCCATCAACAACAATTATACTACGATGGTTTTAAATTTGTCCATCAACAACGTTCTTCGTGTTATTCGCGTGTTCTTCGCGTTCTTCGTTCGTTCTTCATTTTTAATCGATATTTTTTTTACGATTTCCCTTTTCATTGGAATCTGATGTCATAAAACACCATTCCTTACTAATATCACTGAATCGTTCATATGATACATTTAGATCATTCAAATTCATTACGAATCTTATACTTCCTTAAAAAATTTATAAACTAAACTTCTAATTCTTATTTCATCGTTTCTTAATGATTTTAACCATATGAAATCATTATTAACATCTTTTACTTCTTATTCTCATTAAGCTATATTTTTAACATCTAAAGCTTAAAGAAAATTTATTTAGAAGTTAGGTTTTCGGATTACCTATCTTCTTTAATCTTCTTCCGTTGGACAAAGCGTGCACTCGGGCTAGCTTTTCCTCTTCCTTTTCCTCTTCCGCTTCCTCTTCCTCTTCATCCGAACTCTCTCTCTCTCTCTCAAGTGTTGGAGAATTATTCATTAACCAACAAATGAGCTTAAGCTCTCTTTTTATATATTTTCAAGGCTAGGGGCAAAATAGTCATTTTTCCCCAAACGTCCTTACTATTCCTTTGCTTAGCTACCAAGTAAAGTTACTTTACTTGGCCACCAAGTAGCCGGCCCACATGGCCCATGGGTTTTACCTATCCAGTGACCCATCGTTTCGATCCGTAGTTTGGTTTCTTAGTTTGGGCCTTAGCATTAATTCTTATTGGACCTATCTTGGGCTTCATTTTTATACACCTTGGGCTTGACATAATCCAAGTTCAATTAGATTATACGAAGTCCATAACTCAAACTCCATTAAGACTAATCGTATTCTACTCGTACAATTCTCGTATTCTCTTCTTATATAGTTCGTACGATATTCGTATTATACGTTGTAATAATCTTCATACTATACTAGTATAATACCTAGTATCATACTCGTATTCCACATGTATAATAACCCTAATCATTATACGTAGCCATTAAATTCTCAAAACTCACTTTTCCTAACTCTTAGGTTTTAAGTCCGCAGGCGAAAACTTTGTTTGCCATAACTAAAATATTATTGAATATTCCATCACGTCTTAGAATTCTATCCTTACACGTTTCTCAAAAATTCAAACTCAATCTCCGAGCAGAAATTGATGAATAGTGTCTATTTTGTCTTTTTTCCCGAAAATATTTTTGTTTCCAGAAAAAAATAAACACATAGCACATAACATTATTATTAAAATTTATTTTATTAATAATTAATTCTTTAAACTTAAATTCTGGACAATCTAATTTTTCGGGTTGTCACATTCTTCCCTCCTTATAAAAATTTCGTCCTCGAAATTTCTTAAAACCACACCCTTACCCGGGTCCTCACATTCTCCCCTTCTTCATAGAATTTCGTCCTCGAAATTTTAGCTTACCCTTCTTCCCAACTTCTCTTCAAATATGTTCATGTCTTTCAAACATTCCCTAACCTCCAAAACTTACTAGAATCATGAAGTAGAAGGAATAACGAGGAACATAAGAATTCCCCTAAAACATTTCATACTTTTGCTGAGGGGTCAAATCGACCATGAACTCTTAATAGGTTTAACAACATTTCACCATAAACCCTTCTACCACGGTCAGTTTATAATCACCAAGAAAGTAAACTACATCTTCCATATGTAGGTGATCAATCCATCGTATAACCCCATTTAGGGGTATGTTCACCTCAGACTTAATCATTAGATTCCGCATCAAAACAATTTGGCTTGGCATAACTTTTTCAAAGAAAGCTCGATTTTCTTATAACATGACATACCATTTGTCTAGCCAAATCAAATAGCTTATACCATACCACTAAATTGGGGATCAGCTTGAAACATTAGTCTAGTCAAATCAATTGACATCTGTGACACCCCCAAATCTGGTACTTCCATTTCCACAGAATTTGGTGTTCACTGTACAAACATCATCCATCTATCAACCCATAAATAAATGCAAACCATGCAATAGATAGAAATAATAATAAATCTCCCCTTATGGGGTTACATCAACAGCATAATAAATAAATCCCAGGTTACTCTAACCTTAAATCATCTGTGCGGAAACATAAATAAATAAGTCTTAAGTAACATCAATTCTAATTATCATTACATAACCACATAAATAAACAATCTTCTTTACTTGCTAAGCTTGCCCTTGCCTTTACTAGTGGAAGGTTCGTCTGCTCTTTCGTTCTTAACTGTAATGTTATTATTACGCAAGAGTGAGCACGATTTCCCACAAGTATAATAATATAACAATGAATAATAACATGCTAGAAAAAAATAATAACTTCGAATATAAAAGCTCAACTTTTTTATCAAGAATGGATAACAAGAATCAAAAGAAATTTCTGACGGTCATAAGACCTTGAACTATGTCCTAGGTTGTCAAGGGTTATAATTGAAACCTTTAACAGTCATAAGACTATGGACCTTTCTTCTCGTACTTAGGGGGATCAGCCCTTAGTACCATACTGTGCACAATAACTTAACGCTAAGCGTAAATAATTCCCTATACAGGGTTGTTCATCTCAATTTGACATCGGAGTCCGCACCAAAGGAAGTTTGGTTTGGATAATTCATCAAGGGTTCTGAAATTTAGAACGCTCATCAACTATGGACTTGTCGAATCAAAAAGGGTTCGTTAGTCTAACAAGGTTTAACAGTAAATGAATATTTAACCTGAACAGAATCTCAAAAGGTATACAATAGAATAAATATTGTATAATAGCATCATGCTTGAAAGATTAATAAACTTTAATATGTAAAATAGACTTGATCAATAATAATGAGAACTTGCTCAATGTAGAAAGGTGAATTAATCAACTTATATAACGATAACAAGTAGGGTTAGAAAACTTGCCTCGTGCGTAGATTACACTTTAACTAAACTCGTTCTTTGATTTAAATCCTACATATCAATTAGGTTCACAATACCAGTCAATTACAACGTACTAAACATCATAAGTTATTCTTTGTCTAATCTCGAATTTATGTCTATACGTAGTCAATTACTACACTTATTGTCAAAAATTAGATTTCACGAACAATAAGCTAACTATGCATTCGATCATTCAATTACACGTAATTGTGTTATGGACGTGTTAAGAATTTATTTTAACACCTCATTATATGTCTAACAAGTTTTTATGTTCATTACTATAAGTTACTAACACATTGCTAGACTTGAACATTTAAAAAAAATATTTTCAGGACATTCTGCTAAGTAGCGCTGCGGCGCCACTTTTGTACTGAGTCTTGGCGCTGCGGTGCCGTGGCGCTGCGGCGCGGTGGCGCTACGGCGCGGTGGCGCTACGGCGCAAGAAATGAACTTGGAGTTGGCGTCGCGGCGCGAAACCCCATACTCTGAATTTCCAGTTCGCGAAGAACACAGAATTCAACGAAATCAACACTTCTTAAACACTAATTTCACCAAATTACACATACCGACATGTTATAATTCATATATAATCATTACCCAACAATTATAGAATGATTTTAACCCATTAAAACATATAATCACAGAATTAAAATATATAAATTTCACTGTTTTTTGTATTCTTGAAGGTTTTGAACAAAAACCATGAAAATTAATACTACGGATTCGTTATAAGGCCAAATCCAACTATTTAAACTTTGGTCTCTTCGTAATAACATGCATAATAAAATAAGAGTGTAAATTTTACGAAAATGTTTATCTTTGACATACTAAAATCACGTATAAGGCCATATGGCCATAACCCAAACTCTATAAAATTTTGAAATAACAAGCCATCGTATAATGACATGTTTTATGACACTGATGATATGGTCTACATAACAAATATATAATCAAATACGATTTGATATGACATAACACATATACAATCCATAATCATTACTCATATCCCAATTATAGAGGTTTTACAGTATGAAAGAAAGCCATTTTCATAAAACTCAAATAACGTAGAAAATAGAATTTGGGAAGGAGGAAATTACCTTGAAGAGTATAATTTAGTAGGCTTAGATTCTCACTCTCAATTCTCTTTCACAGACTCACAATTTCTCTCTGACAAACTCTCTCTGATTTTCTCTCTGTGATGTTTTATCAGACTTAGTAAAATAATGAAGAAGAGAAAAGAGAATACGCATAATAAGAATCGACTGACGTGCACTATGGTCAGTTACCTATCATGGGTTAACTGTCCATAACTCTCCCCAAGGCCATGTTTGGCTAGATTAATAGATTACAAAACCATTTAATTTAATAAAGCCTTTACAATATAGTTTAAATCATGTCACACCCAATTCAAATATCTTATTTAATTTAATATAAATAAAATATAATAATTTATCATAAATTCACATAGTCATATAATTAATTTTCTCATTAATTAATTATATGAATATAAAATCTCTAATTAATAAATAAATTAATTAATATAACATTAGGCTTATTAAATATTTCTTTTAATACAATAAGCTCACAAAATCACATACTTCGATAATAAAATTCTCTACATTAATTTAATAAATGTAACATATATAATTAAATTAATCTACCACAATTGCATCAAATAATTATTTAATCCAATAATTAAATCATCGAAAAATATTTATTTAATTCAATAAATATTAAAAATTAATTTACAAAAATCTCGTTCGTCACATCTTTCCCCCCTTAAAAGGATTATGTCCTCAGAATCACGACTCAATAAATTCGACCCGTTACATTCTCCCCCCTTACAAAGATTCTGTCCCCAGAATCGCTTACACATAATTTAAGTAAATAAATGAGGGTAATTCTTCATCATATTCTCTTCGAGTTCCCACGTAGCTTCTTCAGCATTGTGGTTCCTCCAAATTACCTTAACAGAAGGTATTACTTTATTTCTCAGAACTTGTTATTTTCGGTCGACAATTTGAATAGGGATTTCTTCGTAAGATAAGTCTTTTTCAAAATGTAGGGGTTCGTATTCAATTACATGCTTGTAATCGGGTTTGTATGGTCGTAGGACTGAGACATGGAAAACGTTGTGGACATTCTCTAAAGCTGGAGGTAAGGCTACCTCATACGCGACTTCTCCGATTCTTTGTAGTACTTCAAAGGGTCTAATGAATCTTGGGCTTAATTTCCCTTTCTTCTGAATCTGATCTTTCCCTTCCAGGGAGATACCTTTAAGAACACATAACTACCCGATTCAAACTCAACATTCTTACGGTGTGGATCGACGTATTTCTTCTACCTATCTTGAGCTGCAACCAATCGTGTTCGGATTACTTTGACTATTTCTGCTGTCTGTTGTACCAATTCTGGCCCTAGCAACTGTCTTTCGCCAACTTCATCCCAGTATAGCGGAGTTCTGCACTTTCTGCCGTATAGCTCTTCATAAGATGGCTTCCAATACTAGCGTGGTAACTGTTGTTGTAACCGAACTCTACGAGCGGTAGATGATCATCCCAATTTCCTTTAAAGTCCACTATACAAGCTCTTAACATATCTTCCAATGTCTAAATTGTTCTTTCACTCTGTCCATCTGTCTGAGGGTGATATGTCGTACTTATTCGTAACTGTGTACCCATGCATTCTTATAGACGTCTCCAAAAGTTCGACGTAAAGTGCGGATCCCTATCGGAAACGATCGACACTGGCACTCTATGCCTCGAAACAATCTCTTTTACATATAACGTTGCCAACTGATCTAAGCTGAATCTGATTTTAATCAGAAGGAAGTGTGCGGATTTCGTTAGTCGGTCAACGATAACCCATACTGCGCCGTAGCCTTTCTGAGTCGTCGGAAGGCCAACCACGAAGTCCATTGTAATATGCTCCCATTTCCATTCTGGGATTTCCAAAGGTTGAAGAAATCCACTTGGTCTCTGATTTTCTGCTTTAACTTTCTGACAGGTCAGACACTTGGTAACACATTCTGCAACATCACGTTTCAAATTAGGCCACCAAAAATGTTGTCAAAGATCTTGGTACATCTTGGTACTACCAGGGTGAATCGAATATCGTGAGCTATGAGCCTCACTCAAAATGTCTTCCTTAATGTCTGTTACTGGCGGTACCCAAATTCTGTTCTCGAATCTCAGTATTCCTTCCTTATCCACCTTAAATCTCAGTTCGGTTCCTTCAGATATCTTCCTTATCACCTTTTTGCATTCATCATCCTGAAGTTGAGCCTCCTTAACTTTATTCAGTAGGGTTGTACCAGATTACATCTGAAATAGCTTCTCATCAATCTCCATAGGATACTTCACTTCCAACTCCAGTTTCTCCATTTCTAAAATCAATTCCTTCTGAGCGGTCAACAACATCAGTTTCTCCCTACCTTTTCTACTTAAAGCGTAGGCAACCACGTTTGCCTTACCCGGATGGTATAAAATCTCACAGTCGTAGTCCTTAAGTAACTCTAACCACCTTCTTTGGCACATATTCAATTCTTTCTGTGTAAAAATATATTTCAGACTCTTGTGGTCTATATATATTTCACACTTCTCCCCGTAGAGATAGTGCCTCCAAATTTTCAAAGCGAAAACCACTGCAGCTAACTCCAAGTCGTGGGTCGGATACCCCTTCTCATAATCTTTCAGTTGTCCTGACGCATACGCAATGACTCTACCGTTCTACATAAGCACACAGTCAAGTCCCTTATGCGACGCATCACTATAAACCACAAAATTTCTTGTATCGTCCGGAAGAGACAACATAGGTGTTGTACTCAACCTCTTCTTCAATTCTTGAAAGCTTTCCTCACACTTCTCCGTCCAAACAAATTTCACTGATTTCCAAGTCAAATTTGTCAACAGAGTTGCGATCGTGGAAAAGTCCTGAATGAACCTTCTGTAATAACCTGCCAATCCAAGAAAACTTCTTACTTTCGATGGCATCTTCGGTTGATCCCAGTTAATCACATCTTCAACCTTGGAGGGATCCACTGAAATTTCGTCCCTATCAATCACATGTCCAAGAAATTGTACTCTTTCAATCTAGAATTCATATTTCAAAAACTTAGCATACAACTTCTCTTTTCTCAACACTTCCAACGTTAATCTCAAATGCTCTTCACGTTCTTCCTTGGTTTTTGAATATATCAAAATATCATCTATAAATACCACTACAAACTTGTCCAAAAACGGCTTGAACACACCATTCATTAGTCTCATAAATGCTACAGGAGCATTCGTTAAACCAAATGACATTACCAAAAATTCGTAGTGACCATATCGTGCTCTAAATGTTGTTTTCGGTACATCCTCTTCTATTACCTTCAGTTGATGATAACCATTTCTCAAGTCTATCTTTGAAAAGTATCTTGCTCCCTTCAATTGATCAAACAGATCATCGATCCTCGGTAATGGTTATCTATTCTTAATCGTGACCTTATTCAGTTCTCTGTAATCAATCCAGAGTCGCATCGATCCGTCCTTCTTTTTCACAAACAACACTGGCGCTCCCCACGGCGATACGCTTGGTTGAATGTACTTCTTGTCCAGTAATTCTTGTAGTTGGACCATCAGTTCTTTCATCTCTACCGGTGCCATTCGGTACGGTGCCTTTGATATTGGAGCCGTTCCTGGAGCCAAATCGATCACGAATTCAACTGCTCTATCCGGAGGAAGTCCCGGCAAATTGTCCGAAAATACGTCTGCGAAATCTTTCACTATTGGTATCTCATCTATTTTTGGATTCTCTTTACGACTATCGACTATGTAAGCTAGATATCCTACATAGCCTTGTCTTAACAACCTTCTGGCCTGCATCATCGTCAGACAACTCGCTTGTCTAGGTGACTTGCTACCATAAAACACAACCTTTGACGGAGTCATAAGGTTAATACACTTCTTTTGGCAGTCAATTACCGCCCCATAACTGGATAACCAGTCCATACCCAAAATAATGTCGAATTCCCCAAGTCGAATAGGGATAAGATCCACGTTCGTGATATTACCCTTAATATCCACTCTACAGTTCTTATGCACGTACTTAACAGGGATTATTTCTCTATTCGCAATTTCTATGTTCATGGGGTATTCTAACTCATCCTTAGGCAATTCTAAATTCTTAGCAAAGTCATCGAACATAAATGAACAAGTAGCACCCGAATCAAATAATACGTAAGCATTAACTCTATTGATCGGAATGATACCAGACACCACATCGCGAGACTGCACTGCGTCCTGCACTGTCACGTTAAATGTTCTGGCAGTCGGTCGGTTGGTTGCGGTTGGTGCTGCGATTGTCAGAGTGCTTCCACCGGTATTTCCTCTATTTCCTCCTGAACTCATTCCGCCAGATCCCTTCTTAGGACAATCCCTTACAAGATGATCCTTAGAACCACAAGTGAAGCAGGCACCCTTCTTTGGGTTTGGATAATTTGGTGCTATGTGGCCTTCCTGACCACAATTGTAGTACACTCGCTTCCCTTTCATACAAACTCCTAAATGAGCTTTTCCGCAGGTTGGGCACACTTCGATCCTCTTCTTCTGCCCTCCTTGTTGACTTCCAGCTGACGAGTTATCAGTTCACTTCCTCTTCTGATTATGGCTACCCCTAGTGCTACTCCCACCAGTCTTGTTATTACATTCATTCTCACTCTTCTTCTTCTTTTACTCTTGATTATACTTCATTACTGCATCGCTTCCACCCTCAGCGAGTATGGCTTTCTCTAATACCCTGGCGAATGTTTTCAACTAAAACATCGACACCTTACTATATAACCACTGCTTCAGTCCTTGTTTGAATCTTCTTGCTTTTCTCTCATCCGTGTGCACTTCATACGTGGCGAACCTTGCTAACTCGTTGAATATAGCCGCATAATCTGATACAGATATATTCCCTTGCTTCAATTCCAAAAACTAAACCTCCAATTGGTTCTGCGAGTAGTCGGAAATAAATCTCGAAAAACATCTCCTTGAACCTCTCCCAGGTAATCATACCTTCTCTTCCACGAACCTTGTTTGTTTGCCACCAAAAACTGGCTTCAGATTTCAGCATAAACGTTGTAAAAGCGGTCTTCTGGTCTTTTCTAACTCTTGCTACCTCAAAAACCTTCTCCATCTCCATAACCCAAGTTTGAGCTTCGATCGGATTCATGGAGCCTTTAAACTCTGGCGGTCCCACCGCCTTGAAATCTTTGAATGAAGTATTCGGTGGAGCTTGAGGTTGATTGTTCATTGCTCCAGCTAGAAGGTTCACTAATAGTTAGACAGGATTAGCATTGGCATTATTGTTATTATTCGTTGACTCTTCATGAGCTGGTTGACGGTTTTGTCTTCTTCTCAGTGGCATAATTCTGTTAAGAATATATGCTTATTAGGTCTTTATTAAATTCTCCAAATAGTTAAGGCTTAACTAGAACAATTTAACATAATCACTTAACACATTATCTCAAACAACTTGATATATTTATTCAAATCAAAAGTTTTAACATCGAACGATAGCATCACTGCTATTTACATCAACTATCTCGAGATAAAGAATCTACAGGATTAAAAATCAAAATATTCCTTTGTTTATAAACACATCGGAATTTACATCATTAACTACCAAATAGTTTCACATAATTAAAGTAATACTATCACTGTCTGTTAAGGCTCAGAATAGCCTTGCTACGTTCCTCTTCCATGATACGAGACATCGTTCTGCGATCCAGCATGTACGATGGTAGACCTTCAAACTGGATTGGGTACCTCAAAACTCGATCCTGGGCTTCATCCATTGCATTATTAAGTGCAGAGTATGTCTCCTCAAATTTAGCCTTCTTCGCACGGCGATCGTCTTCTGCAAGATCAGCACGACGTGACTCTCACACCCAGCCCTCCTCTGCTATGGCAAGCCTCTCTGAGCTTTCCTTCAATTCCTTCTTTAACTTCTCTATTTCTTTAGACTTCTCCTCATTTTGACCCTTCTCATGGACCAAATTCCATTCTAAATTTTCTAGTTGTGTGTGAAGAGTCTCAACCTCCCTCTCATTCTGCTCGAGAGTAATCTGCTGACTAATCTCCCGCTCAGTCAAATCCTGAACAGTATCTCGTAATTCTATGTTACGGTCATATAACGCGTCGTACATCTTAGCATCGATGGAGTTTCGGTGGTAACTCATTTCTTCCTATTCCTCCTCAGGTTCCTCCTCTGGATCAGTCTCAGGCTCATGCTCCTGACCAACAACAGTGATCAATGGAGACGGCTCTCTCTGAATCAACTGCTCCCTGACAACATGAATGTCTCGGGGCTCCTCCTCAGTAGGCACTCAGGGTTCCTCCTCCCCAGCTCGTCTAGCTCCTCCAACATCTGACATCCTGACAACATAGTTTTAAGTTTTAGTTACTAAGTCGTACTAGTGAGCACATACTTAAACACATAAGCACATAAAGTCTTTTAATATCTTCAATGAATTTAGAAAATCATTTCTTAGAACTCGATAAGATTTTCCTTCACTATGTTCTTCCTATAAGGCTATTACCTAAGGTTGTTCCCCCATCTAAGGTTCATAACCTACAGCTCTGATACCAACCTGTGACACCCCCAAATCTGTACTTCCATTTCCACAAGATTTGGTATTCATTGTACAAACATCATCCATCTATCTACCCATAAATAAATGCAAACCATGCAATAGATAGAAATAATAATAAATCTCCCCTTATGGAGTTACATCAACAACGTAATAAATAAATCCCAGGTTACTCTAACCTTAAATCATCTGTGCAGAAACATAAATAAATAAGTCTTAAGTAACATCAATTCTAATTATCATTACATAACCACATAAATAAACAATCTTCATTACTTGCTAAGCTTGCTTTTGCCTTTACTAGTGGAAGGTTCGTCTGCTCTTTCGTTCTTAACTGCAATGTTATTATTACGCAAGAGTGAGCACGATTGCCCACAAGTATAACAATATAACAATGAATAATAACATGTGAGAAAAAATAATAACTTCGAATATAAAAGCTCAACTTTTTGAACAAGAATGGATAACAAGAATCAAAAGAAATTTCTGAGGGTCAAAAGACCTTGAATTATGTTCTAGGTTGTCAAGGGTTATACTTGAAACCTTTAACAGTCATAAGACTATGGACCTTTCTTCTCGTACTTAGGGGGATCAGCCCTTAGTACCATCCTGTGCACAATATCTTAACGCTAAAGCGTAAATAATCCCCTATACAGGGTTGTTCATCTCAGTTTGACATCGGAGTCCGCACCAAAGGAAGTTTGGTTTGGATAATTCATCAAGAGTTCTGAAATTTAGAACGCACATCAACTATGGACTAGTCGAATAAAAAAGGGTTCGCTAGTCTAATAAGGTTTAACAGTAAATGAATATTTAACTTGAACAGAATCTCAAAAGGTATACAATAGAATAAGTATTATATAACAGCATCATGCTTGAAAGATTAATAAACTTTAATATGTAAAACAGACTTGATCAATAATAATGAGAACTTGCTCAACGTAGAAAGGTGAATTAATCAACTTATATAACGATAACAAGTAGGATTAGGAAACTTGCCTCGTGCGTAGATTACACTTTAACTAAACTCGTTCTTTGATTTAAATCCTACATATCAATTATGTTCACAATACCAGTCAATTACAACGTACTAAACATCATAAGTTATTCTTTGGCTAATCTCGAATTTATGACTATACTTAGTCAATTACTACACTTATTGTCAAAAATTAGATTTCACGAACAATAAGCTAACTATGCATTCGATCATTCAATTTACACGTAATTGTGTTATGGACGTGTTAAGAATTTATTTTAACACCTCATTATATGTCTAACAACTTTTTATTTCATTACTATAAGTTACTAACACATTGCTCGACTTGAACATTTTGAAAAAAACATTTTCTGGATATTCTGCTAAGTGGCGCTGCGGCCCCACTTTTGTACTGAGTCATGGCGTCGGCGCCGTGGCACGCGCGTCGTGGCGCTGCGGCCTGGTACTTGGCGCTGTGGCATGGTGGCACTGCGGCGCGAGAAATGAACTGGGAGTTGGTGCCGCGGCGCGAAACCCCAGACTCTGAATTTCCAGTTCGCGAAAAACATAGAATTCCGCGAAATCAACACTTCTTAAACACTAATTTCACCAAATTACACATACCCACATGTTATAATTCATATGTAATCATTACCCAACAACTATAGAATGATTTTAACCCATTAAAACATATAATCAAAGAATTAAAATATATAAATTTCACTGTTCTTTGTGTTCTTGAAGGTTTTGAACAAAAACCATGAAAATTAATACTACGGATTCGTTATAAGGCCAAATCCAACCATTTAAACTTTGGTCTCTTCATATAATATGCATAATAAAATAATAGTGTAAATTTTACAAAAAACGTTATGTTTGACATAATAAAATAACGTATAAGGCCATATGACCATAACCCAAACTCTATAAAATTTTGAAATAACAAGCCATCGTATAACGACATGTTTTATGATACTGATGATATGGTCTACATAACAAATATATAATCAAATACGATTTGATATGACATAACACATATACAATCCATAATCATTACTCCTATCCCAATTATGGAGGTTTAACAGTATGAAAGAAAGTCATTTCATAAAACTCAAATAACGTAAAAAATAGAATTTGGAAGGAGGAGATTACCTTGAAGAGTATAAATTAGTAGGCTTAGATTCCTCACTCTCAATTCTCTTTCACAGACTCACAATTTCTCTCTGACAAACTCTCTCTGATTTTCTCTCATGATGTATTATCAGACTTAGTAAAATAATGAAGAAGAGAAAAGAGAATACGCATAATAAGAATCGACTGACGCGCACTATGGTTAGTTACCCATCATGGTTAACTGCCCATAACTCCCCCTAAGGCCATGTTTGGCTAGATTAATAGATTACAAAACCATTTAATTTAATAAAGCCTTTACAATATAGTTAAATCATGTCACATCCAATTCAAATATCTTATTTAATTTATATAAATAAAAAAAAATATAATAATTTCTCATAAATTCACATAGTCATATAATTAATTTTCTCATTAATTAATTATATGAATATTAAAACTCTAATTAATAAATAAATTAATTAATATAACATTAGGCTTATTATATATTTCTTTTAGTACAATAAGCTCACAAAATCACATACTTCGATAATAAAATTCTCCACATTAATTTAATAAATGTAACACATATAATTAAATTAATCTACCATAATTGCATCAAATAATTATTTAATCCAATAATTAAATCATCGAAAAATATTTATTTAATTCAATAAATATTAAAAATTAATTTACAAAAATCTCGTTCGTCACAACATCGACTACTTTTTTAAATTCTTTCATATTACATCAAAACGTTTCATGACGTCATGATACTGTATTTTTTATAGTGCATTGAGGACTTCGTCAGTTTATGACTTTATCATTATACACCATACCAAAGCGGGTTGTTGATCTTAATTCACATCCGACACTAGTTCACTTGCATAATAACTCCATCCTTTTATCATCCTTGCATCAAATACACTGATGATATAAATTCATTTTGATATTTCAAATCAACTTCTGTCTAGTCGAAAACAATTAGTATAGACATATAAAGAATAGCTCTTTTAAAATCCATTGGTTCCAAAATTGAACCAATTCTTTCCTTTTTTCAAAACACACTAATAAGCACGATTTGAAAAATTTTCAAAATCTAGCATAGCTAGATGACTTGGAATATCCTATTTCTCCATCTTCCTTCATTGTCTTACTTGCGACAATACTTAATCTTCTCTAGCACCTTTAATGCTAAGTCTACCAAAAATAACATGTTTTCAGTCTAAACATTCTTATACCCTAGTATAGCCCATCAACGTACCACACTTTATGTGTTTAGAACTTTCCACAACTATATGTTTTAAGACTTATCTTCACAATATGTAATCCAAGAACAAATCAAGGACTATCCATATGCTTAGGGCTCATAAACATAGCATATAACTATGAGTCAAAAACTTTTCATAAGTATGAGTTTCAAGAACTCGCACTTATCTTATCATTCTCTACCTATCACCTATCACACATATACATGAGAAAAAGATTCACATTCTCACCATATACATATTGATAGCGTGACATACTATTCCAATGATCACTACCAGAAGCTAAGTGATTGTCGAACCAAACACAATTCCCCCCATACAAAGAATTGGTCAACTCAGCCACTAATCAATATAGGAAGTTAAGCGGTTGTTACACCAAGGATAATTCCCCGCCCATACAAAGAATTGGTCAACTTAACAACTATATCGAATAAGAAGCTAAGTGGTTCTAAAATTAGGTACAAATTCCCCCCCCATACAAAGAATCATACAACTCAGTTGTTGATATGAGTCCTCAACTGGAATCTTAAAACTTCTTACTTTCTCTTTATTAGACACTAAAAATTTTCTGCATACCTGTTACTAACATTGCAACAAGGGCCAGAATTGTCTTTCAGACATAACCCTGGAAGACAGTTCAATTCAATCCCAGAGAAAACCGTGGAATTTCAGTTATTACCATCTCGGAGATAACCCCGAGACATCCAGTTCAGTCCTGGAAATAACACCGGAGTTTCAGTTTCAACCTCGAGATAACCCCGAGGAATGCAGTTTAAATGCCAAAAATCACACCGGAGAAGACCGTTTCATCTCGGAGATGACCCAGAGATACTTAGTCTTAGTCTTAGAAAAAACATCGGGAAAGAAAGTATCAACCTCGACACAACCCCGAGGCATGCAGTTGTAGTTTCGGAGATAACCCCAAAAATGCTTGCTTCAAATCCATGCTATCAGCTTCAACACTCGGCGATAACCCCGAGGAAGTCATTCCCCAAGCTTAGAGATAACCCTGGGAAGTCAGGCACACCTTAGAGATAACCCTGAGGACGGTCAACACCTGCAGCAGTTCGATCTCAAAGATAACCCTGAGCAATGACCGCTAAATCAGCTCAAACCGAAGATAACCCCAGTGAGGGCAGAATCATCATTTTACCATTTCAATCCCACATGTGCCATCTCAATAACAATCAAGCATACATTCTATATAGGAATGTCCAACAAGAATCAAGGAGCTCCAATCTCGATGACTACTACTGCACAAGACAACACACCGAATAGAATTTGAAGCCTGAAGACCAAGGCATGGTCCCATCTTCCTTACTTCTTAGAAGCTCTAATCCCATGCCATTGTGTAGCTCTCGACAATAGCATGCCGTAAAAGGTCTTATACACCTCAATAGGATGCCCGGATTGAAGTTCTGAAAGTTTGAGCAGACAACACGTTGCACTTGTGCACGTACTTCAAGACGGTGGACCTGTGAAACCCGGGGCACCCCACAGCCACAGTACACCATTTTATATTGAAAAAGGCGAGGAAGCCCTATCCAATTTGCTCTGTACACACTATAAACTAAGTGCTTTCTCATTTTAAACACTTGTAGCTTATATATTGTTATATTTTTATAGGCGGAGCCGAGTGTTCATCCATTTAAAGTCATAAATCTTCTTTGGCAGTCTACTGTAAGTCCTTCTGACACTTTAAAAAGCCTTTCTCCACTACTGTGCACACACAGTTCCGCACGTTGAAGTCGTTTGCTTGTGTATGCCCAGACTTTGGTCTGTGCCTTATTTATTTATTTATTTATTTATTTATATATTATATATATAAATATATATGGACTAACATTATCGATTATGCCTCATTGAGCCTGGATTCACGTCCGGAGCGTATTTGCTTTTATATATAATATATATATATATATATATATATAAATATATATATAATATATATATATATATATATATATATATATATATAAAGCAGTAAACTCTCCGATGTAAAATACAGCTCATCGAACAGAGTTCGATAACAGTTCATATATATTAGTATATATAAACATTCATGTATATGAACTGTTATCGAACTCTGTATGATATTTACATCCGAAGTTTACTGCTTATATATATATATATATATATATATATATATATATATATATATTCTGTCAGGCCTGAGTTTACTTCGTGGCCTTTTACTGCTTTATTTATATTTACTCCCACCTGGAGTTTACTTCATGGCGGTTGATTGTATTTATTGCTTTATTTACCTTTCTAAACCCCCCATGGAGAGCTTCGTGGTGTTGATCATGTCTATAATATATTTTCGCTTTTATATATTTACATTTCTAATCCCCCATGGAGGTGCTTCGTGGTGGTTGATCATTTCTGTATATGTGAAGCCCCAAATTCGGGTACCAAATCACCGCGGATCCGGTACAATCATTCTATCACAATTACCATTTACGGAAGATATAAACATAAATTGCTTATACAATATATTTACACACTAATTCCAAGGTCGAGTAACCTTCACATAAACACAATTCATTATCCTATCTGACATACAACATTATTATCATGCTATTCTATTACAATTAAGCTGCACATAAAATCCCAAGCTGAACTTGGCTTTATCCTTTCTTGTATCCGACGTATGCTTCTTAATTTACAATGTTAATCATGATATAGCAAGGGTGAGCATAAGTTTGCCCAACAAGTATAAATTTAATTAAGATATATCATGATGGAAAGAATTGAATAATAAGTTGGCTATAATTCTACAATATAATTGAGAACTAGCATGAACAAACTTTCATAGCTAATGAACATTGAACATGAACATAGCAATTATATCTGGACCGAATGGTAATGAAGGTGATCAGCCTTTCATACCTGATGAATACATGCATTAGGCACAGAGTGCGAATAATTAACTCATGGACATGGAAATCGGTATTGATTAACCACAAGTATATCTGAATGAAACAACTCGAGGTCGAGTTAAGAAAACTTGTCTGATCCATTGATTATCGTTACGCATTTTAATAAGCTTTGTCTGAACACCTAATATAAATAATACCGATCTACATATTAAATAATATCATCACAGTATTAAAATAACCTAAATACATTATCACATAATCTTATCAGTCTATAACACACATAAGACCTAACCTCAAGACAAACTTGACAGTTTGAGTCAAGTTCGGTGTAATTCTAACATCCCAACGTCTAGTCAGATAATCGTCGAGTTTAAGTTCAATTAAACTCTGCCTAACACTTAACAATTATCTCAAATAATTTTAATATCAGTCAAAAATGATTTTACTAAGCTCATAATAATTTTCAAGTAATTATTACTATTTATCATGAATTTCAATCATTAATAACACTTATTAAAAATTAATACTACTTAATTCCATTATCATTAATACCCCATTCATCAATCAATCAAAGTGAATGTGTATTGCCGCCAGTTCCACGGTGATAGCCCCATTCATCAATCAATCAATACCTTAATATTCACTATAATTAAACATTTTATTGGCACTCCCAGTAATATCACTGAAAGAATTCAAACGGAAGCTGATACAAGATGATTTATATATCAAAGATCAAAGGTGAATTGGGACGGAAGCAGAAA
>CM029020.1:116585263-116820904 GCA_016801055.1 Panax notoginseng
AAATTTATTTAAAGATATATTATGATTGAAAGAGTCTGAATAATAAAATGGCTATAATTCATCAATATAGTTGTGAATTAGCACGAACAAACTTTTGACTGAACAAGTATTGAACATGAACAAATATATCTGGAACAACTGGAAATAAAGGTGATCAGCCTTTCATACCTGACTTATACATACAATATGTATATAGTACAATTCTACAATGGTAATCAGCAATGATTAACCATAAGCATATCTGAATGAAATAACTCTTAGTAGAGTTAAGTAAAACTTGCCTGAACCGTTGATTACCGTTACGTAATTTAATAAGCTTTGTCTGAACCTAATATATACATAATAACGATATACAAATTAGAATAATATCATCACAATATAATACTATTATATATATACACAAAGAATAATCTAAACACATAACACATAACCCTATCAGTCTATTCATCACATAAAACTTAACATCAAGTCAGACTATTTAAGTCTGAGTTGAATCCGACACAATTCTAACATCCCGATGGTCTAGTCGGACAAAATTTTGAGTTTACGTTCAATTAAACTATGTCTAAACACTTAACCATTATCTAAGATAATTTTAATATTAGTCAAAAATAATTTTTCTAGGCTCATAATCATTAATATCGTATTTAAATAAATTAAATACCACATAATTCATTTATCATTAATATTTATTTAATATCAAATATTAAAGAAAATCATCACATAATATTATAATATATTTATAATATCACAAAATATTTTTAATACCTTCAAATCACATTTATAAGATTTTTAAACAATTAAATTCATTATCCGATAATTGCTATTAATATAAAAATATTAATATTTTCATGACAAAATATCAAAAGTTACATATTATAACTTTAAATATTTTTATAACACTTAAATCATTTTTATATGATTTTAAATCATTAATTCTATTTTTTCATAATTTATTTAATATAGTTATTAAATAAACTAATTATCATTAATATTGATTAATTAATGAAATTCCTCACAAAATATTAAAAGTCATTAAAAATAACTTAAAATATTTTCTTTTACCATAATATTATTTTTTATGTATTAAAATCGTTTTTAAATAATTTATTTAATATTATAATTAAATAAATTAGATACCATTTATATTCTAAAAATATTAAATATTTATGAAATATACTCAAAATAATTAAAAACTATTTTTCAGACTTTAAAATAATTTTTCAGAATTTATTTTGTATTTTTAATAATTAAAAACCATTTAATTCGATTTATTAATTAAAATTATTAATTTCTAAAACTAACTGTCATCAAGCCCATAACTTCATGTCAGTAAGCAAGTAGGCATGTTTGACCTGTCCTAAATTATAGATCCTGATGTAACTGGGTACAGTTTTAGGTTCATGTTATAGTATTGATGCAATACTACAACCTTAAACAAACATCATGGCCATCAAACACCAAATCAGTGAGATATAGGCCTTCGAATTTCATGTCAGACCTGTTCTTCATTTCTGGGTTTTTCAAAAATGAAGAACAGTCTGAGTTGACCACTTTTGATCTCAATAACTTTCATCATGAGCTTGATTAGTGTGTTGTAAAGGTTAATACTTATAGTAAACATGTAAGAGAGAAATCATATAACATAATATCAGTATTTTATCAACAAAATCACAAGATTCAGTCCGGTCAAACTAGGGGTCAAGAACTGTTCTTGAAGATTCTGGGCTTTCCAGAATCTTCATCCGAGCAGTCAGTCAACGGTGGTTTGACCACTCATATCCTGTATTCCGTTACGGATTTGGTTGATCTAAAGCCTTGGATATATAGCTTACACAACAGGCTACAAGGATCAAACAACAACATGGACCAAAGAACAAACGACTGCAAGATCAAAGGCTTGGAAAAGCTTGTCAGGAATTCTGGGTAACCCAGAAACAGATTTTGTGCTCGATCAACGTACTTTGACCGCTTATAACTAGAGATCTGGATATGGTATGGATGTAATTCCACTTCCAGTATACTCTCCTCATAGCAAAGAACAAATTTAGAACATAAAACACAAATAACTCTTAACACAGAAAGATCTAGAGGCCCTGACATATGACTGTCAGGCCTTAAAATTAGGGTTCTTGGTCAGTTATTTAAAACTTGATTTTCGTGCCTCTAGATGTTATAGATCCATGATCTAACAACCCAGATCACTCATAGACACCCTCTAACACATTTCTAACCATCAAATAACAACATCAAACACAAGATCATTGATTTTCAAAATTTTAAGGTTTTATACGTTTTCTGACTCTTGATTCTGATATTGGATTGCTAAAGCTTGATCATGGCTTGGTTTCTCACTCTTTCTCACTCTAAATCTCAAAATTGAAGAGAGAGAATGGACTTGGAAAAATGAAAATTAAAGTATGCCTTTTCTCTCTCTTAATTTATAAAAGTGATATGATTCAATGTATGTAGTTGGCAAATAATTGCTGAGATTTGATTAGATATAATGCACATGGCTAGGTTTAGGTTTTGGCGAACAATTCACCTAAAGTCAAAACCTACACATCCATTTAATTACAAAAAAACAAAAAGGGCATTCTAGTCTTTTTTTTCATACAAATTTAATAGCATATTAATAAATTGTCTAAACCCTTAGGGTTTAGGGTTTAACCCTTAATGTTTAGGGTTTAACCCTAAAATATTTGAAATTAAATTTCTAGGATTTCCAAATTTCGGTTTTCAAAATAGAAAATTAACATTTCTAAATTATAATTAGGATTTTCTAATTATATTAAAATTTATTAATCATAAATCAAGCTTGCTAATTAGGATTAACATTTCCTAATTAAAATTACTAATTTAACAATTAGGTTTCATAATCATGCGTTAGGGTTTATAACCCAAGAATTAGGGTTTCTAAATTATAAAAAAATCTAATTAATCATTAGGGTTATCCCTAATTAGGTTTGTAAATAAAATACATAACCTTATACATAGCATTTAAATTCCCAAATTAGGATTTTTAATATCCGAATTAGGGTTTCAAATTTCCGGAACTGAATTTAGGGTTTTCAGAACCAGTTTTAGGGTTTCTTGTAAATCGTAAGATTTTTCTAACTGAATGATGACGTTCTTAATATAATATTAGGGTTTGCCACTGATATAGTTTATCTGGTCAACCCTTGACCCTGTACCACATTCTGAACACATAAATGACCATACTCACAGAACATATTCACGTATACCCTTAATCCTGCATAATTTACCTAAATCTTTCACCGAATTTTGAAATCCTCAAAATTCCTTATTAAAAATATCAAACGCATACACTTATTTTCTGTCTGGATTCTAATATTGAATCTTAAATCAATTAATTAAAATTTTAAAAATTTTCTAAATTCTCGGGTTGTCACACATATTCTGTTATTTCTCTTTTCATTTTTGGCCACCAAAAACTCTGTCTAAGGTCTTGATACATCTTAGTAATACCAGGATGAATCAAGTACCTCGAACTATGAGCCTCTTGTAACACTTCCTCCTTTAATTCCGTCTCATTCGAAATCCAAATTCTTCCTTCAAATCTTAATAATCCCTCATTATTTAAATTATACTTTAACTCTTTTTCATCGGTTAACCGCTTCTTCATCTAGTCACACTCCTCAGTTCGGAGTTACACCTCCTTGACTCTCTCTACAATGGTAGATTGAATCTCCATTGTAAACAGTCTCTGTCCCGATTTACTCGGTAACTTCACCTCTATCTCCATCCTAGCCATCTCTATTATTAACTCAGTTTGAGCCGTTAACATAGACAACTTTTCCTGACCCTTCCTACTTAAGGCATCGACCACTACATTGGTTTTTTCGGTGTGATACAGGATTTCACAGTCGTAATCCTTTGTCAACTCCAGCCATCTCCTTTGTCTCATATTCAACTCCTTCTGTGTGAAGATATATTTTAGACTCTTATGGTCCGTGTATATCTCACATTTCTCCCCGTATAAATAATGCCTCCATATTTTCAAGGAAAAAACTACCGCGGCCAGTTCCAGATCGTGAGTAGGTTAAACTTTCTCATAATCCTTCGACTGCCGTGATGCATACGCGACCAACCAAGTCCTCTATGCGAAGCATCGCTATAAACTACAAAATTTCCTGTATCCTCAGGTAAAGACAATACAGGTGCTTCACTCAGCCTTTTCTTCAGTTCTTGAAAACTATCTTCATATTTCTCCGTCCACACGTACTTCACTGTCTTCCTTGTCAAGTGAGTCAACGGAGTAGCTTTCTTCAAAAAATCTTGAATAAATCTCCAATAGTATCCTGCTAACCCTAAGAACTCTGCACCTCGGTCGGCATTTTCGGCTGTTCCCAACTCATCACTGCTTCTACCTTCACTGGGTCTACTGAAATTCCCTCACGGTCGATAACATGACCCAAAAAATGTACCCTTTCTAGCTAAAATTCACACTTAGTAAATTTCGCATACAACTTGTCCTTCCTTAGTGTCTCCAACACTACTCTTAGGTGTTCAGCATGATCTTCTGGTGTCTTAGAATAGACTAGAATATCATCGATAAACACAACGACGAACTTGTCCAAGTATTATTTGAACACTCTTTTCATCATATCCATAAATGCAACTGGTGTATTAGTCAACCCAAATGACATCGCCGAAAACTCATAATGGTATTAACTAGTCCTGAATGTTGTCTTAGGTACATCCTCACTTCTAACCTTCAACTGATGATAACTCGTTCGCAAATCAATCTTAGAAAAATACTTTGCCCCTTTCAACTGATCAAAGATATCATCAATCCTAGGCAATGGGTATTTATTCTTTATCGTTAACTTGTTCAACTCTCGATAGTCGATACAAAGTCTCAGCGATCTGTCCTTCTTTTTTACAAATAGTACTAGTGCTTCTCACGGCAAAACACTCGGTTGAATGTACTTCCTATCCAACAGTTCTCATAACTGAACCATCAACTCCTTCATCTCCACTGGCGTCATACGATACGGTGCCCTGGAAACTGGTGCCGCTCCTGGCACAATGTGTATTACGAATTTGGTCTCCCTATCTGGTGGAAGACCCGACAATTCACTAAGAAATACATTTATGTATTCTTTCACTATAGGTATTTGTTCCATCGTTGCCCACACTCTATGGGTATCAACAACATGGCACAAATAGCCTACACATCCCTTCCTTCCTTGTTTGTGTTATGGTAAGACAACACGAACGTCCCGGAGATTTATTATCGTAAAACACTATATGAGGCTGACTCAACGTTCTAATGTTTACACATTTCTTCTGGCAATCTATTATTACACCATGGTTAAATAACCAATCCATCCTGAGAATTACATCGAATTCTCCCAACTTTATCGGTATCAAATCTACCAATAATTTACAACCTCTTATATTTACGCAACAACTTCTATGGATATCTTCAATATGAATTATTTCATCGTTGGCTACCTTGATATTCAAAGGTACAAGCAATCTTTTGGGAAGTAATCCTAAGCTTCTAGCAAAATTACATGCTATAAAAGAACAAGTAGCACCCGAGTCAAATAACACGTAAGCATTTATGTTGTTGATCGGGATAATACCTTCAACTACATCCCTGGATGCAACTGCATCTTGGACCGTCATGTTAAAGGTGCGGGCCATCAGCCTACTCGTCTGTGCTAGACCACCAATAGCTAACTTACCGCTATTAGCGCCCTTATTCTCGTCCGTCCCCTTCTTAAGGTAGTTCTTCGCCATGTGATCAGTTGATCCACACACGAAGCATCCATGGTTTTTCTTCAGACTTGGACAGTTAGGCGAAATGTGCCCCTCCTATCCAAAGTTGTAACATACGGCCTTCCCCTTGAGACAAACTCCTAAGTGAGTCTTCCCACAGTTCTTGCACGCCTCCATCCTTCTCTTAGGATCCCCTTGCTTCGCTCCGGTTTTTCTAAAGTTAAATCCCTTCCTCTTCTGGCCTTCACCACTACCACTGGCTCCCTCTAGCTTTACTCCCCCGTTTACTGTTCCCTTGTTCTTCTTCTCCTTGTGGTATTGGCTTATAGCCTCGTTACCACCTTCGACAATTATTGCCTTCTCCAGTATGGTTCTAAAAGAATTACTTTGGAACATAGATATTCGACTATAGAGCTAGGGTTTCAAGCCCTGCTCAAACCTCCTAGTCTTTCTAAGCTCGGTGTCCACCTGATGTGGAGCAAACTTTGCCAATTCATTGAATTTGGAAGCATATTGGGGAACTGTCATTTCCCCTTGTTTCAACTCCAGAAACCGCATCTCAATCTTTTCTTTCCGTGCATACTCGTGGGAAAGTAGTTCTCAACTAAAATATCCTTGAACCGGTCCACATAAGATTTTCTATACCAGCCCTAGCCTGGTTCGCCCTCCCACCAGAAATTGGCCTCTCCCTTCATCATATAAGTAGCAAAAGCAACCTTTTGCCCTTCATTGATATTTGCAACAACAAAAGCTTTTTTCTATTTCTTTCACCCATATTTTTCTTCTATGGGGTCCGTAGTCCTTTGAACTCTGATGGACCAACACTCTTAAATTCCTTAAAAGTAGTAGCTCGTACTACTGCAGGATTTACGGGTATATTAGCCTCGTTACTATTAAAAGCGGTCGTTAACAAGTTAACGAACTCTTACATCGGGTTAACCGGACCTCCCTCCAGTTGATTAACATTAGCATCTTGATTTCTTTGTCTCCTTCTTGGCGGCATTTTGCTGTTAAGATAAACAACACATCATTATTACTTCCTTCTTTTTGGTTAGTTATTATTCATTATTAAATAATAACTTCAACTTATTGCACAATATGTTTCATAAAAAGGCTTATATTGATTTGATTGCTTGTAGTATAATGCTACATCATTCGTTCATACACAGCCATAGCTGATTACATTTCTATCCCGCAATTAATTTTCAAAAATTCGGATTTACAAAAAACTACTCTTTGATATACAAAAGAGGGTTTTACGTCACTACTAGATACATCATATTTACATATCTAATTCTACTCTAGCTACTACTAAGTTACATCTACCTTATGGCATTCTCAAAATATGCGTTGGCAAGACTGGAAATAATATCTCGGCTGATAGTATGCCGAGTCTGCCCTGCCTCTATCGGATACCCAGCTACCTGCTGCTAGAAAATCCGCATGAGAACTCCTATGTATATACGACATCCTCCCTATCTTTTGCTTCTTAACCTTTAGCTCCTGCCTGAGCTCAAAGGTCTCTAGTTTCAGCTCGTGAACCTTGTCCTTCGCCAAAACACGTTCATCATGTTCCTCTTCCCACATCGATTCCATACTCGTCTTGTCCTCCAAGATTTCCTGGACCTCCTTCCCTAGCTGGATATTTCTATCCAATAAGGGCATAAACAGTGCCTTCAGTGACTCCCCCGGAGTCATCTCTTCTGCATTGGCTATGGTATTAAAAGACACCACCTCCACCTCCTCCTCAGACATGCCATCAAATATGGACATGAGGTCTAAATCTTTCGAGTCTCGAGACTCGATCACAACCACTTCGGTCTCTGCTGCTATAGGGTTCTGTAAGACTTCTATTTGGTTCACCGATTCCTCACTTACTACATGTATATCCCTATACATTTTATATTCTCCTAACATCTACAACAAAACAATTTAGTTTAATTAGTACACATCAGTAGAATAAATAAAACACATATCACATTTAATGCATTTTTAGGGTTAACTTCATCTTTTACTTCTTTAACTTTTCTTAAGGTTATGACTTAAGGTTCTTTCCCCCCTTTAAGTTTTATAACCTAATGCTTTGATACCAACCTGTGACCCCCAAATTCGGATATCTTCCAACCCGACATATGGTGCTACACGGTGCTACAGTTCACACATACATTCAATTGAAATGCCTCAAAAGAATGAATATGTCTTATATATATTCCAAAATAATATTACCATATCCCATGTTCTTTATAACCATTACATGTGTTCTTGTCATAATATCAAATAATAACAACATTCATCCTATTCTATATAAAGGCAACCTATTTGTTAGCCTTGGCATTTCCTTTATCTTTACCGGAACCTTCAGTCCGCTCGGTCTTAGCTGCATTCATATGGTTCATGCAAGAATGAGCATAAGTAGCTCAGCAAGTATGACAATTTCAATTAAACAATAAGCTTAATAATACAAATCGTATATCTTCAATAACTGAATAATAGTTATGAAGTACTATCGATAATTCAAAATAGCACTTCTCTTTTCTTTAAAACGTTACATAACTAACAACATTCATTAAACATTTAATATTGGTCCAAGACCTTAAGAATTTCATTCTTTCTTTGAAAAGGACAACCTGACACCAAGTCCGTAAGTCCGGCATATCTTACGAGCTCGTCTAGGTGATCATCCTATAGTACTCTATGTTGTACAACACTACTTTCTTTAAACGTATGTACGTTTAAGGTTTGGAAACCTCACGTGCTTGTCGTTTGACGACAAAACATTTGTTTATATGCATACTCAGTCTTCCTTTGAAAACCATACCAAATTAGTTTGGTAAAACTTGACAACATTAACAGTAGTTCGATAGATTATAAGAAATCCATAAAACATCTTAAGTCTAACCGAAGGAATTGGCTTTGATTTCATCATACAACAATTCATGCGTAAGGTACATGAATTACAAAGCTTGTCCAAAGAATTCAGACATGAGTCAGAATACTTGCCTTTAACGTCTTCTACAGTAATTATACTTCCTCTTTGATTCTTTAAGGATTCTACAACACATGATCACATAACATACCACATTAGGTCATATATAATCAAGTATGCTTACTACTATATCTTACCCTTCTTCTCAATCTAATCATGCTTTAGATTGTTTATCATTCGTTACGGTTTATCGTATTATAAAGTTCTTACGTTCAATTAAACTTTCTTTAACCTTTAGTCATTAACTTTAGGTTATAAACATCCTTTAATGATGTTACTTTAATTCAATTTAAGTATATAATTCACCATTCATTCACTTCCTTATTCTTTATGTTCATAAGCATTCATTTCTATGCCATTCCTAGTAATGGTGCTGCGGCGCCAGCCTTGTATATACTACTTGCGCTGCGGCACAGTTCTTTAGTGCCTATGGTCCGTACTCAGTGCTGCGGCGCGAGTCCCTTTGTTACTTGTCGTACTGCGGTGCCATTCTTCAGTGGTTGATGGTCAAGTCTGGCGCTGGCCCTGAGCCTCAGACAATTGACAGTTTTTGATTTTCTTGGGTAAACTTTCTAGGGCCATAAATTATTCGTTCTAAGTCTGAATTGGCTCGCTCAAAAGCCATTAGCTCACAAATCACATGCTCTACAATATCATTGGAAAATATTTCATTTCCAAATCTTTTAACTCATAATTCACCGATTAGTTCATTATTATGAAAATGTTAAACGTTCGAAAATGTTCAAAGCTCGTTTCTTCTTTCTAAGTCAGAATTTGGTCATTTTCGAGTTCGCAACTCTAGAATGCCAATTGAGAATAATCTCCCTTGAAAGCCAACATTTCTGAGTTCAATGCTAACTTTTGACTTCCATTCCGAGAATTTAACGATTTTGACGATTATCGTCTAATCTCGTAAATTTTGCCATAACTTCGTTACTTGAGATTTTTACATCGTTCAAAATGGATTCATTCCATCATACTAAACATCCTAACCAAACATATTTCATTAAATCATATACATGATAAATTTTACATGTTCTTCATTAGTTCATAATTTAAACAAGTATAATTCACTTATACACGACTTATTACGGTTTTGGTCCTTTGATTAGTCATTCTCATTACTTCTTAGCATACATGTTCTACCAATCAACACTTCTCTATCAACCTACAATTGAAGAGATGGAAGATTAATAATCTAGGATTCTTACCCTTCATGATCAACTTGGTTCTTCTTCTTTTTTTACTTGAAATACAAAGACTAACTTTTTTTGCTTTTTCTCTCAACTAAATAAATTATAAGTTGTTAGTGAAATTTGAATTAGCAACAAATGAAAATCAAAAGCTTCTATTTATAGAAAACCTAAGGTGAGGGAATTATGGACTTTAGGTCATCCCATCTCCTTAACTCCACCTCCTTACTATTCCTATCTTGGTCACCAAGTAAATCCACTTTACTTGGCCACTAAGATGGCTGGCCATGTGCTTATGGGGCCCACATGGGTTGCCCCATGGGTTCTTCTTACCCATTTTCCCTTCAGTTCGATCCACGAATCCGGTTCTTACTTTGGGCTTTAGGTTTAATTACCTTTGGGCCTAACGTTGGGCTTGCCTTTCATTTCATTGGGCCTTAACATCTTTCCAATTGGGCTTTCAACATTCCTACATAAATCTTACAAATCCAAAGCAATAGGATTAAAGCGTTAAACGTAAAATCCTCATACTCTTTACGTATACTAGTTCATATTATCTTTTGTCATACATGTTATACTACCTTTCATATATACAAGAATAATATCTCGTATCATACTCGTATTCATTGCCTCGCATAATACTTGCTATTATATGATCATCCTTTATTCAATTTCTTACGCTCCTTAACTTTCTCAAATTGAGTACGCAGGCGAAAAACTGCGTTAGCCATACTTGAATTATTATTACATAATCCATTTCCCCATATTATTCTAGCATTACGCATTTCTCGGAAGTTCAAAAATAATTCCCAAGTAGAAATCAGTGAATAGTGTTTTTCGAAAAAATTTCTCGAAAAGCTTTTATTTTCGTCTTGGAAATTCAAACACTATAATTCCTTCACGTAGCCAAAATACTATAACATTCCGATTTATTTAGGTTATAGAACAACCTTCATCTTACTAACACATAATAGTAACATATAATATAATTTTATTCATTATTTAATTAAATAAAATTATTTTACAATAAATCTGAATTTCTCGGTCGTTACAAAGGGAACCAGCGCCGGGGCAGGGCAATGACCAGTGATGAGCTTTTAACTACTCAAACTCCTGGGGAAATGTACGGAAAGATAATGAACGTGTAGTTCACGTAACGTAACACTTAAACAAGTGATTTAAACCTTTAGTAAAGGTTGAACGAAATGATTGAACGGGATTAAAAGATGAAGAATGTAATGAATGTAAATGCAACGCAGTGGCGATGATCGATCGGTATTAGCATACAACGAATCGTATGGCTTCAACCTTAAGAAAGAATAATGAATGTGGGGTTCATGTAATGGATAGCAAATGTAAGTGTTAAACACTTTAGCCGACGTGAGGGTTGAGTCTACACGAATATTAAACGAGCAAACCTACACCCCGTGTATGGTTTGACTGTAAAGTAATGAAGACTAATGATTAAACCTATGAACGGTGAAGAAACTGAATTAAAGACAATAACGTATAACGTAAAGAAGCAGAGTTAATGATTGTATCTTGGATAACGTTCCAAGTCGAAAGAACCGGACGTCGTAAGATATGAATAAGGTAATGTAAAATGCTTAGTGCTATGAATGCGTAGAATTAATATTGATGATCGTATGAGTAAGACATCTTTATATGTCATGAAGCCATAAACCGGTAAAGAAAGTTAGTTGCGTAAACTTAAATTTCAAGAACGCGAATGCTAATAAGTAAAGAAAAGTTTAAACCAATGTGTAAGTCAAGTATAAGACTAATTGGTGTATGTGTTATTTCCCTATGTGCTATATAGGAATTGGAATGAGTAGTTCAGCATAACCTGTAAGTTGTAGCTGTGCGTAAGGCAAGTTTCCTAACTTCATTAATATTTTACAAGAATGCTAGTTTCTTAAACTTCTCAGATGTTGAACTTGAGAAGTCTTGTCTATGTGCAAGTGTGTGATACTTTTACAAGGTGGTGGTATGTATGAGGCCTTGTGCCATAATTTGAACACTTCGGTGTTTCTATGAGATGAATTGTTCTGTGATTGAACTGTTCAATATGAGTATGTTCTGTTTATACATGAATAGTTATTGTTAAGTCTGTGCTAATGATTCTAGCCAGACATGATATAATGGAAAAGGTAGAAGAATGAAAGTATTTTAAAGTGAATGTGACTAATGTTTTAAAATGATAGGAATCGAGATTATTCCTATTATTCGAGCTGCTACATAACCTTTGTTCGGTTATTGAAGTCTTAAAAGAATGTTTAAATTCTTAGAGTTGTTTGTTCAACTGCTATAACTTGCTGGACAATTGAATGCTCACACTTACTTTAAATGAAAAGCATTTTTAGCATACGAGTAGAAATAACTTAAGGACCCCGTAAAGATCAAGCTGACCGGTATCCAGACGAAGTGACATTCATTATATGAACGAGCGTGAAGATCAAGCGAAGACTTGTAATGTAGAATAGTTTAATTGAATTATAGTTTAGTTTAGTGAACTGTTATGTATCCTTGTGGCGGATAAAAGTCACTCTTGTAAGATGGAATGACTAATGTATTTATCATTATTTGTAATGAAAGAGGTTATAAGGTTTTAGAACCTAGGATTTGAGAATGTATGTTGTTATATTTCACTATATAATGATGTATGTTTGGAAGATGATGTACTCGTGATGCACGGAATCCGGGTGAGAAGATAGACCGGATTTTGGGGCGTGATAAATTCCATAAGTCCGTCATATCTTACGAGCACGTCGAGGAGATCAATCTATAGTACTCTATGTTGTACAACACTACTTCATTAAACGTATCTACGTTCAAGTTTTGGCAACCTCACGTGCCTGTCGATTGACGATAAAAATTTGTTTATTCATACTCAGTTTTTCTTGAATCCGTACCAAACACAGTCGGTATAAGATAGCAATATCAATAACATTTTGGTAGATTGTAATGAAATCCACAAAATATTCTAAGTATAGCCGAAGGAATTGTAACGCCCTAAAATTCGGTCTATCTTCACACCCGGATTTCGTACATCACGATTCCATCTTCTTCCAAACATACATTATTATATAGCTAAATATAACAACATACTTTCTCAAATCCCAAGTTCTATTACCTTATAACCTCATTCATTACAAATAATGATAATTACATTATTCTTTATATCTTACAGGAGTGACTTTCATCCGCCACTAAGGATACATAACAGTTCATTAAACTAGTCTATAGTTTAATTAAACTATTCTACATTACAAGTTTTTGCTTGATCTTCACACACATTCATATACTAAATGGAACTTCTTCTGGATACCGGTCAGCTTGATCTTTAATGGATCCTTAAGTTCTTTCTAACATCGTTCACTAAAAATATTTTTATTTAAAGCAAGTGTGAGCATTCAATTGACCAGCAAGTCATAGCAGTTGAACAAACAACTTCAAGAATTTAAACATTCTTTTAAGACTTCCATAACCGAACAAAAGTTATGAAGCAGCTTGAATAATAGGAATAATCCCGATTCCTAACATTTTAAAACAGTAGTCACATTCACTTTCAAATACTTTCTTTCTTCTACTTTTCCATACACATCATGTCTGGCTAGGATCATTAGAACATACTTAACAATAACGATTCATGTATAAACAGAACATACTCGTATTGAACAGTTCATCTCATAGAAACATATAAGTGTTAAAATTGTGGCACAAGGCCTCATACATACTACCACTACCACTCGCACATATGCACGTAGACAAGACTTCTCAAGTTCAACATCTGAGAAGTTTAAGAAATTAGCATTCATGTAATATGAATGAAGTTAGGAAACTTACCTTACGCACAACTATAACTTACGCTGAACTGCTCATTCCAATTCCTATATAGCACATAAGGAAATAACACGTACACCAATTAGTCATATACTTGACTTATGCATTGGTTTAATTTACTTTACTTCTTAGGGTTTGCGTTCTTGTAATCTAAGCTTACACGACTAACTTTCTTTACCATTTTACGGCTTCATGACATACGGAGATGTCTTAACTTATACGATTATCATCTCTGATGATTTACATTCGTATCTTCTTCTTATAACCCTTCTAGGACTCAGTACACATCGTGTCTCTACTAGTATTCCATATGACACTCTGAGTGGTTTTCCACAAACAACTAACAAACAAGTTCTCGTCTCGTCTACACTGTCTTTCACAGTAAGTTAGATCAGTCGCCAGTTTCGTACATACCTCCGCTCTCTGAAGGAATTGTTTAGCCCAGCTTCCATATGTCAACCATCAAATATTACGATTGCACCACAACCTAACTTTATCTTAACCTATCCGAACCATTAAACTATAATGTTCGTTAAGTCAATTTCTTATTCCTTATGGCTTTCTGGCAACTAAATGCCATACCTCAGGATTCATTCCTTATCGTCTAAGTCATACAGTCTTTTGTATACTCAGAACGATCATTCAACATTAATTCTACGCATTCTTAGCGTTAATCATTTTATGTTACCTTACTCATATCTTACAACGTCCAGTTCATTACGGTTTTCTTTATAATTCATATCCTACTTACTACCTTCATCAACGTCTAGGTCATACAACCAATGTATACTTAGAACGTTTGTCCAACGCGAATATGATTCACGAAAATTGTTTACGTATTCAGTGTTCATGTTGCTCGTCTCTTAATCTCTCATTCAACCTTTACTCAAGGTTTCAGTCTCTTTCAATTGTTATCCATCCCATGAACCCCATGTTCATTATTCTTTCTTAATGTCGAAGCCATACGATTCGTTGTATGCTAAGACCGATCGTTCATCGCAACTACGTTACGTTCACAACGCCTATACGCTTTACACTTAACTCTTATTATGGCATCGTAACATCGAAATGTTATACATCATTCTCGTCACTCAACGTCTAAGGAATCACCATCATAGCAATCCCACATATTCAATTCATCGTGAACACGGTCCCCGGATATCAGTTACGTAATCTAGCGTTTACATTCTTCGTCTTTTAATCTCGCTCGATCTTTCTGTTCAACCTTTACTAAAGGTTTAAAACACTTGTTTAAGTGTTGTTTTAGGTGAACTATATGTTCATATTTCTTTCTTGCACATCCCCCAGTAATAGAGCAACAAAAAGCTTATTTTTGGGCCTTGGCCTGCACCGACGCTGCAGCGCCGGGTCCTTCCATTTCCTTCACACTGCGATGCCACTCAGCAGTAGCTGATGGGCCGAGTTAGTGCTGCGGCGCCAAGCACAAAACCTAAATTTTTTTTCTAAGTCTTTAACTGGTTTGAGACGCTTGCTTCTAAATCTCATAACTTCTTTGTTATAACTCGGAATGAGATCGTTCCAAAGCCTTTCTCTTCCTTATTTTACGTACTTCAACTTCCCCAGGATAGAAATTCATTTCGAGTCCATTAACATGACATTCGATTGGCTTAAACTTCATTACTCGTTCGTTTTACGTTATTAACGTTCTTCGTCCGTTCGTTTGTAATTCGGTCATCCGAACTCGGAACTCGTTCATTCTTGAGGCTAAGACTCACATTTTCTACGTTCTCTTACTTTCTTATGAAACCCTACTCATTCGGGTTCATTTACATATTTCTATTTCTCATTCGTCTTTTACAAAAATTTCACCATAACTTCATTATAGCTAAGTTTAATCCGTTCTTTATGAATGTTTCTACCGTTCCTAACCAAGCAATAAGAAACTAACTTATACGTGATGGTTTTAAACTTATCCATCAACAACAATTATACTACGATGGTTTTAAATTTGTCCATCAACAACGTTCTTCGTGTTATTCGCGTGTTCTTCGCGTTCTTCTTCGTTCGTTCTTCATTTTTAATCAATATTTTTTTTTACGATTTCCCTTTTCATTGGAATCTGATGTCATAAAACACCATTCCTTACTAATATCACTGAATCGTTCATATGATACATTTAGATCATTCAAATTCATTACGAATCTTATACTTCCTTAAAAAATTTATAAACTAAACTTCTAATTCTTTTTTCATCGTTTCTTAATGATTTTAACCATATGAAATCATTATTAACATCTTTTACTTCTTATTCTCATTAAGCTATATTTTTAACATCTAAATCTTAAAGAAAATTTATTTAGAAGTTAGGTTTTCGGATTACCTATCTTCTTTAATCTTTTTCCGTTGGACAAAGCGTGCACTCGGGCTAGCTTTTCCTCTTCCTTTTCCTCTTCCTCTTCCTCTTCCTCTTCATCCGAACTCTCTCTCTCTCTCTCTCTCTCAAGTGTTGGAGAATTATTCATTAACCAACAAATGAGCTTAAGCTCTCTTTTTATATATTTTCAAGGCTAGGGGCAAAATAGTCATTTTTCCCCAAACGTCCTTACTATTCCTTTGCTTAGCTACCAAGTAAAGTTACTTTACTTGGCCACCAAGTAGTCGGCCCACATGGCCCATGGGTTTTATCTATCCAGTGACCCATCATTTCGATCCGCAGTTTGGTTTCTTAGTTTGGGCCTTAGCATTAATTCTTATTGGACCTATCTTGGGCTTCATTTTTATACACCTTGGGCTTGACATAATCCAAGTTCAATTAGATTATACGAAGTCCATAACTCAAACTCCATTAAGACTAATCGTATTCTACTCGTACAATTCTCGTATTCTCTTCTTATATAGTTCGTACGATATTCGTATTATACGTTGTAATAATCTTCATACTATACTAGTATAATACCTAGTATCATACTCGTATTCCTCACGTATAATAACCCTAATCATTATACGTAGCCATTAAATTCTCAAAACTCACTTTTCCTAACCCTTAGGTTTTAAGTCCGCATGCGAAAACTTTGTTTGCCATAACTAAAATATTATTGAATATTCCATCACGTCTTAGAATTCTATCCTTACACGTTTCTCAAAAATTCAAACTCAATCTCCGAGCAGAAATTGATTAATAGTGTCTATTTTGTCTTTTTTCCCGAAAATATTTTTGTTTCCAGAAAAAAATAAACACATAGCACATAACATTATTATTAAAATTTATTTTATTAATAATTAATTCTTTAAACTTATATTCTGGACAATCTAATTTTTCGGGTTGTCACATTCTTCCCTCCTTATAAAAATTCCGTCCTCGAAATTTCTTAAAACCACACCCTTACCCGGGTCCTCACATTCTCCCCTTCTTCATAGAATTTCGTCCTCAAAATTTTAGCTTACCCTTCTTCCCAACTTCTCTTCAAATATGTTCATGTCTTTCAAACATTCCCTAACCTCCAAAACTTATCAGAATCATGAAGTAGAAGGAATAACGAGGAACATAAGAATTCCCCTAAAACATTTCATACTTTTGCTGAGGGGTCAAATCGACCATGAACTCTTATTAGGTTTAACAACATTTCACCATAAACCCTTCTACCACGGTCAGTTTATAATCACCAAGAAAGTAAACTACATCTTCCATATGTAGGTGATCAATCCATCGTATAACCCCATTTAGGGGTATGTTCACCTCAGACTTAATCATTAGATTCCGCATCAAAACAATTTGGCTTGGCATAACTTTTTCAAAGAAAGCTCGATTTTCTTATAACATGACATACCATTTGTCTAGCCAAATCAAATAGCTTATACCATACCACTAAATTGGGGATCAGCTTGAAACATTAGTCTAGTCAAATCAATTGACATCTGTGACACCCCCAAATCTGGTACTTCCATTTCCACAGGATTTGGTGTTCACTGTACAAACATCATCCATCTATCAACCCATAAATAAATGCAAACCATGCAATAGATAGAAATAATAATAAATCTCCCCTTATGGGGTTACATCAACAGCATAATAAATAAATCCCAGGTTACTCTAACCTTAAATCATCTGTGCGGAAACATAAATAAATAAGTCTTAAGTAACATCAATTCTAATTATCATTACATAACCACATAAATAAACAATCTTCTTTACTTGCTAAGCTTGCCCTTGCCTTTACTAGTGGAAGGTTCGTCTGCTCTTTCGTTCTTAACTGTAATGTTATTATTACGCAAGAGTGAGCACGATTTCCCACAAGTATAACAATATAACAATGAATAATAACATGCTAGAAAAAAATAATAACTTCGAATATAAAAGCTCAACTTTTTTATCAAGAATGGATAACAAGAATCAAAAGAAATTTCTGAGGGTCATAAGACCTTGAACTATGTCCTAGGTTGTCAAGGGTTATAATTGAAACCTTTAACAGTCATAAGACTATGGACCTTTCTTCTCGTACTTAGGGGGATCAGCCCTTAGTACCATACTGTGCACAATAACTTAACGCTAAGCGTAAATAATTCCCTATACAGGGTTGTTCATCTCAATTTGACATCGGAGTCCGCACCAAAGGAAGTTTGGTTTGGATAATTCATCAAGGGTTCTGAAATTTAGAACGCTCATCAACTATGGACTTGTCGAATCAAAAAGGGTTCGTTAGTCTAACAAGGTTTAATAGTAAATGAATATTTAACCTGAACAGAATCTCAAAAGGTATACAATAGAATAAATATTGTATAATAGCATCATGCTTGAAAGATTAATAAACTTTAATATGTAAAATAGACTTGATCAATAATAATGAGAACTTGCTCAATGTAGAAAGGTGAATTAATCAACTTATATAACGATAACAAGTAGGGTTAGAAAACTTGCCTCGTGCGTAGATTACACTTTAACTAAACTCGTTCTTTGATTTAAATCCTACATATCAATTAGGTTCACAATACCAGTCAATTACAACGTACTAAACATCATAAGTTATTCTTTGTCTAATCTCGAATTTATGTCTATACTTAGTCAATTACTACACTTATTGTCAAAAACTAGATTTCACGAACAATAAGCTAATTATGCATTCGATCATTCAATTTACACGTAATTGTGTTATGTACGTGTTAAGAATTTATTTTAACACCTCATTATATGTCTAACAAGTTTTTATGTTCATTACTATAAGTTACTAACACATTGCTAGACTTGAACATTTAAAAAAAATATTTTCAGGACATTCTGCTAAGTAGCGCTGCGGCGCCACTTTTGTACTGAGTCTTGGCGCTGCGGTGCCGTGGCGCTGCGCGGTGGCACTACGGCGCGGTGGCGCTACGGCGCAAGAAATGAACTTGGAGTTGGCGTCGCGGCGCGAAACCCCATACTCTGAATTTCCAGTTCGCGAAGAACACACAATTCAACGAAATCAACACTTCTTAAACACTAATTTCACCAAATTACACATACCGACATGTTATAATTCATATATAATCATTACCCAACAATTATAGAATGATTTTAACCCATTAAAACATATAATCACAGAATTAAAATATATAAATTTCACTGTTTTTTGTATTCTTGAAGGTTTTGAACAAAAACCATGAAAATTAATACTACGGATTCGTTATAAGGCCAAATCCAACTATTTAAACTTTGGTCTCTTCGTAATAACATGCATAATAAAATAAGAGTGTAAATTTTACGAAAATGTTTATCTTTGACATACTAAAATCACGTATAAGGCCATATGGCCATAACCCAAACTCTATAAAATTTTGAAATAACAAGCCATCGTATAATGACATGTTTTATGACACTGATGATATGGTCTACATAACAAATATATAATCAAATACGATTTGATATGACATAACACATATACAATCCATAATCATTACTCATATCCCAATTATAGAGGTTTTACAGTATGAAAGAAAGCCATTTTCATAAAACTCAAATAACGTAGAAAATAGAATTTGGGAAGGAGGAAATTACCTTGAAGAGTATAATTTAGTAGGCTTAGATTCCTCACTCTCAATTCTCTTTCACAGACTCACAATTTCTCTCTGACAAACTCTCTTTGATTTTCTCTCTGTGATGTTTTATCAGACTTAGTAAAATAATGAAGAAGAGAAAAGAGAATACGCATAATAAGAATCGACTGACGTGCACTATGGTCAGTTACCCATCATGGGTTAACTGTCCATAACTCTCCCAAGGCCATGTTTGGCTAGATTAATAGATTACAAAACCATTTAATTTAATAAAGCCTTTACAATATAGTTTAAATCATGTCACACCCAATTCAAATATCTTATTTAATTTAATATAAATAAAATATAATAATTTATCATAAATTCACATAGTCATATAATTAATTTTCTCATTAATTAATTATATGAATATAAAATCTCTAATTAATAAATAAATTAATTAATATAACATTAGGCTTATTAAATATTTCTTTTAATACAATAAGCTCACAAAATCACATACTTCGATAATAAAATTCTCTACATTAATTTAATAAATGTAACATATATAATTAAATTAATCTACCACAATTGCATCAAATAATTATTTAATCCAATAATTAAATCATCGAAAATATTTATTTAATTCAATAAATATTAAAAATTAATTTACAAAAATCTCGTTCGTCACATCTTTCCCCCCTTAAAAGGATTATGTCCTCAGAATCACGACTCAATAAATTCGACCCGTTACATTCTCTCCCCTTACAAAGATTCTGTCCCCAGAATCGCTTACACATAATTTAAGTAAATAAATGAGGGTAATTCTTCATCATATTCTCTTCGAGTTCCCACGTAGCTTCTTCAGCATTGTGGTTCCTCCAAATTACCTTAACAGAAGGTATTACTTTATTTCTCAGAACTTGTTCTTTTCGGTCGACAATTTGAATAGGGATTTCTTCGTAAGACAAGTCTTTTTCAAAATGTAGGGGTTCGTATTCAATTACATGCTTGTAATCGGGTTTGTATGGTCGTAGGACTGAGACATGGAAAACGTTGTGGACATTCTCTAAAGCTGGAGGTAAGGCTACCTCATACGCGACTTCTCCGATTCTTTGCAGTACTTCAAATGGTCCAATGAATCTTGGGCTTAATTTCCCTTTCTTCTGAATCTGATCTTTCCCTTCTAGGGAGATACCTTTAAGAACACATAACTACCCGGTTCAAACTCAACATTCTTACGGTGTGGATCGACGTATTTCTTCTACCTATCTTGAGCTGCTACCAATCGTGTTCGGATTACTTTGACTATTTCTGCTGTCTGTTGTACCAATTCTGGCTCTAGCAACTGTCTTTCGCCAACTTCATCCCAGTATAGCGGAGTTCTGCACTTCCTGCCGTATAGCTCTTCATAAGATGGCTTCCAATACTAGCGTGGTAACTGTTGTTGTAACCGAACTCTACGAGCGGTAGATGATCATCTCAATTTCCTTTAAAGTCCACTATACAAGCTCTTAACATATCTTCCAATGTCTAAATTGTTCTTTCACTCTGTCCATCTGTCTGAGGGTGATATGTCGTACTTATTCGTAACTGTGTACCCATGCATTCTTATAGACGTCTCCAAAAGTTTGACGTAAAGTGCGGATCCCTATCGGAAACGATTGACACTGGCACTCTATGCCTCGAAACAATCTCTTTTACATATAACGTTGCCAACTGATCTAAGCTGAATCTGATTTTAATCAGAAGGAAGTGTGCGGATTTCGTTAGTCGGTCAACGATAACCCATACTGTGTCGTAGCCTTTCTGAGTCGTCGGAAGGCCAACCACGAAGTCTATTGTAATATGCTCCCATTTCCATTCTGGGATTTCCAAAGGTTGAAGAAATCCACTTGGTCTCTGATGTTCTGCTTTAACTTTCTGACAGGTCAGACACTTGGTAACACATTCTGCAACATCACGTTTCAAATTAGGCCACCAGAAATGTTGTCAAAGATCTTGGTACATCTTGGTACTACCAGGGTGAATCGAATATCGTGAGCTATGAGCCTCGCTCAAAATGTCTTCCTTAATGCCTGTTACTGGCAGTACCCAAATTCTGTTCTCGAATCTCAGTATTCCTTCCTTATCCATCTTAAATCTCAGTTCGGTTCCTTCAGATATCTTCCTTATCACCTTTTTGCATTCATCGTCCTGAAGTTGAGCCTCCTTAACTTTATCCAGCAGGGTTGTACCAGATTACATCTGAAATAGCTTCTCATTAATCTCCATAGGATACTTCACTTCCAACTCCAGTTTCTCCATTTCTAAAATCAATTCCTTCTGAGCGGTCAACAACATCAGTTTCTCCCTACCTTTTCTACTTAAAGCGTCGGCAACCACGTTTGCCTTACCCGGATGGTATAAAATCTCACAGTCGTAGTCCTTAAGTAACTCTAACCACCTTCTTTGGCACATATTCAATTCTTTCTGTGTAAAAATATATTTCAGACTCTTGTGGTCTATATATATTTCACACTTCTCCCCGTAGAGATAGTGCCTCCAAATTTTCAAAGCGAAAACCACTGCAGCTAACTCCAAGTCGTGGGTCGGATACCCTTCTCATAATCTTTCAGTTGTCCTGACGCATACGCAATGACTCTACCGTTCTACATAAGCACACAGTCAAGTCCCTTATGCGACGCATCACTATAAACCACAAAATTTCTTGTATCGTCCGGAAGAGACAACACAGGTGTTGTACTCAACCTCTTCTTCAATTCTTGAAAGCTTTCCTCACACTTCTCCGTCCAAACAAATTTCACTGATTTCCAAGTCAAATTTGTCAACAGAGTTGCGATCGTGGAAAAGTCCTGAATGAACCTTCTGTAATAACCTGCCAATCCAAGAAAACTTCTTACTTCCGATGGCATCTTCGGTTGATCCCAGTTAATCACATCTTCAACCTTGGAGGGATCCACTGAAATTTCGTCCCTATCAATCACATGTCCAAGAAATTGTACTCTTTCAATCTAGAATTCATATTTCAAAAACTTAGCATACAACTTCTCTTTTCTCAACACTTCCAACGTTAATCTCAAATGCTCTTCACGTTCTTCCTTGGTTTTTGAATATATCAAAATATCATCTATAAATACCACTACGAACTTGTCCAAAAACGGCTTGAACACACCATTCATTAGTCTCATAAATGCTACAGGAGCATTCGTTAAACCAAATGACATTACCAAAAATTCGTAGTGACCATATCGTGCTCTAAATGTTGTTTTCGGTACATCCTCTTCTATTACCTTCAGTTGATGATAACCATTTCTCAAGTCTATCTTTGAAAAGTATCTTGCTCCCTTCAATTGATCAAACAGATCATCGATCCTCGGTAATGGTTATCTATTCTTAATCGTGACCTTATTCAGTTCTCTGTAATCAATGCAGAGTCGCATCGATCCGTCCTTCTTTTTCACAAACAACACCGGCGCTCCCCACGGCGATACGCTTGGTTGAATGTACTTCTTGTCCAGTAATTCTTGTAGTTGGACCATCAGTTCTTTCATCTCTACCGGTGCCATTCGGTACGGTGCCTTTGATATTGGAGCCGTTCCTGGAGCTAAATCGATCACGAATTCAACTGCTCTATCCGGAGGAAGTCCCGGCAAATTGTCCGAAAATACGTCTGCGAAATCTTTCACTATTGGTATCTCATCTATTTTTGGATTCTCTTTACGACTATCGACTATGTAAGCTAGATATCCTACACAGCCTTGTCTTAACAACCTTCTGGCCTGCATCATCGTCAGACAACTCGCTTGTCTAGGCGACTTGCTACCATAAAACACAACCTTTGACGGAGTCATAAGGTTAATACGCTTCTTTTAGCAGTCAATTACCGCCCCATAACTGGATAACCAGTCCATACCCAAAATAACGTCGAATTCCCCAAGTCGAATAGGGATAAGATCCACGTTCGTGATATTACCCTTAATATCCACTCTACAGTTCTTATGCACGTACTTAACAGGGATTATTTCTCTATTCGCAATTTCTATGTTCATGGGGTATTCTAACTCATCCTTAGGCAATTCTAAATTCTTAGCAAAGTCATCGAACATAAATGAACAAGTAGCACCCGAATCAAATAATACGTAAGCATTAACTCTATTGATCGGAATGATACCAGACACCACATCGCGAGACTGCACTGCGTCCTGCACTGTCATGTTAAATGTTCTGGCAATCGGTCGGTTGGTTGCGGTTGGTGCTGCGATTGTCAGAGTGCTTCCACCGGTATTTCCTCTATTTCCTCCTGAACTCATTCCGCCAGATCCCTTCTTAGGACAATCCCTTACAAGATGATCCTTAGAACCACAAGTGAAGCAGGCACTCTTCTTTGGGTTTGGATAATTTGGTGCTATGTGGCCTTCCTGACCACAATTGTAGCACACTCGCTTCCCTTTCATACAAACTCCTAAATGAGCTTTTCCGCAGGTTGGGCACACTTCGATCCTCTTCTTCTACCCTCCTTGTTGACTTCCAGCTGACAAGTTATCAGTTCACTTCCTCTTCTGATTATGGCTACCCCTAGTGCTACTCCCACCAGTCTTGTTATTACATTCATTCTCACTCTTCTTCTTCTTCTACTCTTGATTATACTTCATTACTGCATCGCTTCCACCCTCAGCGAGTATGGCTTTCTCTAATACCCTGGCGAATGTTTTCAACTAAAACATCGACACCTTACTATATAACCACTGCTTCAGTCCTTGTTTGAATCTTCTTGCTTTTCTCTCATCCGTGTGCACTTCATACGTGGCGAACCTTGCTAACTCGTTGAATCTAGCCGCATAATCTGATACAGATATATTCCCTTGCTTCAATCCCAAAAACTAAACCTCCAATTGGTTCTGCGAGGTAGTCGGGAAATAAATCTCGAAAAACATCTCCTTGAACCTCTCCCAGGTAATCATACCTTCTCTTCCACGAACCTTGTTTGTTTGCCACCAAAAACTGGCTTTAGATTTCAGCATAAACGTTGTAAAAGCGGTCTTCTGGTCTTTTCTAACTCTTGCTACCTCAAAAACCTTCTCCATCTCCATAACCCAAGTTTGAGCTTCGATCGGATTCATGGAGCCTTTAAACTCTGGCAGTCCCACCGCCTTGAAATCTTTGAATGAAGTATTCGGTGGAGCTTGAGGTTGATTGTTCATTGCTCCAACTAGAAGGTTCACTAATATTTGGACAGGATTAGCATTGGCATTATTGTTATTATTCGTTAACTCTTCATGAGCTGGTTGACGGTTTTGTCTTCTTCTCGGCGGCATAATTCTGTTAAGAATATATGCTTATTAGGTCTTTATTAAATTCTCCAAATAGTTAAGGCTTAACTAGAACAATTTAACATAATCACTTAACATATTATCTCAAACAACTTGATATATTTATTCAAATCAAAAGTTTTAACATCGAACGATAGCATCACTGCTATTTACATCAACTATCTCGAGATAAAGAATCTACAGGATTAAAAATCAAAATATTCCTTTGTTTATAAACACATCGGAATTTACGTCATTAACTACCAAATAGTTTCGAATAATTAAAGTAATACTATCACTGTCTGTTAAGGCTCAGAATAGCCTTGCTACGTTCCTCTTCCATGATACGAGACATCGTTCTGCGATCCAGCATGTACGATGGTAGACCTTCAAACTGGATTGGGTACCTCAAAACTCGATCCTGGGCTTCATCCATTGCATTATTAAGTGCAGAGTATGTCTCCTCAAATTTAGCCTTCTTCGCACGGCGATCGTCTTCTGCAAGATCAGCACGACGTGACTCTCATACCCAGCCCTCCTCTGCTATGGCAAGCCTCTCTGAGCTTTCCTTCAATTCCTTCTTTAACTTCTCTATTTCTTTAGACTTCTCCTCATTTTGACCCTTCTCATGGACCAAATTCCATTCTACATTTTCTAGTTGTGTGTGAAGAGTCTCAACCTCCCTCTCATTCTGCTCGAGAGTAATTTGCTGACTAATCGCCCGCTCAGTCAAATCCTGAACAGTATCTCGTAATTCTATGTTACGGTCATATAACGCGTCGTACATCTTAGCATCGATGGAGTTCGGTGGTAACTCATATTCTTCCTATTCCTCCTCAGGTTCCTCCTCTGGATCAGTCTCAGGCTCATGCTCCTGACCAACAACAGTGATCAATGGAGACGGCTCTCTCTGAATCAACTGCTCCATGACAACATGAATGTCTCGGGGCTCCTCCTCAGTAGGCACTCAGGGTTCCTCCTCCCCAGCTCGTCTAGCTCCTCCAACATCTGACATCCTGACAACATAGTTTTAAGTTTTAGTTACTAAGTCGTACTAGTGAGCACATACTTAAACACATAAGCACATAAAGTCTTTTATTATCTTCAATGAATTTAGAAATTCATTTCTTAGAACTCGATAAGAGTTTTCCTTCACTATGTTCTTCCTATAAGGCTATTACCTAAGGTTGTTCCCCCATCTAAGGTTCATAACCTACAGCTCTGATACCAACCTGTGACACCCCCAAATCTGGTACTTCCATTTCCACAAGATTTGGTATTCATTGTACAAACATCATCCATCTATCTACCCATAAATAAATGCAAACCATGCAATAGATAGAAATAATAATAAATCTCCCCTTATGGAGTTACATCAACAACGTAATAAATAAATCCCAGGTTACTCTAACCTTAAATCATCTGTGCAGAAACATAAATAAATAAGTCTTAAGTAACATCAATTCTAATTATCATTACATAACCACATAAATAAACAATCTTCATTACTTGCTAAGCTTGCTTTTGCCTTTACTAGTGGAAGGTTCGTCTGCTCTTTCGTTCTTAACTGCAATGTTATTATTACGCAAGAGTGATCACGATTGCCCACAAGTATAACAATATAACAATGAATAATAACATGTGAGAAAAAATAATAACTTCGAATATAAAAGCTCAACTTTTGGAACAAGAATGGATAACAAGAATCAAAAGAAATTTCTGAGCGTCAAAAGACCTTGAACTATGTTCTAGGTTGTCAAGGGTTATACTTGAAACCTTTAACAGTCATAAGACTATGGACCTTTCTTCTCGTACTTAGGGGGATCAGCCCTTAGTACCATCCTGTGCACAATATCTTAACGCTAAAGCGTAAATAATCCCCTATACAGGGTTGTTCATCTCAATTTGACATCGGAGTCCGCACCAAAGGAAGTTTGGTTTGGATAATTCATCAAGAGTTCTGAAATTTAGAACGCTCATCAACTATGGACTAGTCAAATCAAAAAGGGTTCGCTAGTCTAATAAGGTTTAACAGTAAATGAATATTTAACTTGAACAGAATCTCAAAAGGTATACAATAGAATAAGTATTATATAACAGCATCATGCTTGAAAGATTAATAAACTTTAATATGTAAAACAGACTTAATCAATAATAATGAGAACTTGCTCAACGTAGAAAGGTGAATTAATCAACTTATATAACGATAACAAGTAGGATTAGGAAACTTGCCTCGTGCGTAGATTACACTTTAACTAAACTCGTTCTTTGATTTAAATCCTACATATCAATTATGTTCACAATACCAGTCAATTACAACGTACTAAACATCATAAGTTATTCTTTGGCTAATCTCGAATTTATGACTATACTTAGTCAATTACTACACTTATTGTCAAAAATTAGATTTCACGAACAATAAGCTAACTATGCATTCGATCATTCAATTTACACGTAATTGTGTTATGGACGTGTTAAGAATTTATTTTAACACCTCATTATATGTCTAACAACTTTTTATTTTCATTACTATAAGTTACTAACACATTGCTCGACTTGAACATTTTGAAAAAAACATTTTCTGGATATTCTGCTAAGTGGCGCTGCGGCCCCACTTTTGTACTGAGTCATGGCGCTGCAGCGCCGTGGCACTGCGGCGTCGTGGCGCTGCGGCCTGGTACTTGGCGCTGTGGCATGGTGGCACTGCGGCGCGAGAAATGAACTGGGAGTTGGTGCCGCGGCGCGAAACCCCAGACTCTGAATTTCCAGTTCGCGAAAAACATAGAATTCCGTGAAATCAACACTTCTTAAACATTAATTTCACCAAATTACACATACCCACATGTTATAATTCATATATAATCATTACCCAACAACTATAGAATGATTTTAACCCATTAAAACATATAATCAAAGAATTAAAATATATAAATTTCACTGTTCTTTGTGTTCTTGAAGGTTTTGAACAAAAACCATGAAAATTAATACTACGGATTCGTTATAAGGCCAAATCCAACCATTTAAACTTTGGTCTCTTCATAATAATATGCATAATAAAATAATAGTGTAAATTTTACAAAAAACGTTTATGTTTGACATAATAAAATAACGTATAAGGCCATATGACCTTAACCCAAACTCTATAAAATTTTGAAATAACAAGCCATCGTATAACGACATGTTTTATGTTACTGATGATATGGTCTACATAACAAATATATAATCAAATACGATTTGATATGACATAACACATATACAATCCATAATCATTACTCCTATCCCAATTATGGAGGTTTTACAGTATGAAAGAAAGTCATTTTCATAAAACTCAAATAACGTAAAAAATAGAATTTGGGAAGGAGGAGATTACCTTGAAGAGTATAAATTAGTAGGCTTAGATTCCTCACTCTCAATTCTCTTTCACAGACTCACAATTTCTCTCTGACAAACTCTCTCTGATTTTCTCTCAGTGATGTTTTATCAGACTTAGTAAAATAATGAAGAAGAGAAAAGAGAATACGCATAATAAGAATCGACTGACGCGCACTATGGTTAGTTACCCATCATGGGTTAACTGCCCATAACTCCCCCTAAGGCCATGTTTGGCTAGATTAATAGATTACAAAACCATTTAATTTAATAAAGCCTTTACAATATAGTTTAAATCATGTCACATTCAATTCAAATATCTTATTTAATTTAATATAAATAAAATAAAATAATTTCTCATAAATTCACATAGTCATATAATTAATTTTCTCATTAATTAATTATATGAATATTAAAACTCTAATTAATAAATAAATTAATTAATATAACATTAGGCTTATTATATATTTCTTTTAGTACAATAAGCTCACAAAATCACATACTTCGATAATAAAATTCTCCACATTAATTTAATAAATGTAACACATATAATTAAATTAATCTACCATAATTGCATCAAATAATTATTTAATCCAATAATTAAATCATCGAAAAATATTTATTTAATTAAATAAATATTAAAAATTAATTTACAAAATTCTCGTTCGTCACAACATCGACTACTTTTTTAAATTCTTTCATATTACATCAAAACGTTTCATGACGTCATGATACTGTATTTTTTATAGTACATTGAGGACTTCGTCAGTTTATGACTTTATCATTATACATCATACCAAAGCGGGTTGTTGATCTTAAGTTCACATCCGACACTAGGTTCACTTGCATTAATAACTCCATCCTTTTATCATCCTTGCATCAAATACACTGATGATATAAATTCATTTTGATATTTCAAATCAACTTCTGTCTAGTCGAAACAATTAGTATAGACATATAAAGAATAGCTCTTTTAAAATCCATTGGTTCCAAAATTGAACCAATTCTTTCCTTTTTTCAAAACACACTAATAAGCACGATTTGAAAAATTTTCAAAATCTAGCATAGCTAGATGACTTGGAATATCCTATTTCTCCATCTTCCTTCATTGTCTTGCTTGCGACAATACTTAATCTTCTCTAGCACCTTTAATGCTAAGTCTACCAAAAATAACATGTTTTCAGTCTAAACATTCTTATACCCTAGTATAGCCCATCAACGTACCACACTTTATGTGTTTAGGAACTTTCCACAACTATATGTGTTTAAGAACTTATCTTCACAATATGTAATCCAAGAACAAATCAAGGACTATCCATATGCTTAGGGCTCATAAACATAGCATATAACTATGAGTCAAAAACTTTTCATAAGTATGAGTTTCAAGAACTCGCACTTATCTTATCATTCTCTACCTATCACCTATCACACATATACATGAGAAAAGATTCACATTCTCACCATATACATATTGATAGCGCGGCCTACTATTCCAATGATTATCACTACCAGAAGCTAAGTGATTGTCGAACCAAACACAATTCCCTGCCCATACAAAGAATTGGTCAACTCAGCCACTAATCAATATAGGAAGTTAAGCGGTTGTTACACCAAGGATAATTCCCCGCCCATACAAAGAATTGGTCAACTTAACAACTATATCGAATAAGAAGCTAAGTGGTTCTAAAATTAGGTACAAATTCCCCGCCCATACAAAGAATCATACAACTCAGTTGTTGATATGAGTCCTCAACTGGAATCTTAAAACTTCTTACTTTCTCTTTATTGTAGACACTAAAAATTTTCTGCATACCTGTTACTAACATTGCAGAAGGGCAGAATCGTCTTTCAGACATAACCCTGGAAGACAGTTCAATTCAATCCTAGAGAAAACCGTGGAATGTTCAGTTATTACCATCTCGGAGAAAACCCCGAGACATCCAGTTCAGTCCTGGAAATAACACCGGGAGTTTCAGTTTCAACCTCAGAGATAACCCCGAGGAATGCAGTTTAAATGCCGAAAATCACACCGGAGAAGACCGTTTCATCTCGGAGATGACCCAGAGATACTTAGTCTTAGTCCTAGAAAAAACATCGGGAAAGAAAGTATCAACCTCGGACACAACCCCGAGGCATGCAGTTGTAGTTTCGGAGATAACCCCAAAAATGCTTGCTTCAAATCCATGCTATCAGCTTCAACACTCGGCGATAACCCCGAGGCACTCATTCCCTAAGCCTAGAGATAACCCTGGGAAGTCAGGCACACCTTAGAGATAACCCTGAGGACGGTCAACACCTGCAGCAGTTCGATCTCAGAGATAACCCTGAGCAATGACCGCTAAATCAGCTCAAACCGAAGATAACCCCAGTGAGGGGCAGAATCATCATTTTACCATTTCAATCCCACATTGTGCCATCTCAATAACAATCAAGCATACATTCTATATAGGAATGTCCTACAAGAATCAAGGAGCTCCAATCTCGAGTGACTACTGCACAAGACAACACACCGAATAGAATTTGAAGCCTGAAGACCAAGGGCATGGTCCCATCTTCCTTACTTCTTAGAAGCTCTAATCCCATGCCATTGTGTAGCTCTCGACAATAGCATGCCGTAAAAGGTCTTATACACCTCAATAGGATGCCCGGATTGAAGTTCTGAAAGTTTGAGCAGACAACACGTTGCACTTGTGCACGTACTTCAAGACGGTGGGACCTGTGAAACCCGGGACACCCCGGGGAGCCACAGGTACACCATTTTATATTGAAAAAAGGCGAGGAAGCCCTATCCAATTTGCTCTGTACACACTATAAACTAAGTGCTTTCTCATTTTAAACACTTGTGAGCTTAAATATTGTTATATTTTTATAGGCGGGAGCCGAGTGTTCATCCATTTAAAGTCATTAAAATCTTCTTTGGCAGTCTACTGTAAGTCTTCTGACAATTTAAAAAGCCTTTCTCCACTACTGTGCACACACAGTTCCGCACGTTGAGAGTCGTGTTGCTTGTGTATGCCCAGACTTTGGTCTGTGGCTTTTATTTATTTATTTATATATATATATATATATATATATATATATATATATATATATATATATATAAGCAGTAAACTCTCCGGATGTAAAATACAGGCTCATCGAACAGAGTTCGATAACAGTTCATATATATTACTATATATATGAACAGTTCATGTATATGAACTGTTGTCGAACTCTGTTCGATGAGCCTGTATTTTACATCCGGAGAGTTTACTGCTTATATATATATATATATATATATATATATATATATATATATATATATATATATATATATATATATATATATATATATATATATATATATATATATATTTCTGTCAGGCCTAGAGTTTACTTCGTGGCCTTTTACTGCTTTATTTACATTTACTCCCACCTGGAGTTTACTTCATGGCGGTTGATTGTATTTATTGCTTTATTTACCTTTCTAACCCCCCATGGAGGAGCTTCATGGTGGTTGATCATGTGTCTATATATATAAATTTCGCTTTTATATATTTACATTTCTAATCCCCCATGGAGGTGCTTCGTGGTGGTTGATCATTTCTGTATATGTGAAAGCCCCAAATTCAGGTACCAAATCACCGCGGATCCGGTATAATCATTCTATCACAATTACCATTTACGGAAGATATAAACATAAATTGCTTATACAATATATTTACACACTAATTCCAAGGTCGAGTAACCTTCACATAAACACAATTCATTATCCTATCTGACATACAACATTATTATCATGCTATTCTATTACAATTAAGCTGCACATAAAATCCCAAGCTGAACTTGGCTTTATCCTTTCTTGTATCCGACGTATGCTTCTTAATTTACAATGTTAATCATGATATAGCAAGGGTGAGCATAAGTTTGCCCAACAAGTATAAATTTAATTAAGGATATATCATGATGGAAAGAATTGAATAATAAGTTGGCTATAATTCTACAATATAATTGAGAACTAGCATGAACAAACTTTCATAGCTGAATGAACATTGAACATGAACATAGCAATTATATCTGGACCGAATGGTAATGAAGGTGATCAGCCTTTCATACCTGATGAATACATGCATTAGGCACAGAGTGCGAATAATTAACTCATGGACATGGAAATCGGTAATGATTAACCACAAGTATATCTGAATGAAACAACTCGAGGTCGAGTTAAGAAAAACTTGTCTGATCCATTGATTATCGTTACGCATTTTAATAAGCTTTGTCTGAACACCTAATATAAATAATACCGATCTACATATTAGAATAATATCATCACAGTATTTAAAATAACCTAAATACATTATCACATAATCTTATCAGTCTATAACACACATAAGACCTAACCTCAAGACAAACTTTGACAGTTTGAGTCAAGTTCGGTGTAATTCTAACATCCCAACGGTCTAGTCAGATAATCGTCGAGTTTAAGTTCAATTAAACTCTGCCTAACACTTAACAATTATCTCAGATAATTTTAATATCAGTCAAAAATGATTTTACTAAGCTCATAATAATTTTCAAGTAATTATTACTATTTATCATGAATTTTCAATCATTAATAACACATTAATAAGAATTAAATACTACTTAATTCCATTATCATTAATAGCCCCATTCATCAATCAATCAAAGTGGATGTGGTAATTGCCGCCAGTTCCACGGTGATAGCCCCATTCATCAATCAATCAATACCTTAATATTCACTATAATTAAACATTTTATTGGCACTCCCAGTAATATCACTGAAAGAATTCAAACGGAAGCTGATAGAAGATGATTTATATATCAAAGATCAAAGGTGAATTGGGACGGAAGCAGAAAGAAGATGATTTATATATCAGAGATCAGAGGTGCATTCAAACACAATAGAATTACTAAATAAAAACAGTTTTATTTATTGATAACTAGAACTATTTACAAGTGCAGAAAATAAAATGACTTACAAGCTTACTAAATTAAGAACATTAGAAGAAGAGGGGTTAAGAAAGGCTAAACAGCGGTGGAGGCTAAAGATTCGACTGAGAAGGAACTCAGCGTCTTTTGAAGTCTGCTCTGACAAATGAATTCAGTTTCCTTTTATAGATCAAGGAACCGAACTGTTACATGGTTACTATTACATTAATTAAAGTAAAAGTACAAAGTAAGAAACATGTTACATTTACTAAAGCAAAAGTAAAAAGTAAAAGCTGACTTTAGACCGAAAATTGCGCAGGAATATGCTTTCGGTGGAAAAGCTGGTGTAATCTTTTGACTTTCGTGGTCATGGGGCCCTGACGCATGTGACCGAAATGAATGAGGTTGTACGGTCAAGAAATGACTTTCGGAGCATGTGCTGGCTACCGGAGCAGGTGCTGGAACTGGCGGCAATTACCACATCCACTTTGATTGATTGATGAATGGGGCTATCACTGTTTACCAAATTAATTAGGTGAAGGGATCTTGAGCATCCTGAAGACTAATAGTGCCATAGGGGTCACAATTGTCTTCCTCTTCGTCTTCATTTTGACTAGAAGCCTCAGCTCTGGATTGGGAAGAAGCATCGTCTGAAGCCTCAACCTCTTCACTTAACTGTTCAAATCTCATATGAATAGCATCAGCAAAGAGTCTGAGCTGAGCTGTAGAATAACTGTTGTGACAACCCGAGAATTTTGAATTTTTTAAAATTCTTATTATTTGATTTAAGGTTCAAAATTAGAACCTAGATAGAAAATTAATGTATGCGTTTGATATTTTTAAGATGGAATTTTGAGGATTTCAAAATTCTGTGTAGGATTTAGGTGAATTATTCAGGATTAAGAAAAACGTGATTATGTTCTGTGTATATGTGTACAGTATGTGGATAAGGGTCAAGGGTTGACCAGATAAACGATATCTATAATAAACCCTAAGTATATATTAAGAACGTCAACGTTCGTTTAGAAAACCTTAACGATTAACAAGAAACTCTAAAATCGGTTTTGAAAACCCTAATTTTAGTTTCGGGAATCCAAAACCCTAACTCGGTGCATGAAACCCTAATCTGGGAACTTAAATGATTATTATATTGTTTAAGTGCTAACAATTATAATATTAATCAGGGAAAAGCTTAATTAATTAGTAAACCCTAATTTCACATTTTGAAAATCCTAATTTCTAGGTTAGAAACCCTAATTTATAATTCGGGAAAAACGAAAGTGTTAATTAAATACTTTTAATGTTAATTAGGAAATATTAATCCTAATTTTCAAGTTATGAGTAATTAGAAAACTCTAATCTAATTTCTATTTTAGAAAATTATTTTCTATTTAAAATCGTAATTTTGGGTTATACACCCTAATCCGTGATTTTGACCCTAATTACTAAATTAGTAATTTTAATTAGGAAATACTTATCCTAATTAGCACGATTTAATTAGTGATTAAGAAATTTTAATATAATTAGAAAATCCTAATTATAATTTAGAAATATTAATTTTCTATTTTGAAAACCGAAATTCGGAAATATTAGAAATTAAATTGCAAAAATTGAGGGTTAAACCCTAAACCCTAAATTTTTCCCAAACCCTGAACCCTAAGGGTTTGGCCAATTGTCCAAAATGACCATTCTAGAATTAAAATTAAATGAAAAATGACCATTGTGCCCTTATTGCATTTTCTAATAGGTTGAGTGTAGATCTTGCCAAATGAGAGTTGGTGACCAACTCTATGATTTTCTTGTGCCATATATCTATCATACCTGCAGCCATATCAATCTATTTCATTGAATCATTTGTCAAAACTTAAAAAAAAATATAAGTAAAGTTACTTACTTTACTTTCTAAAGTTAGCCAAGACCTTCTCTCTCTAGTTCTTCAAAATTTAGAGTGAGAGAGTGAGAAATGATAATCCAATTTCAGTTCATAACTTTCCTAGATCAGAATCACAGATCAGATTCAAGATCAAGTGTTAGAAAGGTATAAAAGCCCTAAACTTTCAAATCCTATGACCTTATGTTAGATGAAGTTATTTGTTGTTTAGAAATGTGTTATAAGGTGTCATTTAGTGATCTGGGTTGTTAAATCCCAGATCCATAACATCAAAGTGCTCGAATCTTGCATTTTTGGAAATCTGGAAAAATAAAAAAAAATGGCCTGACAGCCGAATGTCAGGCCCTCTAGATCTTTATGTGCTTGATGTTTTATGTGTTTAATGTTTTTAATCCGTTCTATGTTGTAAGGACTATGATCTAAAGCAAGAAGCAAGGCCAGAGCCTTAGTATATTAAGAGATACAAGCGGTCAAACAGCGTTGACCAGTCACGAAATAGAGTTTCTGGGCAAACCCAGAATTTCCAGAACACCTGACAAGATTTTGCAATCGCTAGATCTTACTATGTTTAAGTTGTTATGTGATGTTGTTGGTTGTATCTTGTAGACTGACATGCAGACTATACATATATGCCTTTAGATCACTCAGAACCGTAGCCTAATCGTAGAAATTAATGGTCAAACTATCGTTGACCAAACTGCTCAAGAACATTTCTGGAAAACCCAAAAATGTTCAAGAACAGTCCGGACTACTACTTTGACTGGCTCATATGTTTCATGTGTGATGTTGTTAAGTTTATATTATGTGATATAGTAGTACACGGACTTAAGGACTATAGATCAAAACCATAAAACCACTAAACTAATTAACAGAACCCTTAGATAATTGAGCTCAAAAGGAGACACTCAAACTGCCTTGGGTTTCTGGGTTACCCAGAAAACCCAGGCATGATCTGACAAGATGTTTGAGAGCCTAGATCTCTCCGATTAGATATAATATAGCTATGTTGCTTGTTTAGGATTGTAGTATTACATCAATACTATAATATGAGTACTTAATCAAACCCAGATAACTCGGGACCTATGAATTACCGCCTGGTCAAACCACCCCCCTAGCTCACTGACATTCGTTTCTGAGCTTGTTGAAGAATAGGCCAAGAACACCTATAGCGACGGTTCTATCGCTATAGGGCCCTCTGAAAAATAGTTTTTAATTATTTTGAGTATATTTCATAAATATTTAATATTTTTGGAATATAAATGGTATTTAATTTATTTAATTATAATATTGAATAAATGATTTAAAAATGATTTTAATATATGAAAAATCATGAAAAATAATATTATGGTAAAAGAAAATATTTTAAGTTATTTTCAATGACTTTTAATATTTTGTGATGAAATTCATTAATTAATTATTATTAATGATAATTAGTTTATTTAATATGTATATTAAATAAATTAAGGAAAAATAGAATAAATGGTTTATAAATCATATAAAAATGATTTAAGTGTTAGAAAAATATTTTAAGTTATAAATTATAACTTTTGATATTTTGTCATGAAAATATTAATATTTTAATATTAATAGTAATTACCGGATAATGAATTTAACGGTCTAAAAATCATATAAATATGATTTTAAGGTATTAAAAATACTTTGATATATTATAAATATATTATAATATTATGACATGTATTTCATTAATATTTGATAATAAATAAATATGAATGATAAAAGAATTGTGTGGTATTTATATTATATAAATACGATTTTAATGATTAAAAATTTGCGATAAATAGTAATAATTATTTAAAAATTATTACAAGTCTTTGAAAAATATTTTGACTGAAAATAAAACTATTTAAGTTAATTATTAAGTGTTTACGTCAGAGTTTAATTGAACTTAGACTTGATAAAATTCCGACTAGACCGTCGGGACTTTAGAATTTTGTCGGAATCAAGATAGACTGTAATAGTTGACTTGATACCGAGTCTTATGTGTGTTATAGACTGACAGGGTTATGTGTTATGTATTTAGGTTATTCTATATTTATATATATAGTAATATTATACTGTGATGATATTATTCTAATATTGGAGATCTATATTACTAATATTAGGTCTTCGGATAAAGCGTTATAAATTGTGTTGTGGTAATCAACGGTTCAGGCAAGTTTGTATTTATTTAACTCTACTAAGAGTGTTTTGTTCGGATAAGCTTATGGTTAATCATTGCTGATTGCCATGTATAATTATACTCTGCACATATTACATGTATAAGTCAGGTATGAAAGGCTGATCACCTTCATTACCCTTCGGTTCGGAAATATTTGTTTATGTTATATACTTGTTCAGTCATAAAATTGTTCCTGCTAGTTTACAATTATATTGTTGAATTATAGCCAGCTTATTATTCAAACTCTTCAATCATGATATATCGTTATATTATTGAATTTAAACTTGATGGGCAATCCTTATGCTCACCCTTGCTATGTCATGATAAAACATTATAGATTAAAGCGAATGCGTCGGATACAAGGAAAAGGTTAAAGACAGTTCCAGCGTTAGGATATGTGTGCAGCTAAATTGTATAGTGTTGTATTTTAATGTGTTAGTTAAGTTATAAATGTGATTAAGTTAAGGTTACTCGACCTTAGGGAATAGTGTGTAATGTATTGTATAAATAATTTATGTTTATATCTTCCGCAATTATAGTAATAGTGTTAGAATGATCGAACCGGATCCGCGGTGATTCGGGACCTCGGATTCGGGGCTCCTCACAACTATTAATATCAAAAATAACTTTTGATTCAGAAGGGGTAATCGATTTATCCTTTGATTTATCTGAAGATTTTTTGGATGATTTACTGGAAGGGTCGACTGCAGTAGTAGGGATGACCGGGGTAACTGAATGGATAGGAGTAGGAGGAAATTCTTTTTGCACTTGGCCAACTATCCTATCGATAGATGAAGGGGGTGCAAATATGGTTACTTCTTGGGGAGATAAAATCTCGTATGGCCATTTAAGGATCCATGAGATTTTATATTTACTACAGAATAGAAGGAAAATTGGAACTCCTTCATAAACTTGATTATACTTTGCATGATTGATAAAATGATTAACTTGTGTTTTGAGAAGATCAGGAAGAATCTCATAACACAGACCAAGTCTGGACCACCACAGGGTGAACCATATAGGAATTTTACTTTTGAATTTGTGCTAGAACTGTAAAAACCACGAATGACTATGATCTTCATTCTGGTGAAGAATGATTTTACTCCAGGCTTCAATATAATCAAAATAGCAGTAAGAACTAGTTTGATTAGATAGAGACCTGAGATCTGAGGGATGATTTCCCTAATAAAAAAAACTGAGGATGTTTTTAATGTAAAGTGAATGATAAAGAAGTTTAGACTTATTATCATTAGCATAAATGGGTTTAATGAAAACTGACTCGGTTTCATTAAGAATTTCCTTATAATACGAAAGAGATTTATTAGGAGCCCACAGAATGAAATGCCAGCCAGTAGGAAAATATTGGGCTGCAAGTTTAATTGGGTCATCTTTGGGTTTCATGTGTGACTCTATGTGAAATAAATGATGATCATATACGGCATGATACTCAGAGGCCGGATGACTAGGTTTGGATGAGGTTGCCCTCGTTTGATTAGCATATGGGTCAATCGGTTGTAGTTGACTAGCAAGAGCAGATGAATAAGGCTTAGGGAGAGGGATTGTCCCAAGAACCTGAAACCTATCAACTACATCGGGCTTGGTAACTAGATTGACTGGATGCGAAACCAAGGTTCCCTTTAACTGATTACTTGGGCCGGGAGATTGGCCCTTTCCACGGGAATGAGGATTTCCCCTTACACTCATTTTGTTGTAACTGTACCTGTGTTGATAAATTCTCTGGTTAAAAAATCTGGGATTGAATTGTTACTACCTTTAATATATTCAATATCAATATCAAAAATACTGAGGAGAGCTTGCCATCTAGCGAAAGAATGCTTAGAGGCGACGTTCTCAACGTCTTTTTCAAGAATAAATTTTGTTGATTTGCAATCTATCCTAACTAAGAATTTTTGATTAAGTAAATCTCGCTGGAATTTATTAATACATAATACAAGTGACAAAATCTCTTTTTTAATAGTACTGTAATTTAATTGTGTAGGATTCCATGCACCGGAATGAAATCGAACAATTTGTTCAAAAGAACTGGGAGTTAACTTCTGTTTGAGAATGCCACCGAATCTAATGTCAGAGGCATCAGTTTCAACTATTTTGAATGTTGAATCATTCGAGATGCCAAGGCAAGGCAAAACCTTAACATATTTTTTAACTTTTTGGACAACGGAAGTATGATCGTCAGTCCATGGAGGTGGATTACTTTGTAAGCGCTGAAAAAGAGGCTTACAAATCTTTCTGAGATCTTGGTAGAACTTGCCAATATAGTTAAGCGAGCCTAAAAATCTCTGTAGCTGTGTTTTATCGGTAATCTTATCTGGGAACCGGTCGGCGAATTGAATAGCTCTGTCAATTGGTCGCGTGAGTCCATGATAGAGGATTAAACCGAGGAATCTGACTTTAGTCAGAAACAGAATACACTTGGAAGGTGAAAGAATAAGACCATTGGTTTTAACCATTTTGAAGAACGAATTCAAATGTTTAATATGCTCTTCAATAGTCTTGGAGAATACAAGGATATCGTCAATATAAACAATAATAAAATGACTGAAAGGATTCAAAATATTATTGAGAATATTATGAAATTTACTGGGTGCATTTTTTAGTCCAAAGGACTGAACATTCCATTCGTAATGACCGAACGGAGTGGTGAATGATGTTTTGTATTTGTCATGGGGGTGAATAGCAATTTGCCAAAACCCAAATTTTAGATCAAATTTACTGAAAATAGTGGAGGAGCTTAACCTACTAAGGAGATCTTCCTTATTGGGTAAAGGGTACCTAATCCACTCTAAGACTTTGTTTAATGGTTTGTAGTTGATAACTAGACGGGAAACACCTCTCTCTTTTTCTACTTCATTGTTAACATAGAAAGCAGGATAAGACCATGGTGATTTACTATGTCTAATTAAACCCTTATTTAGGAGATCATTGATTTTCTTTTTGCATAACTCCATTTGTTCATGACTCATTTGAATAGGCCTAGCTTTAGTAGGAATTAAGTGTTCTTTAAATTCCTTAGCATAAGGTAATCTAACTACATGTTTCTTCCTATGCCAAAAGGCATTGGGAGACTCAAAACATAGACTATCTTGTAAATATCTTTTTAGATTGTCAATCTGCTCTTGAACTCTTTTACTTTTAAGTTGTTCTTCAACTTGCTTGTATCTAATTTCTTCTTTAAGAAATCCTAAATGAGTAACTTTACAGTTTAACAGGTTTAAAGACTTAGAGATTGACTCTTCTTGAATAAATTTTAAATCTCTTTCATTTTGGTTTAATAAGAAATTTAAATGTTATTTCTCTGCCTAAATGATTACATGATAATCCTTTATTACTAGTAGTAAATGGATATAATAGATAAATAAAAGGAAGACCAAGGATGATCTTATCTGTAAGATTGCGGATTAAAACAAATGAAGTTTTAAAACACATATTATCTTGACAGATATGAACCTTAGGCAACTTGTATTTTATTTCCATTTAACTACCATTAGCTGAATTAAGCTTTTCACTAGTCTTTTTATAATACCTAGTAGGGATAAGGCCTTCTTAAATACAATTCAAATCTGCACCAGTATCAACTAAGGCAGGGAGCTGTATAGAGAAAGTTTTATCAATAACTAAATTAATAGAGATATACCATTTTGGAATGGTAATGTCTTTAATTCTTTTGAGAGAAAGACCTTGAACAAAAAGATCTTCATCATTTTTTGTACCTGAGGATTCAGGTATGTCATGATCTTCATCACTAGAGAAGGAATCATGAATCTGGAGATCAAATTTTTTATCTTCAATTTCTTTTCTTAAATTAGCAACATTTAATCTTAGACTAGAAATTTCTTTCTTGAGTTTATTAACCTCTTGATTTAATTCAGGGAGTGTGACTTCTCTAACAGGAGATTTAAACCTTTCTAGTGTTTTATTAACGCTGAAAATAGGTTTCTCTTTGGCTTTAAGAACCCTATCATTAACTTTCTTATCTTTTGTTAATAAATCTTTTAACTGCTTGGTGTACTGAATTTTTATATCTGGATCAGTAATTTTGCTAATTAAGTCAATTAACAAAGAACTTTCTTCATCTTCTTTGGTAATTACATTTATTCTTTTGCAACAGTTGTTACTGCAGTCTTCAGCACAAACTGTAACTTCGTTATCACTATTTGATTCATCGTTACAAGTGCTGCTGCTCGAAGATTCTGGAATATCAGAGGCTTCTTCATTACTGACATTGTTTTCTATTCTTATTAACTCTAACAATTGTTCAATATCTTCAGCTGAGATATTCAACTGAGCTAATTTTTGCTTAACTTTGCACTCACTTTTAAAGTGCACTTTCTGCCCACAATTGTGACAGACAATTTTACTTTTATCAATTTTTTTTTGATTTATTAGTTGATTTCTTATGTGTTGACTTGGGTTTCTTATAATAAGAATCTTGATTACTATATTTATTATTCTTAATTTGATTATATCTCTTTTTACGATGTTTATGACTATTATGCTGAGACTCAATATGTGTATGTCTGTGCTTCCTTCTAGAGGGAGCAACAGGGGGTAAACCATATTGTTCACAGAAAGTGCCTAACTCGTATTTGGCTTTATTTTTATCTTTGCAAGCTTGCTTAGCTAATTTAAAGTCAATACACATTTTTAATCTAATTTTGTGAATATAGCTTATAATATCACCATAAGTTAAATTATCATAATCTATATATCCTAAATCTTTGCTTAATTCTTCTCTGACTTTATGTGCAAATAAAGAAGGTAAACCATTAACGAATTTCTCTTTTCAAAATGGTTTGTTACTATAAGTGCGCATCATGACTCGTGAAGTAAATACATCTTTGTACCACCTAAAATCACTTAGAGTGGGACAAGTGAGGTTACTAAGTTGATCATGAATTCTTTTAGTGATATTACTGGGAGTGGTAATAAAATGTTTAATTATAGTGAATATTAAGGTATTAACTCCATCAGGCGGACCAATCCCCGCATCTTCATCAAAGATGGGATTGTCGTCATCATCACGCTGGATAGCACAAATAATTGCTATTCTAGAGTCTTCTGTGAGGTGTTTTTCCCACCAAGATCTAAGAATACCGGTAAATCGACTAGCTATTAATTCAACTATGTCTGGTTGAGATAGATGATTGAATTTATTAATATAGCTATTGACTACCATTGACATATGATTTAGTTTATTAAGAATTTCTTGTTCACTAAATCCATCAATATTCCATTCATATATTTTATTAGATGAAATAGAGAATTGTTTATCTAGGTTTCTCTCTTCGAACTGTAGATCCGGAGGAGTTGGTCTAGAGTACCAATTTCTGGTTATACTCGTGTTATTAACAGTTAACTTGTTAAGTTGTTCATTAAGATTTGGAATAGTTTCAGAGGAATTAGAGGAACTATTGCTCTCATTATCAGAATCTATCGGATCAATAATAGTTATAGTGCCGCTTGTACTAGTTTTAGTTTTAAGTTTTTTAAATAACTCATCAATAGTTTTGGTAAGTTCACTATCTTTATTAGGTAAACCTAATTTATATCTATTTTCAGGTAATTTTATTAAAGGTTGTTCAATCTTTGAATCGGGTTTTTTAATAATGTTTTCTTCAAACTTTTCTTCAATCCTATCTAGTTGTTTTCCAACAGTGGCTAGATATTGGTTACTAAAATTTAATTGCTCAATTATTTTTCTATCATCTTTAATATTATCAGCAATTTTAAAAGGACTAGCAATGACTGAAGTATTTTTTACCGGAATAACTATAGATTCTAAAGGAGGATGACTAGAAGTAGTTTTAGTTTTATCCTCTTTAATCCACTAAGTTTTGGTAATAACATTAGATTTACTTTGATATTGTTCATACCAATCATAAAAAGTACTCTTAATTGGTATTAGAGCCAAGTTGTTTGTTTCTACCTGACGTAGTAAGATCTATTTAATCAACTGTTCTTTTCTGATTTCAAAATTTCTTCTTCTCATTATTCTTAAGTCACCTAAACTGTCTGTAGTCCACCTAGTTCGCCGCAAACCTTTTGTAAGTCTCTAGGTGTGAGCAGTGTCTGGTTTAAGAACATACATATAAGTCTTAACGATAGCAAGGGTATGAATGGAAGAATAATGTTTAAGAATTATTTTTGAAAAATTAAAAGATGAATCGATTATTCAGATCTAGCTCTTCAGTTAGCAACCGGTCAGCTTTGCCTCCTGTTCCTGACATAGTTAACCAAGAAGAACACTGTTTTGAAAATATTAGTCAAGTACTCCATAACTAGAACATACCCAAGGTTTCTCCTAGAGAAATTTATCAGTCAACCTTCTTAGATAACTTTAAAACAAATTATAATGTTAAGACAGTTGAAAGAGTTTATGCAATTAATAAAGAGTATGAAAATTGTAGCCTTTTATCACTAGATGTTATTAAAAAACATAGAAAAAAGGGTTATAATTTTATTCATATATGTCTTATTCAAGTTGCAGTTAAACCACTTAACATTAAAGGTGTAATAACCGTGAATTTTAAGTCACTATATATGTATATACATTATTAATATTTAAAAACTTTGTGTTATACAGTGATTTAATATGTGACAACATATGTGAAATGGTGCATGGGTCAATTAACATGTATGTTATAGTTATGAATATATACATTTATAGGTTTCATTAAAAATGAAAGCCTTGTAACCTAATTATAAATTAGGTAAGACAATTAAATAATCTAAGGGTTATGGTAATAAGGAGATGTTAGTATTTAATATGTATACTAACTTAAGTAGATAATCTTATTATTTCAAGTGACTAATAATTTTAAACCTAATTCTTGTGAACCTAATTAGGTTATGAGCTAAAGTCACATGTATAGGTAATTAAATTTCATAAGATTAGGAACGGAAACCCTAAATAATTAAATTGGGTAACATATATTAAAATTGTTAGACTATGTTTATTACATAGCCCAAAACAATTAAAGGAGAAGCCCAAAAGAAATAAAATGCAAGCCCAAACTTAGCCCACTTGATTAAGGGTATTTTAGACATTTGATTTATCTAATTTATGCATTAAAATAAAAGCTAAATGAAGGAGTTAGTGGACATAAATATGGCTGGCCACATTAGCCTTTTAAGGCAACTAATTAAGCTAAGCAAGGTCCATTTGTAGTAACTCTTACACAAAAGGACATGGTTGTCAAGCTCCCATTGGTTGCCACTTTATTAAGCATCCTTAATCATGATTAGACTAATTAAAGTGATAAGGAAAAGCTTCTATCCATTGGTTAAAGAAAGTATGGGGGATAATAGCTAGATACACTAAGTGTATCTATATTTTTTGTAAGTATCCTTTTACTCCATCTTTTCATTTCATTTCATTTCATTTCTTCTCTCATTCTTCCTCTTATAATTTCTCCCAAGCTAGCCACTTCTAGAGAGAGAAAGGAGAGAGAGGTTTGGCCATATATATAGAGGGAGAGGAGTTCTAGTTTATTAATGCATCCAAAGTTCATCACTTACTTTGGTAAATCAAGGAAGGTTGCCATTAAATCAAGGTATAACCTAACCTTCACTATTTGATTCATCGTTACAAGTGCTACTCCCTGAATTAAATCAAGAGGTTAATAAACTCAAGAAAGAAATTTCTAGTCTAAGATTAGATGTTGCTACTTTAAGAAAAGAAATTGAAGATAAAAAATTTGATCTCCAGATTCATGATTCCTCCTCTAGTGATGAAGATCATGACATACCTGAATCCTCAGGTACAAAAAATGATGAAGATCTTTTTGTTCAAGGTCTTTCTCTCAAAAGAATTAAAGACATTACCATTCAAAAATGGTATATCTCTATTAATTTAGTTATTGATAAAACTTTCTCTATATAGCTCCTCGCCTTAATTGATACTGGTGCATATTTGAATTGTATTCAAGAAGGCCTTATCCCTACTAGGTATTATAAAAAGACTAGTGAAAAGCTTAATTCAGCTAATGGTAGTCAAATGGAAATAAAATACAAGTTGCCTAAGGTTCATATCTGTCAAGATAATATGTGTTTTAAAACATCATTTGTTTTAATCTGCAATCTTACAGATAAAATCATCCTTTATCTTCCTTTTATTTATCTATTATATCCATTTACTACTAGTAATAAAGGATTATCATGTAATCATTTAGGCAAAGAAATAACATTTAAATTTCTTATTAAACCAAAAGAAAGAGATTTGAAATTTATTCAAGAAGAGTCAATCTCTAAGTCTTTAAACTTGTTAAACTGTAAAGTTACTCATTTAGGATTTCTTAAAGAAGAAATTAGATACAAGCAAGTTGAAAAACAACTTAAAACTAAAAGAGTTCAAGAGCAGATTGACAATCTAAAAAGATATTTACAAGATAATCTATGTTCTGAGTCTCCCAATACCTTTTGGCATAGGAAGAAACATGTAGTTAGATTACCTTATGCTAAGGAATTTAAAGAACACTTAATTCGTACTAAAGCTAGGCATATTCAAATGAGTCATGAACAAATGGAGTTATGCAAAAAGGAAATCAATGATCTCCTAAATAAGGGTTTAATTAGACATAGTAAATCACCATGGTTTTGTCCTGCTTTCTATGTTAACAATGAAGTAGAAAAAGAGAGAGATGTTCCCCGTCTAGTTATCAACTACAAACCATTAAACAAAGTCTTAGAGTGGATTTGGTACCCTTTACCCAATAAGGAAGATCTCCTTAGTAGGTTAAGCTCCTCCACTATTTTCAGTAAATTTGATCTAAAATTTGGGTTTTGGAAAATTTCTATTCATCCCAATGACAGATACAAAACAGCATTCACCACTCCGTTCAGTCATTACGAATGGAATGTTCAGTCCTTTGGACTAAAAAATGTACCCAGTGAATTTCAGAATATTCTCAATAATATTTTTAATCCTTTCAGTGATTTTATTATTGTTTATATTGACGATATCCTTGTATTCTCCAAGACTATTGAAGAGCATATTAAACATTTGAATTCGTTCTTTAAAACGGTTAAAACCAATGGTCTTGTTCTTTTACCTTTCAACTGTAGTCTGTTCCTGACTAAAGTCAGATTCCTTGGTCTAATCCTCTATCATGGACTCACGCGGCCAATTGACAGAGCTATTCAATTTGCCGATCGTTTCCCAGATAAGATTACCGATAAAACACATCTATAGGGATTTTTGGGCTCGCTTAACTATAGTAGCAAGTTCTACTAAGATCTCAGGAAGATTTGTAAGCCTCTTTTTCAGCGCTTACAAAGTAATCCACCTCCATGGACTGACAATCATACTTCTGTTGTCCAACAAGTCAAAAAATATGTTAAGGTTTTACCTTGCCTTGGCATCTCGAATGATTCAGCATTCAAAACAGTTGAAACTGATGCCTCTGACATTGGATTCGGTGGCATTCTCAAATAGAAGTTAACCCACTTCTTCTGAACAAATTGTTCGATTTCATTCCGGTGCATGGAATCCTACACAATTAAATTACAGTACTATTAAAAAGAGATTTTATCACTTGTATTATGTATTAATAAATTCCAGAGATTTACTTAATCAACAATTCTTAGTTAGGATAGATTGCAAATCAGCAAAATTTATTCTTGAAAAAGACGTTGAGAACGTCGCCTCTAAGCATTCTTTCACTAGATGGCAAGCTCTCCTCAGTATTTTGATTTTGATATTGAATATATTAAAGGTAGTAACAATTCAATCCCAGATTTTCTAACCAGAGAATTTATCAACACAGGTACAGTTACAACAAAATGAGTGTAAGGGAAAATCCTCATTCCCGTGAAAAGGGCCAATCTCCTGGTCCAAGTAATTAGTTAAAGGGAACCTTGGTTCCGCATCTAGTCAATCCAGTTACCAAGCCCGATGTTGTTAATAGGATTCAGGTTCTTGGGACAATCCCTCTCCCTAAGCCTTATTCATCTGCTCTTGCTAGTCAACCATAACTGATTGACCCATATGCTAATCAAACGAGGGCAACCTCATCAAAACCTAGTCATCCGGCCTCTAAGTATCATGCCGTATATGATCATCATTTATTTTAAATAGAGTCACACATGAAACCCAAAGATGACCCAATTAAACTTGCAGCCCAGTATTTTCCTACTGGCTGGCATTTCCTTCCGTGGGCTCCTTATAAATCTCTTTCGTATTATAAGGACATTCTTATTGAAACCAAGTCAGTTTTCATTAAACCCATTTATGATAATGATAATAAGTTTAAACTTTTTTATCATTCACTTTACATTAAAAACATCCTCAATTTTTCTGATTGGGGAAATCATCCCTCAAATCTCAGGTCTCTATCTAATCAAACTAGTTCTTACTGCTATTTTGATTATATTGAAGCCTAGAGTAAAATCATTCTTCACAAGAATGAAGATCATAGTCATTCGTGGTTTTTATAGTTCGACCACAAATTCAAAAGTAAAATTCCTATGTGGTTCACCTTGTGGTGGTCCAGACTTGGTCTGTGTTATGAGATTCTTCATGATCTTCTCAAAACATAAGTTAATCATTTTATCAATCATGAAAAATATAATCCAGTTTATGAAGGAGTTCCAGTTTTCCTTCTATTCTGTAGTAAATATAAAATCACGTGGATCCTTAAATGGTAATACGAGATTTTATCTCCCCAAGAAGTAACCATATTTGCACCCCCTTCATCTATTGGTATAAGGACGGTTCAAACCTCTTTATCACCTATTGCTCATGTATCTCGCCGTTTTTACATCAAATGGTGGGATAAATTCAGTGTCGATAGGATAGTTGGCCAAGTTCAAAAAGAATTTCCTCCTACTCCTATCCATTCAGTTACCCCGGTCATCCCTACTCCTGCAGTCGACCCTTCTAGTAAATCATCCAAAAAATCTTCGGATAAATCAAAGGATAAATCGATTGCCCCTTCTGAGTCAAAAGTTATTTCTGATATTAACAGTTATTCTAAAGCTCAGCTCAGACTCTTTGTTGATGATATTCATATGAGATTTGAACAGTTAAGTGAAGAGGTTGAGGCTTCAGACGATGCTTCTTCCCAATCTAGAGCTGAGGCTTCTAGTCAAAATGAAGACGAAGAGGAAGACAATTGTGACCCCTATGGCACTATTAGTCTTCAGGATGCTCAAGATCCCTTCGCCTAATAATTTGGTAAATGGTGATAGCCTCATTCATCAATCAATCAAAGTGGATGTGGTAATTGCCGCCCGTTTCAGCACATGCTCCAGCAGCCAGCACCTGCTCCGACAGTCATTTCTTGACCGTACAGCCTCATTCATTTCGGTCACATGCGTCAGGGCCCCATGGCCACTAAAGTCAAAAGATTACACCAGCTTTTCCATCGAAAGTAGATTCTTGCGCAATTTTCGGTCTAAAGTTAGCTTTTACTTTTTACTTTTGCTTTAGTAAATGTAACATGTTTCTTACTTTGTACTTTTACTTTAATTAATGTAATAGTAACCATGTAACAGTTCGGTTCCTTGATCTGTAAAAGGAAACTGAATTCATTTGTCAGGGCAGACTTCAAAAGACGCTGAGTTCCTTCTCAGTCGAATCTTTAGCCTACACCGCTGTTTAGCCTTTCTTAACCCCTCTTCTTCTAATGTTCTTTATTTAGTAAGCTTGTAAGTCATTTTATTTTCTGCACTTGTAAATAGTTTTAGTTATCAATAAATAAAACTATTTTTATTTAGTAATTCTATTGTGTTTGAATGCACCTTTGATCTCTGATATATAAATCATCTTCTATCTGCTTACATGTCATAATATTATAATTTATTTATAATATCACAAAGTATTTTTAATACCTTAAAATCACATTTATATGATTTTTAAACCGTTAAATCTATTATCCGATAATTTCTATTAATATTAAAATATTAATATTTTCATGAAAAAATATCAAAAGCTATCTTTTATAACTTAAAATATTTTTATAATACTTAAATCATTTTTTATATGATTTTTAAATCATATATTCTATTTTTTTATAATTTATTTAATATATTTATTAAATAATTAAATACAAATAATATTAATTTATTAATAAAATTCCTCACAAAATATTAAAAGTCATTAAAAATAACTTAAAATATTTTCTTATACTATAATATAACTTTTTATGTATTAAAATTATTTTTAAATAATTTATTTAATATTTTAATTAAATAAATTAAATACAATATATATTCCAAAAATATTAAATATTTATGAAATATACTCAAAATAGTTAAAAACTAATTTTCAGACTTTAAAATAATTTTTAGGAATTTATTTTGTATTTTTAATAATAAAAAATCATTTATTTCAATTTATTAAATAAAATAAATAATTTTCAGAAAATAATTATAAATATAGGGCCCTATAGCGATAGAACCGTAGCTATATGTGTTCTTGAGTCTGTTCTTGAGCTTCATGTCAGTATGCAGGGTAGCTAGTTTGTTTGGATGTAGATCTATGTTCATAAGGTTTTTCTAGGCTACTAATGTTGCTAATCATGTAGTATAAGTGTAATACTACAACTAACAGTTGACTTCATGAGCAAACAATAACACAACTTAAAGATCTAAGCTCTCCAAATTGATGTCAGACATATTCTTCAATTTTTGGGTTTTCCAGAAATTGAAGAACAGTCTTGGTATCTATTTTCAAGCTTTAATACATAGCTTTCTGAGATCAGTTTATGTGATTTAAGAGTTCAGCCTTGTAGTAGGGATGTCAGGGAAGAATTTTATGACAACATATCATCATATCATCATCACACCAAGAAGATCAAGGCTGGTCAAAGTAGGGGTCAGGAAACGGTTCTTGAAGATCTGGGTTTCCCAGAAATCTTCATCTAGCGAGTTGGTCAACGGTTGTTTGACCGCAAATAATTTTGAGTCTGAGCAAGATCTGAGTGATCTAGAGGTTTGAGAATGTAGATTACATGTCAGAATAATAGTATATATATATTATATTATGATGAACAAAGAATGTAATGGTTTAAGAACCTGGGAACGAGATTTATTATTATTAATGTAATAAGAATGTCGTTGGAACACACATTTTGATGTCGTTTCAGTAGAATGAATGTACAGTTATGAGTACCGTGTAGCACCAATTGTCGGGTTGGAAGATACCCAGATTTGGGGGTGTCACAACGATATTATTCCACTTTTAGGTTATAGAGTAACATTCATCTTGCTTACTCATTATAAATAACATATATTATAATTTTATTCATTATTTATTCAAATAAAATTATTTTACAATTAATCTGATTTTCTCGGTTGTTACATTCTTCATCTTTTCTTCAAGTTTCCACGTTGATTCTTTGGCATCGTGGTTCCTCCATACTACCTTCACCGAAGGTATAACTTTATTCCTCATAACTTACTCTTTTCTATCAACGATTTGAACAGGCATGTCCTCGTACATCAAATCTTTCTCCACATGAATAGGCTCATACTCTATTACGTGCTTATAATCTTGCTTATAAAGATGTAACACGGATACATGAAATACATTGTGTATACGTTCTAGGTCTGGAGGTAATGCTACCATGTAAGCTACCTCTCCTACCCTTTTTAATATCTCGAAAGGTCCTATAAACCTTGGACTTAACTTTCCCTACTTCCCAAAGCGTATCTTTCCTTTCCAGGGAGATATCTTTAGAAATACGTACGAGCCGACTTCGAACTCTCTTCTCATTCGATGACCATCTGCATACTTTTTCTGTCTATCTTGAGCTGCTACCAGTCGCAGTCATATCAACGTAACTATATCCGCTGTTTGTTGTACCAATTCAGGTCCTACCATTCGACGCTCTCCTACTTCATCCCAACACAATGGTGTTCTGCACTTCCTACCATATAAAGCTTCGTAAGGCAGCAAGCCTATGCTTGTATGAAAACTGTTGTTATATGCAAACTCTACTAGCGGTAGATGATCGTCCCAACTACCTTTGAAATCCATAATGCAAGATCTCAACATATATTCTAACGTTTAAATTGTTCTTTCGCTCTGCCCCATCTATCTGTGGATGATAAGTTGTACTTAACTTCAACTGCGTTCCCATCTGTTCTTGCTGACTTCTCCAGAAATTTGATGTGAATCGTGGATCACGATCTGACACTATCAAAATTGGTACCCCATGTCTGGAAATAATTTCCTTAACATAAAGTTTAGCTAACTGATCTAAGTTAAACTTGACTCTTATTGGCAAAAAGTGAACCGACTTTGCCAACCGGTCCACTATTACCCATATAGCATCGTACTCTTTCTGTAAAGTTGAAAGTCCCACCACAAAATCTATCGTGATGTGTTCCTACTTTCATTCTGGAATTTCCAATGACTGTAACAAGCCACTTGGTCGTTAATGTTCGGCCTTAACATTTTGACAAGTTAAGCACCTACTTATATATTCTGCTATCTCTCTCTTCATGTTTAGCCACCAAAAACACCGTCGAATGTCTCTATACATCTTAGTACTACCAGGATGAATCGATTATCTTGAATTATGAGCCTCTTGCAATACTTCCTCCTTTAATTCTGTCTCACTCGGAACCCAAATTCTTCCTTCAAATCTTAATAACCTCTCATTATCAAGACTATACTTTATCTCTTTTCATCCACTAGCCGCTTCTTCATTTGGTCACACTCATCATTTCTAAGTTGTACCTCTTTGACTCTCTCTACCATGATTCTCCGTTGTAAATAGTTTCTGACTCGGCTTACTCGGTAAATTCACCTCTAACTCCATTTTAGCCATCTCTATTATTAACTCATCTTGAGCCATTAACATAGACAACTTTTCCTGACCCTTCCTACTTAAGGCGTCGGCCACTACATTTGCTTTTCCTGGATGATACACGATATCACAGTCATAATCCTTTATCAACTCCAGCCATCTTCTTTGTCTCATATTTAAGTCTTTTTGTGTGAAGATATATTTTAGACTTTTATGGTCTGTATATATCTCACATTTTTCACCATATAGGTAATGCCTTCATATCTTTAAGATAAATACTAATGCTGCCAGTTCCAGATCATGAATAAGATAAACTTTCTCATAATCCTTTAACTGTCGTGATGCGTACGCAATGACTTTGCCATGCTTCATGAGCACGCAACCTAGTCCTTTATGCAAAGCATCGCAATAAACTACAAAATTCCCTGTATCATCGGGTAAAGATAATACAGGTGTGTCACTCAACCTTTCCTTTAATTCTTGAAAACTGTTTTCACACTTCTCATTCCACACATACTTCACTATTTTTCTTGTTAAATTAGTCAACGGAGTAGCTATCTTAGAAAAATCTTGGATAAATCTTTGACAGTATCCCGCTAACCCTAGGAAACTCTGTACCTCAGTTGGCATTTTCGGTTGTTCCCAATTAATCACTACTTCCACCTTCGTTGGGTCCACTGAAATTCCATCTCTGTTAATAACGTGACCTAAAAACTGTACCCTTTCTAGCCAAAATTCATACTTAGTGAATTTCGCGTATAAATTCTCCTTCCTTAGTGTCTCCAACACTAATCTTAGTTGTTCATCGTGATCATATAGCGTCTTGGAATAGACTAGAATATCATCGATAAACACTACAATGAACTTGTCCAAATATTGTTTGAACATTATGTTCATCATATCCATAAATGTAGCTGGTGCATTCGTCAACCCAAATGACATTACCAAATACTCGTAATGGCTGTAAAGAGTCCTGAATGTCGTCTTAGGTACATCCTTCATCCTAACCTTTAACTGATGATACCCCGTTCTCAAATCTATCTTAGAAAAAAAAAATTCCCCATTCAATTGATCAAAGAGATCATCGATCATGTGCAATGGATATTTTTTATTTATCGTTAACTTTTTTAACTCTCGGTAGTCGATACAAAGTCTCAACGATCCATCCTTCTTCTTCACAAACAGGATCGGTGCTCCCCACGGTGAAACACTCAGTTGAATGTATTTTCTATCCAACAGTTCTTGTAATTGAACCATCAACTCCTTCGTCTCTATTGGTGCCATACGATATGGTACCCCTGAAACTGGTGTCGCTCCTGGCATAATATCTATTACGAATTTGATCTCCCTATCTGGTGGAAGACCCGGTAATTCGCTTGGAAATACATCCACGAATTCTTTGACTATAGGTATTTGTTCTATCGTTTCTCCCACTCTTTGGGTATCAACAATATGACACAAATAACCTACACATCCCTTCCTGAACAATTTTGTAGTTTGTGTCATGGCAAGACAACAAGAACGTCTCGGTGACTTGCTACCATAAAACACTACATGAGGTTGTCTCAACGTTCTAATGTTTACACATTTCTTTTGACAATCTATAATTTCACCATGGTTAAACAACCAATCCATCCCGAGAATTACTTCAAATTATTCCAACTTTATCGGTATCAAATCTACCGATAATTTATAACGTTCTATTTCTACACAACAATGCCTATGAATATATTCAACGAGAATTATTTCTTCATTTGCTACCTTAATATTTAAATGTATAGGCAATCTTTCGGGAAGTAATCCTAATCGTCTAGCAAAATCACATGCTATAAAGGAAAAAGTAGCACCTGAATCAAACAATACATAAGCATTTATATCGTTAATTGAGAGAATGCATGTGACGTCCCCAAATTCGGGTCCCAAATCATCGCGGATCTGGTTCAATCAATTCTATAACTATTGCGAAAGATATAAACATAAATTATTTATACATTAAACTTTTACACATCATTCCCAAGGTCTACAACCTTAACTAAATACATACCTTCAATATCTAAAAAGTTTTACAATGCTATTTTCGTCAGAAAATTTAATAGATCTAACTGCATCATAATTTAATCTTGAACTTTGACTTTGCTTCTGTCTTTACTCGAGCTTTCATCTTAATCTGAAATTTTTTATCATGATATAGCAAGGGTGAGCTTCAAATTTGCCCAGCAAGTTAAATTTATTTGAGGATATATCATGATTAAAATAATATGAATAAAAGACTAGCTACGTTCAACAATATAATTGTGAACTAGCAGGAATCAAATTTCATAACGGAATGATTAGGACAACATGAATAAATGTCAATAAATAATATGAATAATTCAACTGGAGCAGATGGTAATGAAGGTGATCAGCCTTTCATACCAGATGAACATATGTAACATACACTAAGTGCGAATCAATAATCAGTATAGACGTGAATAATCAACAATAATTATTCACTAACATGCTTTTAAAATACAACTCAAGGTTGAGTTAGAAAACTTGTCTGCACCGCTGATTACCGCTAATCAATCTAATTTAATCTCTCATGAAAGACCTATCAATTATAAGATTGATCTTTCAATTAGCATAACATACCTGCTAACTCATAATACTATTTCTTTATCCATAAATTATCTAACATTTAATCAAATATTAGATAACATCTTAACACATCAGCATTATTATCATCCTTTGATAATTCCTTAATCACCATATTATATACAATATGATTTATCACTCTAATTTTATATATTATAAGTTCTTTTCTATAATCTAATAAGTCAAATACTAATCCAGCAACTTGGATTTCAAATCCAGCAAGCTAGATTCCAAATATAGTAACCTAAATGGCCAATTCAGCAAACCAAACTGCAATCCAGCAAGTTGGATTCAACATATTTTCAATTCAGTAAACTATTTTTTAATCCAGCAAGCTGGATTCATTAGATTTTCCAATCTAGCAAGCTGGATTTCATATCCTATCCACGAAAATACCAAATCAGCTTATTATTGTTTTATCTTTTGCCCAAACATATAAACACATATTTCATACACAAAAAGTATTTTTTCAAAATTTTTCAACTTCCTTTGGTATTTTTCAAAAATCACTTTTAGTTAATTCCTTAAGAAATTAGCTACCTCATGCTTAACTCCAGAAATTACCATCTCCTGACACAATCTTATATATGTTAACGTGACACTCCAGTTTAAATTTTGTGGCCATCGGAGTTATAGAACTCCGGTTATAACCGTTTTTGTCAGAAAATCACAAAATTTGAAATGACCATAACTTGGCCGTTTTAAGTCGGAATGAGATCATTTTTGGACAGGAGGTACTTAATACCATATATTTTCATGTCCCAAAAGGCCGGAATTTATTTCATAAATTAAGTGGCCAGAAATACCCTTTTAAAATTTTGGGCAGTAGCGTTTTGACATTTTGCACTTTTTCTTGCTTTGTTAAAAATAGTCCATACAAAAATCTACAACTCCTTTTTCAATGATTCCACTTGGAGATATTAGAAAACTCATAGATCTAACTCTAGAAACTGACCACACCCAAAAAATCAAAATATAATAGGAGATATGGTCATTTGAATTTCATGTTTCGTTTTTACAAAAATCTGATTTTCAAACCTTTATGATTTCTAAGAAAACTTATATGCTCTCACATAATAACCAACATAACTCATCATAATACCTACTAATACTTCATACACCCATGAATCTACCATGATGCATGATCTATTCCATCAAACACAAGATTAACTCAATCAAGGCTAAGAAAAATTAGAGTTTTCTACCCTTTAAAAAACTAGTTTCCATTTCATACTTTAGATCTAACTTTTAACACAAAATATGGATAAATCTACACATAACACACTCTAGATCATGTAGATCTAAGATTTTTGAGTTTTAAAACCTTAGATCTTTAATCCATCAAAATAACTTAAATAAAAGGATAACTTAGGTTTGGTTTTATACCTTTGATCACTTGACATATCTTTTTCTTCCAAACTATGTGATGGATCTTGGGTGTATGAAGATCAAAATTCTTCTCTCCTTCTTCTCTCTTGGAGCTGTCGAACTCTTAGGCTCTCTCTCTCTCTCTCTTTTTCTCTCTTAGTCTTCTTAACAAATTAGAAGAAATAAGATGAAAGAGAAATAAAATAAATTTTGGGTGTTAGTAAAAGATGTAGATATATTGTGTATATCTAATTGTTATCTCCCAATAACTCTCATGCTACTCTTTCTTAATCATATAGTTGTTGCTTGTAAGCTTAGCCAAATGTGGTGGCTCCAAAAATAAGAAGACACCTAACATAGTTGGTGAACTACTTTGTAAACTAAAATAAGTTATTGTAAGACCCCAACTTTTATGTATAAAGAATAATTTTTTCGAAATATATTTTTGAATATTATGGTGTGGATTTGATATAATGTTATAGTTGTGGGTAATATTTACAAATTTTGCAAAGTAAGCAAGTGGTTATATAATATTCGATTGGTCGGGGAATATTAATTTTAACGGGGAATATTCGTACGACGGCACAATCATTGGTGGACCCCACAACGAAAGTATTATCGTAGTAAGAAAATAACAAAATTATCTTTTTATAAAAATAACGGCGAAAGTGTTACCGTTAAAACTGTTGAACTACCCGGTAGTAAAAGTATAGTAATACGCGTGGTTGCATAGTAGCAAACAGTATTGATTATTGATGCTTACGTGAGAAGTCACGTAGTTATACTCAATTATTGCTAGTAATTGCTGCATCATATCTCTCATATTATTGATTCAATTATTGTCACAGTATTATCTGCATAGTATTTTATATTATTAAATCAATAATTGAGACGACAAAGTTATTCATATTATTATTTATAATATTGACAATGTCTAGAAAGTTCTGTCAATGAGAGGTTTGGTCACCTAATTGCGCGCCAATAAGGAGAAATCCTTATCGGAAAGCCCCCTCTTTCCTGGGAATGATATGGTTGTTAAATATTGTGAGTTATGATATTAATGATGAATAAGTTCGTGTTGATTAAAGATGAAATTGATAGTTCCATTGTATGGGAATTATTAGTGTTAGTGGAAATCGATATTTATTTCGATATTAATTGATGTCTGGAAGTTATATTGACCAATCGAGCAATTAATCGGATAAATGAGCAATTAATTGCTATTAATTCACATGATTATAACTATTTGTTCACATGTGTGTACTATTGATTCACATTCTTGTACTATTAGGGGTGGTGGTGCAATATTGATAATACTTGCATGACTAAGTTAAAAATAGAGGTAAAGATAGAGGTACTATACTGTAATTTATATTTTCACATGTCTAGAACTATTTATTCACATGATTTACTATTAATTCACATTATTTACTATTAGGGGAGGTGGTGCAAGTTTGATAATACTTGCAGGACTAAATTAAAAATAATGAAAAAGAGGAATGTATTATACTGTAATATTTCGAGCCCCAAAACGTGCAATTATCGAAACTATATTTTTCTATAAATAGAAGCTCATTCTTCCTTCATTTCTCACCAATTCACAAAAGCTATAGAGCATTTATTATAGAGAGAAAGAAGAAGAGAAGTTTGCTACCTCACCATTTCAGTATCCAATTTTTATAAGATAAGGGGTATTATTTCTTTCGTATTCATGAAGAGAGTTATTTTCTTTCAATACTCGTAAGGGTTGTTATTCCATTCTTTATTATTCTGTTGGAATAACCTGTCTATGTGAAGTACCGCATACATGGTGAAATTCTTCTGTTATTCCATTTTTATTATTCTGTTGGAATAACCTGTATGTGCGGTCTATCGCATGCCTGGTGAATTCTGTTGTTATTCCGTTCTTTATTATTCTGTTGAAATATCCTGTCTGTGTGGATTACGCATGGTTCCCTTCTTTATTATTCTGTTGGAATATCCTGGCTGTGCGGATTACGCATGACCTGGTTCCATTCTTTATTATTCTGTTGGAATAACCTGTATGTGCAGTCAATCGCATGCCTGGTGAATTCTTCTGTTATTCTATTCTTTATTATTCTGTTGGAATAACCTGTCTATGTGGATTATCACATGCATGGTGAATGATCCTTCGTATTCATTCCTTATTAAATTGTGGAAATGATCTGTCTACGTGGATTACAGCATGGCGGGCAAAAATCCATTTGCAGTTTCATATATTCTATTATACTCAGATGGTTAAAGTTTTGGCTTCTATACTCCATGAAATTAGTAAAATATCCTGGATATTTGTGTTTCATCCAATATCTTTTCATGAAAATATTCTTCTGAGCATTCTTAAATTTTACTCTACAAAGCAGTATCATATTGACAATTTGGACGTTATTGATTTCTGGATAAATTAAAATTATAAATCTTTAAAATTTATCTTGAACTTGTTTTATTGAATTGTCATCATCCTCATGCTTATATTGTCATTAAAGTTATCTTTAGCTTACGTGTATAGATGAACTTGGTATGATTATGACTGTTGCCTCTTTTTTAGTTCTAACAAAAGAGCTTTAACTCATGCAAGCATACATGTGGCAACAAGTAAAACAGAGTAAGTTAAGTATCGATCCCACAGAGAAAGTTGTCTAATTTAAATCACTATGCATCAATTAAATCACTATATTTATATGCTTAAACTAATGACTATATTGGTGAATTACTCTAATTGCAAATAATAACTAAAACAGAAATAATAATGGAATAAACCAAATCTGGAAATAATGGGATCCTAACTTCATTTAATACTTCATCTAATTACCATTATCATGCAAGAAAGGTTCACATATCACAGGAAAGTAGCCAAGAGCACTAATAGAGTCATAACCATTTTTCAATGCACTATGACCTACTTACACAGCATCCACAAGCGATAGACTCCATGTAATCATCAACACAACCAAAATCACTATATGTCTATGTGAAATTGCAATCATACTGAATTTAAGCACAAGCCCTTATTTTAACTTATATGGTGAAACAGTATATGTCTATCTGGTTCACGAAATACACAAGCCATATAAAACAGCCCCATATACATAGGCTATCATGATTACAATCCATACTCACATGTTCATTGTCAATTCCATACAAGTACTGAAAACGAATGGTGATCAAGCATTCATACATGCAAAACAATCATGATAGAAATCCCATGTAATATGTAAAACAGTTCAGCATTCAAGCATGCAAGTAAACTACATACTAAAATCCGTTAGAATCCCATAATGGAGTTTAGTTCATGACTGAACCAAAAGCCATTATGGGATCAAAGCTAAACATAACTAATAAGCAAACAATTGAAAGATGAAGGATAGAAACGATCAAACCTGATTGCTGATTATCATCCACTAGTAACGTTCAAATCCTCATATAAATCCAGCAAAATAATAATAATAATCCACACTAATAGAAAATCCCAAAAAGAATTAGAAAAGATGGAGTTTAGGCTTCGTTCTATGTTGGAATCTCTCTCAACATGTAAACCCTAGTTTCACTATGAAAATACGTCAAAAGTACTGAATGACTCTTCTGACACCAGTCAGAAATCGTTTTTAATTAATTACTACCCTTAAAATTAGAAATTAAAATAAACAGCTCATCAGCATCAGGCATCGCACGCGACCTCGCGCCCCTCCTTTGCATCCCTCGCGCGGGCTAGCGACTTGCAGTGTGTTCTACCTGTCCAGCCGGTGGCTCGCGCGGGCACCCATCCTCAAGTGTGTTCTGTCGCGCGGCTTACAGTCTGTACTCTGTTTTGCTACTTCTGAGTCTGGTTCTGCATTGTTGCTGCGGCTACTGAATTGTTGAGTTGTTCATCCTCGTCATGCTTGGTTTCCTTGCTCCACTAGATCCTCACGCCATGCATCCTATAGCCTCATGCCATTTTCATCACCAAATCATGCCATAACCTGCACTTTCACACCAAAGGAGTTTTAAGTAAATGCAATGCAAAATAACATGAAATGCACTAAGTAGGTGTAAAAACACACTAAAATATACTTGAGATGGGCATAGTTTGCGTGAATTAATATCCAATAAGTAGGTATAAAAACTTGACCTATTGCTTGCCCTCAAGCAATGCATGCTAACTAACAATGAAAATATAAAAGCACTGTTATGCAACTAAACTAACATGCAAACTTGTCTCACATCGTTCCAACTCTAACAGAATTTCTATCAGAATGCCTCAGCGAATTATCCAGATTTAAGAATACAAATTCAAAGCAAACCATGGGCATAATATCATACATTCAGATAATTCATACATGCTATAGATATGCTCTGTGTGTGTGTTGTGTTCACCAAAACTTGATTTAAGCAAAGAATACACATGCTAAATTGCTCAAAACTTAAAATTATAGTTTAAATCAAGACTCATGTATACATCTGCAACAAAGATTGTTCCAACATATCAAAACAAATTAAGGTTTAACAATGGGCTTAACTACTTTATTGCTACTCACGAGGGCGATTTTCACTCTTTCCCGCGGTGTTTATTGCTATTTTTCTTTTCTTTTTCTTTTTCTCTTTTTTTTCACATGATTGTGCAATGTCTTATTCCATTAGGAAACACTGCTACCCCTTAGCGAGCTTTCAACCAACGACTCCCAGACCATGAAAGACCTTAGGGCGCTAGGTGTAGAGACAATCCCCTCGGGCGTACTTACTCAAGTAGCCAGGGCCCCGAAATGAGACTAGCCACGTTATTGCTATTTGATATTTTTTTTTATATAAAAAACATACCCATGTTTTTCCAAAGTTTGGATGTCAATGTTTTGCCAATCTACATCCATGTTCCACATATTTCTCTTTTTTACACTACATTTTCTATCGAGCAATGCAACACATACTTCTTATACCTACAAGTGATTGTGAACACCTTCGTGCAAACCGAAAGCATTTAAACAGCAACATGAATTTCATCGTGTAAAACATTATAACTAGGTTCATGTTATCCGATATACTGAAAAATCTTTCAAAATTCACTATCATCATTGGCTAGACAAAATTTTCATAAAGCTAAACTCTGTGAGAAATACAAACTAAAACATACTAGCACAAGCAATAATAACGAAAACTTAAAAAAAATTTGCAAAATTTTATCTAACACATAAACATGCAAAATTTAAACTAAATGAACTATACTAATCATGCAAAAACTATATGCAACTACACTATGACCCCAATACCCCCAAACTTATAATATTCAATGCCCCATTGAATGAAGGTAAAAAGTAAAGAAAACTCCCCTAATGATCAGTCGCGCCACCCTCTTCAGGTGGTGAATCTGGTGGGGGATATGGCACAACTGACCCGAACTGAGGCCACTCTAGCATTGTTCCTTGCTGTGTAAAAGCCTCTGCCAATGACCTCGTCAACCCCATTGCAAACGCTGAAAAATTATCGTACATGGCGTCGACTTTTCGCTCTAACCTTCGGAGCTGTCGATTCCCAGTAGCGAAGGGAACTTGGGTTGACGGGCCCGCCTCATCAATCTAATAGGGCTGCTGTGGTGGCTTTGGGAAAATGGGCTGAATGATAAAACCTAATCCTCTCTGATGCGATTCACCTCCTGTCCAATCCTTGAACTTGGCAATAGTTGCATGTGTGATGTCTTGGCTTGGTTTCTGCATCTGTTCGTTATCCCACTAGACTCCTTGTTGGACACACAACATGGCTAGCACAGATTCATGTGGAATACCCCCTGTAGTGCTCCCCCGTAAATAACACAACATGTTTTGATGAATTAGGTGGCCTACGTCAATGTACTTGCCTTTGATAATGCCCCATAAAATTATAGCCCGCTCAGTGGTTATTTCATGCTGGTGAGATGACAGAACTTACTTGGCACAAATAAACATATTCCATGCTTTTGCATATCGATTCAAGGCGGACGCTGGGAAAGTTTTAGGCTCATTCGTTCTGGATTTATAATTCCACTTTGTTCCTGGAATGCATAATTCAACAATTACTAAGTCCAAATCTGTGTCTAGATGCTCACCTTCGACCCAATTAGCAGACCCAGTCGGTGGTGCTTCATTGATTCTGAAAGCTGCTCGGATCGCTGGAGGTCAAAAATCCACTTGCACTCCTCAAACCAGCGTTATTCCTCCCTTTATGTCCTTAGCATTCGCATAGAACTCTCGAACAAACCCCATAGGAATAGGCATCGGAGTTACAGCCAAACCAACCCACCCTTTTTCTCGTATCATATTCCATAGTTGGCCATCTTGCTTGTCAGACTTAAATCCTCGTTCCTTCACGAACGATTTGTCCACGATTCGATAGTATTCTACTTGTGCCTCCCAACTGATAAATTTTGTGGTTTACGTCATCCTCTTCTTGGTTACTAGAGGACGAGGAATTGGAAGAAGAGATGGAGATGGGGCGTGCTCTTTTTGGACCCATATGCAGATGATAGAGAGAATACAGATGATTTGCTTGATACTGAATAAGAGCTGCTGATGAGAGTACCCCCAAAGCTTTGAATGTGGAGAGAATCGAGGGTATGAACTTTGATGAGAGTTGAGGAGTCGTGCGGTTATGGGAGAGCAGAAGAATATGCCGCTATTATGTCAAGTGAGAGACCGAATAAACCACGACTCAGTTTTAAAACTTTAAAAAAATTTAATTCTAAGTATCGCGCGCGGCCATGCGAGTTGTCAATAAGTATGTTGCGCGGGCGCGCGAGTGATTTGACCTGCTCGAATTCTTTTATGCGCGGGTGCGCGAGTTCTCAAGCTTATCCATGAGCGGCCGCGCGATGCAGAGTCCTGTACTGCTAACTCTTACTTCAAGTACTTCAAGTCAGTGATGAATTCAGGTTAAGGTACCTACATAAACATCAAGGCACATTGTTAATGCATGAAATACGCATGAATTTAGCCACACATAAACTCTATACTACATCAAACACCTCTTAGTGCAAATTTAGCCACACATTCACTTATGCAAACATAATAATTTATCGAAAATAAACTAAAATTGAGCTAGCTAAAGCATCCGATCTGAATGAATAGAAAGAGAATAGAGATAGAAAGAATGAGTTGCCTCCCATCAAGTGCTAATTTATAGTCAATTTGCTTGGTTGTCTCTGAACCTCATGCGAACGAAAGAATTGAGGTAAATTTCTATCTATCCACCTCGTCACAAAAGCAATGCTTCAATCGCTGTCCATTCAACTTAAAAGGCTTGTCCAAAAATTGATCATATACTTCAATTACACCATGTGGAAAGACAGTCTTTACTGTAAATGGACCTGACCATCTCGATTTTAGCTTCCCGGGAAAAAGTTTAAGTCTGGAGTTATACATCAAAACCCTTTGTCCCGGTTCAAATGTTCTCTCCATGATCTTTCGGTCATGCCATTTCTTCACCTTCTCTTTGTACAACTTCAAGTTCTCATATGCCTGTAATCTGAATTCATCCAACTCATTGAGTTGGAGTAAGCATTTCTCCCCTACAGCTTTCAATTCAAAATTTAGCTTCTGAATCGCCCAATATGCCTTATGCTCTAGCTCCATAGGAAGATGACAAGCTTTTTCATACACAAGCTGAAAAGGTGACATGCCCAATGGAGTTTTATATGCAGTCATATAGGCCCATACTGTGTCATCCAACTTTAACGACCAATCCTTCCTCGTGGGATTCACAACCTTTTCAAGGATTCTTTTTATTTCTCGATTCGACACTTCAGCTTGGCCATTCGTTTGTGGGTGATAAGCTGTCGCAATGCGATGGTTCACTCCATACTTTGCCAACAAAACTGTAAACTGCCTGTTGTAGAAATGACTGCCTTCGTCACTGATGATGGCCCTTGGAGTCCCAAACCTAGTGAAAATACTCCTGTGCAAAAACCTGAGGACTACCTTGGCATCGTTTGTTGGAAGAGCTACCACTTCTACCCATTTCAAGACATAATCCACTGCGAGCAAGATGTAGAGGTTTCCGTAGGAAGAAATAAAAGGTCACATAAAATCAATCCCCCACACATCAAAAATTTCTACTTCGAGGATAGTATTCAATGGCAATTCATTTTTTTTAAGATGTTTCTCACTCTCTGACATCTCTGACATCTATCACACCGCTGGACAAAACTGTAGGCATCCTTGAACATTGTCGGCCAGTAGAATCCTGCTTGTAGCACTCTAGCCGTTGTTCACTCTCCACTATAGTGATCACAATACACCAAAGAATGACAATCTTGCAAAATTCCCTCGGTCTCGCTATACGAGATACACCTTCTTATCATTTGATTAGCACATTGTTTAAACAAATAAGGCTCATCCCATATGTACCATTTGACATCATGTAGGAATTTCTTCTTTTGATAACCCACCAAGTCAGAAGGTGTGATGGCCCCGAATCCAGGTCCCAAATTACCTCGGATCCGGTTCGATCATTCTATACAACTATTACTATTTGCGGAAGATATAAACATAAATTATTTATACAATACATTACACACTATTCCCCAAGGTGGAGCAACCTTAACTTAATACACATTACATAACTTACTTGACACATAACCTTAAAATAAAACACTTATATAATTTAGCTGCACATATATCCTAACGCTGGAACTGTCTTTAACATTTCCTTGTATCCGACGCGTTCGTCTTAATCTGCAATATTTTATCATGATATAGCAAGGGTGAGCATAAGGATTGCCCAGCAAGTTTTAGTTTAATAATATAACGATATATCATGATTGAAAGAGTATGAACAATAAGCTGGCTATAATTCATCAATATAATTGAGAACTAGCAGGAACAAACTTTTGACTGAACAAGTATTAAACATGAACAAAAATATCTGGACCAACTGGTAATGAAGGTGATCAGCCTTTCATACCTGACTTATACATGCAAAATGTACAGAGTACAATTCATGGCAACCAACAATGATTAACCATAAGCTTATCCGAATGAAACACTTTTAGTAGAGTTAAGTAGAAATAAACTTGCCTGAACCGTTGATTACCGCTACGTAATTTATATCGCTTTATCCGAAATATTAGTAATATAGATCTCCAATATTAGAATAATATCATCACGGTATAATATTACTATATATATAGATATACATAGAATAACCTAAACACATAACACATAATCCTATCAGTTTACAACACACATAGGACTCGGTATCAAGTCAAACTATTATAGTCTGAGTTGAACCCGACACAAATCTAACATCCCGACGGTCTAGTTGGACTTTTATCGAGTCTAAGTTCAATTAAACTCTGCCTAACATTTAACAATTATCTCAGATATTTTTAACATCAGTCAAAATATTTTTCTAAGTCTCATAATAATTTTCACATAATTATTATCATTTATTAAAAAAATTCAATCATTAAACTTGTATTTAAATGAATTAAATACCACATAATTCCATTATCATTAATATTTATTTATTATCAAATATTAATGAAACATATGTCATAATATTATAATATATTTATAATATATCAAAGTATTTTTAATACCTTAAAATCACCTTTATATGATTTTTAAACAATTAAATTCATTATCTGATAATTGCTTTTAATATTAAAATATTAATATTTTCATGATAAAATATCAAAAGTTATATTTTATAACTTAAAATATTTTTCTAACCCTTATCATTTTTATATGATTTATAAAACATTAATTCTATTTTTCCATAATTTATTTAATATATTTATTAAATAAACTAATTATCATTAATATTAATTTATTAATGAAATTCATCACAAAATATTAAAAGTTACTGAAAATAACTTAAAATATTTTCTAATACCATAATATAATTTTTCATGATTTTTCATGAATTAAAACTATTTTTAAATAATTTATTTAATATTATAATTAAATAAATAAAATACCATTTATATTCTAAAAATATTAAATATTTATGAAATAAACTTAAAATAATTAAAAACTATTTTTTAGGCTTTAAAATAATTTTCGGAATTTATTATGTATTTTTAATAATTAAAAATTATTTTTCTCTCATTTTTAAATAAAATAATTATTTTTAGAAATTAAGCGTCGCTATAGGGTCTTTAGGCGACAAATCCGTCGTTGTTGGTGTTCTTCGCGTTCTTGAGCCTAAACCCAGATCTTCATGTCAGTTATCAAGGTATGAGGTTTGACCATCAATAATTCTTTGATCATACGATTTCTGGGCAATCTAATGTAATATGCTTGTAGTATTAATGTAATACTATAATATACAGCAAGTTTCATAGCCAAAATACATCAAATCTGCAAGATCTAAACGACAGAAAACCTTGTCAGACATGTTCTTCAATTTCTAGGTTTTTCTAGAAATTGAAGAACAATCGAGGTGCTTCTTTTGAGCCATTAAATCTTTGCTTTCAAAGCTTGGTTTAGGTGATATAATGGTTCTAGTATGTAGTATATACGTGAATGTCAGACGAAATCTGGAAATCTGGGCTGCCCAGATTTTCAGTTTTCGTGTTTGGTCAATGGGTTTTGACTGCTCATAACTTTCGATCTAGACTTGCTATGACCCTGATTCAAGTTGCAGAGTAAAGACCACATATCATAGAACATATCCAAAATATAAAACACACAAAACATCTAACACATAAAGATCTAAGGCCACTGACATATGGTTGTCAGACCATTTCTTGAACTTTTTCCAGATTTCTAAAAATGCTAGATTCGTGCATCTAGATGTTATGGATCCATGATCCAACAACTCAGATCACTTATAGACACCTTCTAACACAACTTTAAACAATCAATTACAACATCAAACATAAAATCAAGAGATTTCAAAATTTAGGGTTCTTATACCTTCTAGCTTGGATTTTGATTTTTGATCTTTGATCTTATTCTTGACTTGCTATTAACTGACCAAGGCTTTGTTTCTCACCATCTCTCACACTAAGCTCCCGAATTTTAGAGAGAGAAGGGCTTGGTAGAAAATGAAAAATGTAAGTGGCTTTCTCTCTCTTTAATCTTATAATTTTATATAATTTTCAATGTATTGGATTGCAATAGATGGCTGATAGATGACATATATCTAGGGCTAGGGATATTAGGTAGTTCACCAACCCAATATATGGCAATATTTGCAAGTTAAGTCCAATAATGCACAAAAGGGCATTTAAGTCTTTTCGCAATTAATTTTAATGGCAATTTTGACATTGGCCAAACCTTAGGGTTTAGGGTTTGGTTAGGGTTTAGGGTTTGAAACCCTTAGGGTTTACAAACTTAATTTTTTAAAATTTCCAAATTTAGGTTTTAAAAATAGAAATTTAATATTTCTAAATTATAATTAGGATTTACTAATTATAATAAAATTTCTTAATCACAATTTAAATCTTGCTAATTAGGATTAATATTTCCTAATTAAAATTGCTAATTTAGCAATTAGGATCGTAATTGCTCATTAGGGTTTATAAACCACTAATTAGGGTTTCTAGTATAAAAATAATTTTCCTAAATTAGAAATTAGATTTCGTAATTAGATTAATATTTTCTAATTACAAATAACTTGAAAATTAGGATTAATATTTCCTAATTAACATTAAAACTATTTAACTAATAATTAGGTTTTTCCTAACTATAAATTAGGATTTCCGGAACTGAAATTAGGGTTTCTAGAACCGATTTTAAGGTTTCTTGTAATTCGCTAGAGTTTTCTAACCGAACGTTGACGTTCTTAATATATACCTAGGGTTTGTTACAGATATCATTTATCTGGTCAATCCTTGACCCTTAACCACATTCTGAATACATAAATGACAATATACACAGAACATAAACACGTATTTCCTTAATCCTGAATAATTCACTTAAATCCTTCGCAAAAATTTGAAATCCTCAAAATTCCTTCTTAAAAATATCAAACGCATACACTTATTTTCTGTCTAGATTCTAATTTTGAACCTTAAGTCAATTAATTAAAATTTTAAAAATATTCCAAATTCTCGGGTTGTCACATAAGGTCATCTTACTCAACAAATAGTTCGCATAGTCTGCAAACCATGGCACTTCCCCTTTCACCGCAAACAACTGCTCATCTAGAAAGGATTCATTGATTTAAACCTTGTCGTCTGCCTCCCTTTCCGGATTCTCAAGTCGAGATAAGTGGTCCGCCACTTGGTTTTCAGTGCCCTTTTTGTCCTTGATCTCCAAATCAAATTCCTGCAGTAATAGAATCCATCTGATCAACCGGGGCTTTGCATCCTTCTTTGCTACTAAATGTCGAATTGCTGCATGATCCGTATACACTATCACCTTTGTGCCGATCAAATATGCTCAAAATTTATCAAAGGCGTACACCACTGCCAATAACTCCATCTCTATGGTGGTGTAGTTCAACTGTGCATCTGTCAAGGTCTTGCTAGCATCATAAATCACATGAAATAACTTCTCTTTCCTCTGCCCCAACGCAGCCCCTGCGGCGTAATCACTGGCATCACACATCAGTTCAAATGGAAAATCCCAATCTGGTGCAGTAATAATTTGTGCTGACGTTAATTTCCCTTTTAGGTGCTCAAATTCCGACACGCAAGCATCATCAAAGTTAAACTGTGCATCCTTCTCCAATAAACTGCATAGTGGTTTAGTTATCTTGGAGAAGTCCTTGATGAATCTGCGGTAGAAACCTGCATGTCCCAGAAAGTTGCGAACACCTTTTACTAAAGTAGGTGGTGGCAATTTCTCAATAGTTTCCAGCTTCGCCCTATCCACCTCGAGTCCCTTCTTCGACACTTTGTGTCCCAGTATGATACCTTCTTGTACCATAAAATGACACTTTTCCCAGTTCAGCACTAAATTTGTCTCAAAACACCTCTTCAAAACCATCACCAAATTCTCAAGGCATAGATCAAACGAGTCCCCGAAGATTGAGAAGTCATCTATAAACACTTTCACATTCTGCTCCACCATATCTGAAAATATAGCCATCATGTATCTCTGAAAGGTGGCTGGAGCATTGCATAACCCGAAGAACATCCTTCTGAAAGCGAAAGTGCCATAAGGACATGTGAAAGTTGTCTTTTCCTGGTCTTCTGGAGCTATCATAATTTAATTATAGCCTGAATATTCGTCTAGAAGGCAATAGTACTCATGACCTGCTAATCTGTCCAAAATCTGATCAATGAATGGGAGTGGAAAATGATCTTTTCTTGTAGCTTAATTGAGCCTGTGGTAGTCCATGTAGACTCTCCACCCTGTCACTGTTCATGTTGGAATCAACTCATTATTCTCATTAGTCACTACAGTCATGCCACTCTTTTTCGGTACACACTGCACTGGGCTCACCCATAAGCTGTCTGAGATCGGATAGATTATGCCTGCATCCAGGAATTTCAGTACCTCTTTCTTGACCACTTTCATTATCGGATTAAGTCTCCTTTGTTGCTCAACCGTCGACTTACTCCCATCTTCCATCAGGATCTTATGCATGCAAAATGAAGGGCTGATCCCTTTGATATCTGCTATGGTCCATCCAATAGCTGATTTGAACTCTCGAAGCACTCGTAGCAGTTTTTCTTCCTGAAAAGATGTTAGTACGGAAGAAATAATCACAGGTAGCTTTGAATCGTTATTTAAAAATGCGTGCCTGAGATGTTCTGAAAGTAGTTTTAATTCAAGTTCTGGAGGTGTCTCAAGAGATGGCTTTAATTTTTGTAAGGATTCTCCAGCTTTTGTCAATGGCTCGAACAGTGTTCGGAATTTTCTGACTTGTGGAGTGGTATTCAGATATTGCACAAGTTAGTCAAGTTCCTTGTCCTCCAAATCTGAATTTTCAGCAATTACACTCCTCAAATGTTCATCATCCACTAGACTCTGTATTTCATCATTTACGACCTGATCCACCAAATCAACCAGGAAACATTCCTCTTCATCTGCTGGAAACTTCATGGCTTTGAAGACATTAAAGGTGACCTCTTAATCATGAACACGCATAGTGAGTTCCCCCTTTTGCACATCTATCAAAGTCTTTCCTGTGGCTAAGAATGGTCTCCCCAGTATGATTGGTATAATTTATCTTCCTCGTAGTCCAAAATGATGTAGTCAGCTGGAAAGATGAATTTGTCCACCTTCACTAGTACATCTTCAACAATTCCCCATGGATATATGATGGATCTGTCAACTACCTGCAACGAAATATTTGTTGGCCTCGGAGTCGGTAATCCCAACTAATTGCAATGATAAAGGCATCAGATTGATGCTTGCCCCAAGATCACACAAACATTTTTCAAAAATCATCTTCCCGATTGTGCGCGGAATTATGAAACTGCCTGGATCCTTCAACTTCGGAGGTAAGTTATGCTGAAGCACTGCACTGCACTCCTCTGTCAAGGCTACTGTCTCAAACTCGTCTAATCTCCTCTTCCTTGATAATATACCCTTCATGAACTTTGCATAACTTGGCATTTATTCCAATGCCTCGATGAAAGGTATGTTAATCTGCAACTTTTTAAATACTTCTAAGAATTTGCTGAACTGTTTATCTTCCCTCTGTTTATTCAATCTTTACGGATACGGTACCTGAGGGTGAATTTGTGGTACTGAATTCATAGGCTTCTCAACTGATTTTGATTTATCTTTCTCTTCATGCTGAACTTCAGAATTCTCCAAATTTTCTACTTCAGCAGCCAACTGTTCTGCCTCGCGCAGCCGCGCGGCCTCCCCTTGTAAATCAGGCGAGGGCGCGCGACTTGCAGTGTCTTCAATATTCTTCCCAGACCTCAATGTGATCGCTTGACACTGTTCCTTCCCGTCTCTTCATGGATTTGTGTCTGTATTACTCGACAAAGAACCCTGGGGCCTGTTGTTAAGCATGTTCGCCATTTGCCCTATTTGAGTCTCCAAATTCTTAATAGCCACTGCTTGGCTTTTGATCATAACCTCAGTATTTGCCATGTACTTTAACATCAACTCCTCCATTTCTGATTTCTTTTCTTGTGGAGGTGCAGCTGGAGTGTGATGTTGTTGTTGTTGAGAAAATCCCAGTGGACACAGTGGTTTTGGTGTAAACTGTGGCTAAGCTGGCTGTGGCTGAAACTATTGATTCATCTGAAACTGATTCTCCTGATTCCCTTGGTTATTTGACCAACTAAAGTTTGGATGATTTCAGTTGTTGGGGTGGTATGTTGGTATGTGTTCTGAAACTGTCCTTGATTTTTCCTGTAATTGCTCACATACTATACTGACTCCGAGCTGATAGCACACTGATCTATCAAGTGTGACCCCGCACAAATCTCGCATACGAAGGCAACTGTTTTCACTTTACTCTCGATTATTGAATCTATTTTCTTCGCCATAGCTGCCATCTATGACGACAACTGCGTAATAGCATCCACTTCCAACAAACCTGCAACTTTGGGTTGTGGCATCCGAGATGTAGGATTTTGATAATCGTTTGATGCCATTGTCTCGATGAGGTTATAGGCTTCCTCATAGCTCTTTACCCATAATGCCCCTCCTGAAGCTGCATCTACAATCGGTCTAGACTGCCATCCCAATCCATTATAGAATGTGTTGATCAGCATCCAATCTGGCATTCCATGGTGCAGACACTTCCTTAGCATCTCTTTGTATCTCTCCCATTCTTCGTATAAAGATTCACCCTGTTGTTGTTTAAACTGAGAGATTGATATCCTCATTTTCGCCGTCTTAGCCATTGGGAAAAATTTAGCTAAGAACTTTTATGTTAAGTCCTCCCATGTAGTAATTGATCCTGCTGGCAAAGAATGAAGCCAACTTCTCGCTTTATCCCTCAATGAGAACAGAAACAGCCTAAGCCGGATATCATCCTCCGTCACCCCGTTATATCTGAACGTGTCACATATCTCAATAAAGCTCAACAGGTGTTCATTCGGATCATCTGTAGCGGCACCCCCAAACTGTAACGAATTCTGCACCATCTGAATAGTGCCTGTTTTTATCTCGAATGTATTAGCTGATATCGCTGGTCTGACTATGCTAGACTGAAGTCCATTAATATTCGGCATGGAATATTCCCTTAGAGCCCTATGCTCCTCTCTTTGGTCTTCTCCTTATCCGAGGCTGCCGTATTAGATGGAGTACTTTCTAACTGAGCTTGCAAATTTCTCCGCACACCTGCCTTTCAACCTCTTCCGTTAATGTTATTGTAACAACCCGATATTTTCTACATAAATAAATAATAAATTTTGCGTATAAATTTTTTTTTATTTATTTAAGGATGAGGATTTGTACAAGATAATGTGTATGTGTATTTATGTGGTAAATAAAAATATATTTATTACATAAATATTTAGAAATAATTTTATTTTAGAATTATTAATTATTATAAAGTACATTCTTATAATAATTAATTTTATAGTAGAAATGTTTTTATTAATTATTTTACATGAATATATAGTCATATATTATTTAAATAATATATGGAGTGATTTTTAGAATAATTACAATAATTATTTTATTATATGAATTTTAGTACAGTCTATTAAGTTAATTATTTTACCTTAATTATTAAGGTTAAATAGGAAGAATAAATCAGATATGGAATCCAAACCCTAATTTTGGATTATTGTCAAGGTATGAGAATAATAATATAATATTAATTATATTTTGATTTTTTAGTGCTATGAATATGTACTGTATTTCCGTATTCATAATGGTAGGTCAATTACTGTGTATTATGACCAAACCCTAGTAATAATGCGAAACCCTAATTTGAGATCCAAATTAGAGTGCAAGATTGTTTTATAAGTGTGTTATATAATTTATGTCGTGTATTAAATGTATTAATTAGGTGAACCCTAATTAAAATTCTAGAAACCCTAATTTTTAGAAAACCATAATTATAATCTAGAAACCCTAAATAATTTTTGGAAATGAGGAACCCTAATTTGAAATTTAAATTAGAGTTCGAGATTAGTTGTAATTGTGTTAATGTGATTATTAGCAAGTCTTATAATTCCAATTGCTAATTTTGGAAACCCTAAAATTTTAAACCCTAATTTGATAATTAGAAAATCTAATTATAAATTGGTAACCCTAATTATCAAAATCGTAAACCTTAATTGTTATTTTAGCAATTTTAATGATAATTATATGATATTAAACCCTAATGTTCCTGTATAGCGTAATTAGAAAATTAATCATAATTAGAAAACCCAAATTTCAAAATTTTAGAAACTAAAAGTTATTTAATTTTTATTTATTTTTATTTATTTTTGTGTAAACTTTAATTGAAAATCCAATTATTATTTTATGCTAAACCTTAGGGTTAAACCCTAAGGGTCAAACCCTAAGGGTTTGCCAAGTTCCATTTTGCCCTTAAAAATCCAAACCAAATGACCATTATACCCCTAAATGCATTATTTTGGCTATCTTGTAGGTTTTGACAATAGGTTGAGTGGGTGAACCACTTCAACCACCCCATGTGCTCAAAATAACAACTACAAGCAATATATTTCAGCCATGCAATGCCTCTAACCTTCTATAAATAGATTGGAGAGAGAGAAAAAAAAATATTTTGTTCACTTATTTTGTCCAACACCCAAACCTTCTCTCTCAAGCTCCAAATCTCCGAAAATATAAGCTATATTAGTCCCAAATCGAAGCCCCACGATCAACTATAACATATCAGTAGCCAAAATCAAAATCGTTCATAGAAGGTATAAACCTTAGTCATGATTTCTGTCCAACGATCTGTTGTTAGATGCTAAATTTTTGTGTTAAACATGTTAAATCTAGTGTCTTTGGATGATTTGGGTTGCTAGATGTTAGATCCATAACATCTAGAAGCTCAGATTTGAAGATCTTAGAAATTTGGAAAAAACTTGGTTCTATGGTCTGACAACGAATGTTAGAGGCCACAGATCCTCGCTCGATTATGTTTTGTGTTATTTTTAAGTTGTTAGTAATAGCCTGCAATGTTGTCTTTAATCTGCAAAATGAATCAAAGTCATATCTGTTGTAGATTAAAAGTTATTTAAGGTCAAAGCGGGTTGACCGGTATTGACCGGCTGTTTTTGAAACCTAGTGTTTGCCTAGAATGTCTGACAAGAAATGCCAGGCCTTGTAGATCTTGATCTGTTATGTATTTTTGTGTTTTGAAGGTTGATAATTGTAGTATGTCATGTGATCTGTATTCTGGAACTTTAAGTTAGCTCAGATCGTGCACAAAATGAAAGTTATGGGCGGTCAAACCTCATTGACCGACCATGACTATCGAATTTCTGGAAAACCCAGATCATGCCCAGAAGGCTCTGACAAGATCTTTGTGGGCTTAGATCTGACTGTGTTATGATGCTATGTAATGATCTTTGTATCTAGGTTATAGTATATTGTTTGTACTACAATATTATAGCACTATATCACTAAAATATTGAACAGGTAGATCTCAGTGGGCGGTCAAACTAGGCCGGACGTTCATGAAATGCATTTTCTGGGTAACCCAAAAAACGCATGATCATGACATCTGACGAGGTTTGACCGGTCCGGATCTTTCAATTGTGTTGTGATTTTGTTGATGTTTTGGGATAGATATACTCTCTTACATGCTGGCTACACACTGCATCCATTACATCACTTAAATGTTACACGTATTGCATGTTGTGGAAGCCCAAAATGGACAGGTCTGACTGTTCTTCATTTCTGGGTAACCCAGAAAATGAAGAACATGTCTGACTGTCCCTTTCAAGGCTTAGATCTCGTTGGTTATGTGTGTTATGATCTTGGTTGTTGATTGCATATTGTAGTCTTGCATTAGCTTTACACAATCTGACCAATAGCATATCCAGAAACACATGACACAGTTCACAATTTTTGGTCAAACAAGGCATCTCGAGGCTGTGTATGATTTTCTGGGTTTGGCCAAGAACATGAAGAACACCTATAGCGACGGTTCTGTCGCTATAGGTGGTCTTTAGCGACAGATATTATTTATTTTTTCGGAAATTAATAAAAAAATAGAAAAAGTAGTTTTAAATTATTAAAAATACAAAATAAATTATTAAAAATTATTTTAAATTCTAAAAATTAGTTTTTAATTATTTTAAATATATTTCTTAAATATTTAATATTTTTAGAATATTAAAAGTATTTAATTTATTTAATTATAATATTAAATAAATTATTTAAAAATGATTTTAATATTGAAAAAATCATTAAAAATTATATTATGATATAAGAAAATATTTTAAGTTATTTTTAATGACTTTTAATATTTTGTGATAAATTTCATTAATAAATTGATATTAATGGTAATTAATTTATTTACTAAATGAATTAAATAAATTAATTAAAAATGATTTTATTATATTAAAAATCATTTTAAATGAAAATAAAGTGTTTAAAAATATTTTAAGCTATAAAATATAACTTTTAATATTTAAAGGATAATTTCATTAATAATTAAATATTAATGATTATTAAGTTATTACTAATGATATTAAATTTATTTAATAATTATATTAAATAAATAGTTTATAAATGGTTTTATTAATTTAAAAATCATTTAAAATGATATAAATGAATTAAAAATATTTTAGGTTATGAATAATGACTTTTAATATTTTGATAAATAGAACATTACTACCTTAATATTAATGGTAATTATTTAGAAATGATTTTAAATGTTTTAAAAATCATTTAAGGGTAATATTAATACTTTAAAAATATTTTGAGTTATTATAAATAACTTTAATATTTTAGAAATGATTTCATTAATAGTTTAATACTAATTAAATATTAATGATAATAGAACTGATTAGTATTTAAATCATTTTAATGTGATTTCGATGTTTGAAATTTCATGATAAATTATAATAAATATTTTAAAATTATATTAATTCATTTAAAAATAATATGACTGATATTGAGCAACAGAATAGAGTCTTAGACTCGATAAATACCCGATAAAGTTGTCGGTACACCGACATGTTTCAGAAATTGATCTGGACTTAGATAATTTAATTAGATATATGATTATTTGTGATTCAATGGTTGTTAAACCTATGTGCCAATGTGATTAGGGTATGTGCTAACTCCAATAAGCAGTGTTATGTGTTATAGTATGTTGTTCTAATCGAATGAACGATATTATTAATGATAGGTCGCGAGATAAGCGATAAATATAAATTACAAACTGTAAGCAGCGCTTCAGGCAAGTATCTTACTTTTGCATTTTCTTTATGCAACGGACATGAGTAAGAATGTTTCTAAACTATATTATTACTGTACAGATTATTAACCTTATATTATATACGCTCATTGCTTATCAACATGTTAGTATATGGTAATTCAGATATATATATTATGTTCGTTAATTTCTGTAAATGGTTAAACAAGTGTCCCCACTTGGATAATCATTGTATTTAATCACATGTTGATATACATTTGTCAATTAATCGTATATATATATATATATATATATATATATATATATATATATATATATATATATATGTTGAATTATAAATTATTGTTGAAACAAGATAAAACCTTTGATTTAGAACCCAGACAAGTATGAACATCCCTACACGGGAAAACTTTTATGCGCCCAAGGCAGAACAGAGTGAACGATCCTATCGTTCTTGTAATGTAGTATTGATCAATGCAGGGCATAACGGGCTGATCACCCCCCGTGCCCGTAAGTTATGTCGGTTTACAGATGAATTTCTGTTTAACCTTTTTTGAAAATGAAAATAATGTTCATGGCATGTCACCATAACCCCAGTTATAGTCATTATGTAGTTTCAAAAATTTGAAAGAGAGTTGTTATGTTATTATTATCGGTTCAGAATACTTCACAATTATGGACTTGTTGTAGAAGAATAGTATAAAAAAATATTTAAATCCTTTCAGCTTATATATATATATATATATATATATATATATATATATATATATATATAATTACTATTACTTGCTGGGCACTCGAATGCTCATCCTTGTTTAAATTTAAATATTTTCAGCTAAGTGCGAACGATTAGAGAGCTCTACTAAGAACAAAGGAAAAGGGAAGGTTGCTGAATGAACGAATTACTATGTTATGTAATAGTTTGATATTATTAAGATAATTATGACATATATTATCTATCATGGGTTGTAATGAATGTTTAAAGGTTATGTACTTGGGATTAGACTCTGATGATATGTAAATTAAGTTGATCTTTATATTATTGTTATTATTATTAGTATTATTCCGCTCATAGAAATGGTATCGTGAAGAACCGAGTTCGGGTTTCAAGTACCTGAGTTTGGGGTCGTCACAGTTATCATGCGCTAGTGTTAATTCTGAGTTGGATGATCGCGTGTGCATAAAAATCTACAAGTACCTGAAACCAAAATCAAAACAAAAATAGAATTGAGAAACGATCAGAATTGTCTAAGTCAAACAATATTGTTAGAGTTTATGCCCTAGAGGCCAATTATTTGATATAATTGCTTAAGATTTGATATTATTGTTGATTGAATAAATAAATAATTTTATTATGGTTTTATTTACTGCGTAATATAATTGTTAACATAATAAAATTCCTTAGAATAATGATACAAATTATATAGTTTCAAGTACGTGACTTGAACATGAGATTATATAATTACAATTAGTATCGTTGTTCTTAAATGTCCCTAGTCGAGTATCATTGTTGATGGGACAACAATGATGCATTGAGACTAGTATGTGGATTGACTGATGACCAAATCTCATTGGTCATAAATATATGAGATATTAAGTCAATGCATAGGTACATGTTAGAAAACTATGTACTGGACAGATCCACCATGAGAATTCTATATGGAGCATTATGCGAAGTGTCATTAGCAATTTTCATAGTGACAATGATGTAATGGTCCTCCGACCTGAAACCGCTATATTACTACACGAGAATTTATGTACTTTGATATCATCAAATGTCACCTTTAATAGGGTGGACTATAAAGGTGATTATTGGGTTCATTGTGAATCGTGTGAGAAATATGAGTGATCTAGATGGAATTTAACCATCCTATATTTTATAGGTGATATCCATAGGCCTCTTGATTGAGTAGGACTATGAAATGCATGGCCATGCTCAAATAGTGATTTGTTTCATATAGTCTACTCATTGATCAAGAAAACTCAGATTAAATTATGAAGAGTATGACGCATTCCATGACTCGAGTTTAATCTAGGATATTAAGGTTAAAAGGATTATATTACATTGAAACATTGGTCACAAAAAGGTTGCATCGAATCATCGATCTTATTATTACTTGGGTAGCAGTGATGCATTACTAGATGCCGCTCACCGTTTATAACTTTATAATATGATTTTAAAGTTATTGCCAACGTAATAATAACCTATAGGGTCACACACAAAGAACGTAATTAAAAGGAAATTAATTTAAATTGTAAAGATTTAAATATGTCAATATGATTGATATAATTTTAAATCACGAATTTAAATTAATAGGATAATTTATATATAGGTATATTAATTAAGTAAGACTTAATTAAGATATATATAAATTCGGATTTTAATAACATTAAGTTTTGATTAATTCCTCCTAACTGCTATATATATGATATATATCAGTCACTTTAGGTTTTACGTCAAAACAAGAACCCTAGCCGCTCTTAGAGAGAGACTATAGAAAAATAGTTTAAAAAAATCCTCATCCTTGGTGGCTAGTACCGCGTTTCCTTCTTCTGCAGATCGTAGGACGATTCATGTGGAGCGTTCGTGTGGATACCGTAGAGACGCAGTCCGTTTAAATTGTGTTGGAGATTCGACCGCATCGATTCTAGCTTTTACAATTGGTATAATTTCTTACCACTGAATTAATTGTTTTTCGCATGGATCCTGTTTTAGGGTTTCGAAATTGCTTTAAATGTTAATTTCGGCTGTGCGTTTCTGTAATCGAAACCCCAATAAATATAATTTAAAACTGATGATAATTATTTAAATTAAACCCGCCAAAAACTTCCTGCCTCTTTTTTAGTTCTAACAAAAGAGCTCTAACTCATGCAAGCATACGTGTGTCAACAAGTAATACAGAGTAAGTAAAGTATCGATCACACAGAGAAAGTTGTCTAATTTAAATCACTATGCATCAATTAAATCACTATATTTATATGCTTAAACTAATGACTATATCGGTGAATTACTCTAATTACAAATAATAACTAAAACAGAAATAATAATGGAATAAACCAAATCTGGAAATAATGAGATTCTAACTTCATTTAATACTTCATCTAATTACCACTATCATGCAAGAAAGGTTCACATATCACAGGAAAGTAGCCAAGAGCACTAATAGAGTCATAACCATTTTTCAATGCACTATGACCTACTTACATAGCATCCACAAGCGATAGACTCCATGTAATCATCAATACAACCAAAATCACTATATGTCTATGTGAAATTGCAATCATACTAAATTTAAGCACAAGCCCTTATTTTAACTCATACGGTGAAACAATATATGTCTATCTGGTTCAAGAAATACACGAGCAATATAAAACAGCCCCATATACGTATGCTATCATGATTACAATCCATACTCGCATGTTCATTGTCAATTCCATACAAGTACTGAAAACGAATGGTGATCAAGCATTCATACATGCAAAACAACCATGATAGAAATCCCATGTAATATGTAAAACAGTTCAGCATTCAAGCATGCAAGTAAACTACATACTAAAATCTATTAGAATCCCATAATGGAGTTTAGTTCATGACTGAACCAAAAGCCATTATGGGATCAAAGCTAAACATGGCTAATAAGCAAACAATTGAAAGATGAAGGATAGAAACGATCAAACCCGATTGCTGATTATCATCCACTAGTAACATTCAAATCCTCATATAAATTCAGCAAAATAATAATAATAATCCACACTGATAGAAAATCCCAAGAAGAATTAGAAAAGATGCAGTTTAGCCTTCGTTCTACGTTAGAATCTCTCTCAGCGGGTAAACCCTAGTTTTAATATGAAAATACGTCAAAAGTACTGAATGACTCTTCTGACACCAGTCAGAAATCGTTTTTAATTAATTACTACCCTTAAAATTAGAAATTAAAATAAACAGCTCAGCAGCATCAGGCATCGCGTGCGGCCGCGCGCCCCTCCTTTGCATCCCTCGCGTGGGTGCGCGACTTGCAGTGTGTTCTGCCTGTCCAGCCGATGGCACTATTTTATATTCTGTCTAAGGCACTATTTTATATACTGTCTAAGGACAGGTTTGGTCACCTAATTGTGCGCCAATAAGGAGATATCCTTATTAGAAAGCCCCCTCTTTCTTGAGAACTTCCTGGTTGTCAGTATTGTAATTCTGTAATATTATTTGTGAATAATTAATTATTGATTTATATGATGAGGAAAATATTCATTTTATGTTAATATAGATGAAGAAAATTTTTAATGTGACAATTGTTGAAAATTAATTTTTTATCTTTTTCTGATAAAATAATTTATTTAAATATATTATTATATTTTAATAATATAATGATGGTGATATTTTTCCAATGAACGTGGGATATATGAGTATATGAGGAGAAAGAATATTTTTGTTGTATTAAATGATTAACACATGTTTTGTGTATCTAGATCATGAGTAGGATAATTCCTCTCATATTCCTTGAGTTGTCTTGATGCATAGGCTATGACTTTTCCATGTTGCATGAGAACGCATCCCAACCCTTTGCTCGAAGCATCACTGTAGATGACAAATCCCTCCGAGCCAGATGGTATTGTTAGAACAGGTGCTGAAATGAGTCTCCTCTTGAGTTCTTGAAAACTCTGCTCACATTTTTCGCTCCAACCAAACTTTGTATCTTTTCGAGTCAGCTGAGTTAATGGAGTAGCGATTCGAGAAAATCCTTCCACGAATCTCCGATAATAACCAGCTAAACCAAGAAAGCTGCGTACCTCGGTCACTGATTTAGGTTGCTCCCAGCTTTGAATAGCTTCAATCTTTGTCGGGTCAACCGATATTCCACGACTTGATACTACGTGCCCAAGGAATGCTACCTCCTCCAGCCAGAACTCGCATTTCTTCAACTTGGCATAAAGCTTGTATTCACGAAGCTTTTGGAGTACCAGCCTCAAATGTTGCTCCTGATCTTCACGGCTTTTGGAATAAATAAGGATGTCATCAATAAAGACGACCACAAAGTGATCCAAATATTCCTTGAATACCCGGTTCATCATATCCATGAAGGCAGCAGGAGCATTAGTCAATCCAAAGGACATGACTAGGAATTCATAATGCCCGTACCGAGTTCTAAAAGCCGTCTTTGGAATATCCTCAGTTCTAACCTTCAGCTGATGATATCCAGAACGAAGATCGATCTTTGAAAAGAATTGTGCTCCTTGCAACTGGTCAAACAGGTCATCAATACGTGGCAATGGGTACCTATTTTTGATGGTGACATGATTCAACTCCCGATAATCAATACAAAGTCGCATACTTCCATCTTTCTTCTTCACGAATAGAACAGAAGCTCCCCAAGGAGAAGTACTAGGACGAATAAAGCCAATGTCTAACAATTCCTGCAGTTGGATCTTTAACTCCTGAAGTTCAATAGGAGCCATTCGATATGGGGCTTTGGAAATGGGTTTTGTACCGGGTTCAAGATCGATACAAAATTCAATTTCACGCTCTGGGGGTAGGCCAGGAAGTTCTTCAGGGAATACGTCAGGGAATTTATTAACAATAGAAATATCATTCAAAACTGACGTATTTTTGTTTAGATCTGTGACATGAGCTAAGAAAGCTTGACATCCGTTTTTCAATAAACGAATAGTTTTATGGCTTGAGATGACAGCGATTGATTTTAATGGTTTAGTTGCTTGAATTCGCATAATAGGTCGATTAGGAATATGAAAACTAACAACCTTACGAAAACAATCAATTTTTGCATAATGAGTAGTTAACCAATCAATCCCTAGAATCACGTCAAATGCAAGTATTTTTAATGAAATCAGATCGATAGGTAATGTGTGGGTACCAACTTGAACCAAACAAGACTTATAAACAGTGGAGGTAATGAAGGTTTCTCCCAACGGAGTTTCTACAGATAAGTCAAAGTCTAATTTCTCCGGAATCAAATTTAATCGATGAGCGCAAGTAGGAGAAATAAAAGAATGGGTTGAACCGGTATCAAATAAAGTATAAACTTCTTTAGAGTTTATAATAAGCTTACCCGTGATGACCTCATTCGGGTTCCTTGCTCTCTGGGAGTTCACAACAAACGCTCTCCCTTGCACAACCGGTTTTGACTTTTCTGGGACGGATTTTGGTGCCTCCATCCTAGCTGCATTTGTCTTCGGTAAACGACAAAATCGGGCTAAATGACCTTCTCTTCCACAATTATAACATGCTTTGGACGGCATCGCGCAGTTTGGACTGATGTGCCCCTCCCCTCCGCATTTGAAACATATGATAGGTGGTCGTTCTCCTTCCTTAACGACAGGTGCTGGTGCTGACGTCTTTCCATCATTGTTGAATCTCCTCTTCTTGAAATGTCCATTCTTATTGTTTTGGCCCTGATTACCACCGAAGTGGTTACCATTTCTAGCCTGTTGATTCCCTCCACGCTTGTTGTCACCGCTTCGATGACTGCTCTCACTGGTATTATCATTTTGCCGGCTGCTCTCTTTTGGTTGCGTTGTCTCGTTATCGCGCTCCACCAACTGAGCCCTATTTACAACATCTGAATACAAACACAGTTTATGAGAAACAAGATGTTGACGTATCTCCGGCTTCAAACCTCTTAAAAACATCCGCGTCATTCTTTCTTCATTATCCACCAGGTGGGACGCAAACCGGGATAACTCCGCAAATTTTGCCTCGTACTGCGACACGGTCATATTATTCTGCTCCAATTTGATGAACTCCACCTCCTTCATGTGACGAATACTCTCGGGAAAGTATTTGTCGTTAAACAGCTCTTGGAACTTCTCCCAGGACATCTTCCGTGCGGCAGGTTGAGTACGCTTTATCGATTCCCACCAGTAATCTGCCTCTCCTCGCAACATAAAGGCGGCAAAGGGAACCTTTTGCTCCTCGGAGCAACCCAAGATATCAAATATCTTGGTGATCTGCTTTATCCATGTTTCAGCTACAAGTGGTTTGGGTTCTCCCTTAAACTCCGGTGGTCCCAGCTCCTTAAACTGTTTAGCGGTGACCGCCAGAGAGTTTCTAGTATTTCCACCTACGTTGTGGACAGGAGCCGCTTTCACCTGTTGTTGCATGAATTGCATAAAGCCTCTGAACATTTGATCATTCATCATTTGGTCAGTGTTGTTGTTTGCATGAGGATTGACACCTTCCTGATGCACATTATCCTGATTATTGATATGTGGTGAATCAACAGTCGTCTGTGCTCCATTGCTATTCTCAACGTTCTCAGATGCCATTTTCAGATACTGCCACAAAATAAAAATTAATTGATATGTCATATATTATCCTTATATTATGACCGACCAATTAAATACCATGCAAATAAACTTAGGTATGTCATACTAGCGAAGGAATTCCCCGTCTCTCCCCTCCTAGTTCTATTCTCACATCTTAGCCAGGGATCATATCCCTAAGCTCTGATACCAACTGTGACGCCCCCAAAATTAGGTATACATCACCCATCTTGAGTCGTCAGATACATAGTACAGAATACAAATACAACTTAATAATACAACTGTCGTGTACAATACGACAAAACATAAACTGTGAGTTTGAATACAAATATTATCTTCTAGAGAGTATTCATACTCAAAAGGAGTCCTCATTACATTTATTAACACACCATTACATAGAATAGTGAGGACTACTAACTAATACTATCTTCGGACCATCACTCCGTTCCCCGACTTGCCCCAGCTACGTTCTCATTTCCTGAAGAGAACAGTGAAAGAAAGGGTGAGCTCAACTAGCCCAGTAAGAAATATTATGACTAAGATAATGCAGAATAAATTATCATTAGCCTTCAACAATGTTAAACTGATAAAATATAATAGACATCAAGTTTAACTGTAGCGGAACAAGCAATCCATTAAAAGAGTCAAGTAGAAAATAAACTCTACTATCTTTTATGATTTAAAAAGTTTTTCAACACTGTGATCGCTGGGACTCAGCTTAATAAAATAATCCACATCATCGAATCACCCCTGCACTACGGCCAAGGATATTCGTATATTCATTAATGGTCATGATCATGCCAACAACTGTCCATCAATGCACTACGGGCCAATGAGGACTTTTACCACATCATTTGTAACATTACGGTCATGATTATACCGAATAATCCCTGGTCATAATCATACCAAGTCCATCTATGCACTACATGCCACAGATGACTTTCAACATTTTATAAACATGAGGATGATGACAATGATATAAGAATTCAATAAAACAAGTTCAAGAATTAATTTATCCAGGAATTAACAACGTCCAAATTGTCAACATGATACTGCATTGTGGAGTAAAATTCAAGAATGCTTAGAAGAATATTTTCTTGAAAAGATACTGGATGAAACGCAACTATCAAGGATATTCCACAAATTTCATGGAGTATAGAAGTCAAAACTTAACCAACTGAGTACAATAAAGAATGGAATAACAAAAGAAATCACCATGCATGCGATAGACCGCACAGACAGGTTATTCCAATAGAATAATAAATAATGGAACCAGGTCCGGCGTAAACGCACAGACAGGATATTCCGACAGAATAATAAATAATGGAACCAGGTCCGGTGTAAAACACACAGACAGGATATTCCAACAGAATAATAATAAAACGGAACCAGGTCCGGTGTAAAACACACAGACAGGATGTTCCAACAGAATAATAAACGGAACCAGGTCCGGTGTAAAACACACAGACAGGATGTTCCAACAGAATAATAGAAGAATGTCACCAAGTATAGGGTAGACCGCGTATACTGGTTATTCCAACAGAATAATAACAAATGGAATAACAGAAGTTCTCTTCATGAATATAAAAGAAATAATATTCCCTACCTTAAAAGAACTGGATATTGGAAAAGTGATGTAGCAGAATACTTTTATTCTCTCTCTCTTATTCTCTCTATACTTTCTCTCTCTATAGCTTGAATGAATTCGTGAAAAATAATGAAGCCTTAGGCCTCTATTTATAGAAAAACTGAGGGTGGCTCTTGGTCTTAATGAAGGGTCAAATGACTCTTGGTCTTAACGAAGGGTCAAATGACTCTTGGTAATATTGAAGGGACAACTACTATTGACGAAAGTAATTACTATTGACCAAGGTAAATACTATTGACGAAGGTAATACTATTGACCAAGGTAAATACTATTGACGACGGTAATTACTATTGACGACGGTAATTACTATTGACGAAGAGACTCTTAGATAATGACATATGGCCCCCCATAAAATAACTAAACTTACCACAACGTCTCAATTATTGATTTAATAATATAACATATTATACAGATGATACTATGACAATAATTTAAGAGATATGATGCAGCAATTACTGTGGCAATAATTGAGTATAGCTGAGTGACTTCTCACGTAAGCATCAATAATCAATACCGTGTGCTACTATGCAACCACGCGTATTACTGTACTTTTACTACCGAGTAGTTCAACAGTTTTAACGGTTTTAACGGTAACACCTCAGCCGTTATTTTTATAGAAAGATAATTCTGTCGTTTTCTCAATCCGACAATAATTCCGTTGTGGGGTCCACCAATGATTGTGCCGTCGTACGAATATTCCCCGACAAAAAGAATATTCTCCGACCAAACGAATATTTTATAACAACTTGCTTACTTTGCAAAATTTATAAATATTACCCACAACTATAACATTATATCAAATTAACTCCATAATATTCAAAAATGATATTTATAGAAAATTCATCTTTATTTATAAAAATTGGGGTCTTACAACCTCCCCTTCTTATGAAATTTCGCCCTCGAAATTAGGGTACGTACCTGGTATGTCGAAGAGGTAAGGATACCTTGATTTCATTTCTGATTCTAACTCCCAAGTCATTTCCTCAACATCGTGGTTTCTCCACAAAACTTTGACTTGAGGTATAACCTTGGAGCGTAGAATATGTTCCTTCTTATCCAAGATTTGAACAGGAACTTCTTCATACGTCAAATCCTCCGCTATTTCGTCCGGTTCTAACTCAATAATGTGGTTCGGGTCTTCCACATATTTGCGTAACATGGATATGTGGAAAACGTTATGAACACGAGACATACTTGGCGGTAAAGCGAGTCTATAAGCCACAGTTCCTACTCGATCGAGGATTAAAAATGGACCGATGAATCGAGGATTTAGCTTTCCTCTCTTTCCAAATCTCGTAACTCCTTTCCATGGAGCAACACGTAAGAACACATGATCTCCTACATCAAATTCCACGTCCTTTCGATGAAGATCAGCATAACTCTTTTGTCGATCTTGTGAGGTTTTTATACGTTGTCGGATCGTTTGAATCTTTTCTGTAGTCATACGTACCAACTCCGGTCCCAACAACGTTGCTTCGCCCACCTCATCCCAGCATACTGGAGAACGACATTTTCTTCCATACAATGCTTCGAATGGAGCCATGCCAATACTTGCTTGATAACTGTTGTTGTAGGAAAACTCCACCAATGGTAAGAACTTGTCCCAACTTCCCTTGAAGTCAAAGACACAGAGTCTTAATAGATCTTCAAGAGTTTGAATAGTCCTCTCTGATTGTCCGTCCGTCTGAGGATGATATGCTGAACTAAATCGTAACTCCGTGCCCATAGCTTTTTGTAAACTAACCCAAAATCGTGAAGTGAATCTTGGGTCTCGATCAGAAATTATGGATACTGGCATACCATGCAGTCTTACAATCTCGTTTATGTACATACGAGCAAGACGTTCAAGTGTATAAGTTTCTCGTATCGGTAAGAAATGAGCAGACTTGGTCAATCTATCAACAATGACCCAAATCGCATCAATACCTTGAGAAACCCTAGGAAGACCGGTAACGAAATCCATGGTAATGTGCTCCCACTTCCATTCTGGAATTTCAAGTGGTTGCAATGGACCTTTTGGTACTTGATGCTCCGCTTTGACTCGTTGACAAGTTAGACACCTTGAGATAAACAACGCTATCTCTCTCTTCATATTGCTCCACCAAAATGTATGACGAAGATCATGATACATTTTGGTACTTCCAGGATGGATTGCAAACGGTGTGTTGTGCGCCTCCATCATGATTTCATACTTTAAATCAGGGTTGTTAGGAACACAAAGTCTGGAGTTGACTCGAAGTATTCCTTCTTCATCGATTCTTGCTTCCGGCATAACACCTTCTTGCACTTTCTTCCTCATACGCATCAGCTCCAGGTCTGTAGCTTGAGCAGCTTTAACTTTATCGATTAAAGTCGGTTCTACTCGTATATTCGCCATCATCACATGGGTCCCTGGAGTCTTCAACTCTATCTCCATCCTTTGCAAGTCACACAAAATGGGCCTTTGTGTTGTTAATATTGCACTTGTACCCGCATATGATCTTCTACTCAATGCGTCAGCTACCACGTTCGCTTTTCCAGGATGGTATTGAATGGTATGATCATAATCTTTCAACAGTTCAAGCCAACGTCGTTGTCGCATGTTGAGTTCCTTTTGAGTGAAGAAATATTTGAGGCTTTTATGATCCGTAAAGATCTCCACTTTCTCCCCATACAAGTAATGCCTCCAAATTTTAAGTGCAAAGACAACAGCTGCCAACTCTAGATCATGAGTAGGATAATTCCTCTCATATTCCTTGAGTTGTCTTGATGCATAGGCTATGACTTTTCCATGTTGCATGAGAACGCATCCCAACCCTTTGCTCGAAGCATCACTGTAGATGACAAATCCCTCCGAGCCAGATGGTATTGTTAGAACAGGTGCTGAAATGAGTCTCCTCTTGAGTTCTTGAAAACTCTGCTCACATTCTTCGCTCCAACCAAACTTTGTATCTTTCCGAGTCAGCTGAGTTAATGGAGTAGCGATTCGAGAAAATCCTTCCACGAATCTCCGATAATAACCAGCTAAACCAAGAAAGCTACGTACCTCGGTCACTGATTTAGGTTGCTCCCAGCTTTGAATAGCTTCAATCTTTGCCGGGTCAACCGATATTCCACGACTTGATACTACGTGCCCAAGGAATGCTACCTCCTCCAGCCAGAACTCGCATTTCTTCAACTTGGCATAAAGCTTGTATTCACGAAGCTTTTGGAGTACCAGCCTCAAGTGTTGCTCATGATCTTCACGGCTTTTGGAATAAATAAGGATGTCATCAATAAAGACGACCACAAAGTGATCCAAATATTCCTTGAATACCCGGTTCATCATATCCATGAAGGCAGCAGGAGCATTAGTCAATCCAAAGGACATGACTAGGAATTCATAATGCCCGTACCGAGTTCTAAAAGCCGTCTTTGGAATATCCTCAGTTCTAACCTTCAGCTGATGATATCCAGAACGAAGATCGATCTTTGAAAAGAATTGTGCTCCTTGCAACTGGTCAAACAGGTCATCAATACGTGGCAATGGGTACCTATTTTTGATGGTGACATGATTCAACTCCCGATAATCAATACAAAGTCGCATACTTCCATCTTTCTTCTTCACGAATAGAACAGGAGCACCCCAAGGAGAAGTACTAGGACGAATAAAGCCAATGTCTAACAATTCCTGCAGTTGGATCTTTAACTCCTGAAGTTCAATAGGAGCCATTCGATATGGGGCTTTGGAAATGGGTTTTGTACCGGGTTCAAGATCGATACAAAATTCAATTTCACGCTCTGGGGGTAGGCCAGGAAGTTCTTCAGGGAATACGTCAGGGAATTTATTAACAATAGAAATATCATTCAAAACTGACGTATTTTTGTTTAGATCTGTGACATGAGCTAAGAAAGCTTGACATCCGTTTTTCAATAAACGAATAGTTTTATGGCTTGAGATGACAGCGATTGATTTTAATGGTTTGGTTGCTTGAATTCGCATAATAGGTCGATTAGGAATATGAAAACTAACAACCTTACGAAAACAATCAATTTTTGCATAATGAGTAGTTAACCAATCAATCCCTAGAATCACGTCAAATGCAAGTATTTTTAATGAAATCAGATCGATAGGTAATGTGTGGGTACCAACTTGAACCAAACAAGACTTATAAACAGTGGAGGTAATGAAGGTTTCTCCCAACGGAGTTTCAACAGATAAGTCAAAGTCTAATTTCTCCGGAATCAAATTTAATCGATGAGCGCAAGTAGGAGAAATAAAAGAATGGGTTGAACCGGTATCAAATAAAGTATAAACTTCTTTAGAGTTTATAATAAGCTTACCCGTGATGACCTCATTCGGGTTCCTTGCTCTCTGGGAGTTCACAACAAACGCTCTCCCTTGCACAACCGGTTTTGACTTTTCTGGGACGGCTTTTGGTGCCTCCATCCTAGCTGAATTTGTCTTCGGTAAACGACAAAATCGGGCTAAATGACCTTCTCTTCCACAATTATAACATGCTTTGGACGGCATCGCGCAGTTTGGACTGATGTGCCCCTCCCCTCCGCATTTGAAACATATGATAGGTGGTCGTTCTCCTTCCTTAACGACAGGTGCTGGTGCTGACGTCTTTCCATCATTGTTGAATCTCCTCTTCTTGAAATGTCCATTCTTATTGTTTTGGCCCTGATTACCACCGAAGTGGTTACCATTTCTGGCCTGTTGATTCCCTCCACGCTTGTTGTCACCGCTTCGATGACTGCTCTCACTGGTATTATCATTTTGCCGGCTGCTCTCTTTTGGTTGCGTTGTCTCGTTATCGCGCTCCACCAACTGAGCCCTATTTACAACATCTGAATACAAACACAGTTTATGAGAAACAAGATGTTGACGTATCTCCGGCTTCAAACCTCTTAAAAACATCCGCGTCATTCTTTCTTCATTATCCACCAGGTGGGACGCAAACCGGGATAACTCCGCAAATTTTGCCTCGTACTGCGACACGGTCATATTATTCTGCTCCAATTTGATGAACTCCACCTCCTTCATGTGACGAATACTCTCGGGAAAGTATTTGTCGTTAAACAGCTCTTGGAACTTCTCCCAGGACATCTTCAGTGCGGCAGGTTGAGTACGCTTTATCGATTCCCACCAGTAATCTGCCTCTCCTCGCAACATAAAGGCGGCAAAGGGAACCTTTTGCTCCTCGGAGCAACCCAAGACATCAAATATCTTGGTGATCTGCTTTATCCATGTTTCAGCTACAAGTGGTTTGGGTTCTCCCTTAAACTCCGGTGGTCCCAGCTCCTTAAACTGTTTAGCGGTGACCGCCAGAGAGTTTCCAGTATTTCCACCTACGTTGTGGACAGGAGCCGCTTTCACCTGTTGTTGCATGAATTGCATAAAGCCTCTGAACATTTGATCATTCATCATTTGGTCAGTGTTGTTGTTTGCATGAGGATTGACACCTTCCTGATGCACATTATCCTGATTATTGATATGTGGTGAATCAACAGTCGTCTGTGCTCCATTGCTATTCTCAACGTTCTCAGATGCCATTTTCAGATACTGCCACAAAATAAAAATTAATTGATATGTCATATATTATCCTTATATTATGACCGACCAATTAAATACCATGCAAATAAACTTAGGTATGTCATACTAGCGAAGGAATTCCCCGTCTCTCCCCTCCTAGTTCTATTCTCACATCTTAGCCAGGGATCATATCCCTAAGCTCTGATACCAACTGTGACGCCCCCAAAATTAGGTATACATCACCCATCTTGGGTCGTCAGATACATAGTACAGAATACAAATACAACTTAATAATACAACTGTCGTGTACAATACGACAAAACATAAACTGTGAGTTTGAATACAAATATTATCTTCTAGAGAGTATTCATACTCAAAAGGAGTCCTCATTACATTTATTAACACACCATTACATAGAATAGTGAGGACTACTAACTAATACTATTCTTCGGACCATCACTCCGTTCCCCGACTTGCCCCAGCTACGTTCTCATTTCCTGAAGAGAACAGTGAAAGAAAGGGTGAGCTCAACTAGCCCAGTAAGAAATATTATGACTAAGATAATGCAGAATAAATTATCATTAGCCTTCAACAATGTTAAACTGATAAAATATAATAGACATCAAGTTTAACTGTAGCGGAACAAGCAATCCATTAAAAGAGTCAAGTAGAAAATAAACTCTACTATCTTTTATGATTTAAAAAGTTTTTCAACACTGTGATCGCTGGGACTCAGCTTAATAAAATAATCCACATCATCGAATCACCCCTGCACTACGGCCAAGGATATTCGTATATTCATTAATGGTCATGATCATGCCAACAACTGTCCATCAATGCACTACGGGCCAATGAGGACTTTTACCACATCATTTGTAACATTACGGTCATGATTATACCGAATAATCCCTGGTCATAATCATACCAAGTCCATCTATGCACTACATGCCACAGATGACTTTCAACATTTTATAAACATGAGGATGATGACAATGATATAAGAATTCAATAAAACAAGTTCAAGAATTAATTTATCCAGGAATTAACAACGTCCAAATTGTCAACATGATACTGCATTGTGGAGTAAAATTCAAGAATGCTTAGAAGAATATTTTCTTGAAAAAATACTGGATGAAACGCAACTATCAAGGATATTCCACAAATTTCATGGAGTATAGAAGTCAAAACTTAACCAACTGAGTACAATAAAGAATGGAATAACAAAAGAAATCACCATGCATGCGATAGACCGCACATACAGGTTATTCCAATAGAATAATAAATAATGGAACCAGGTCCGGCGTAAACGCACAGACAGGATATTCCGACAGAATAATAAATAATGGAACCAGGTCCGGTGTAAAACACACAGACAGGATATTCCAACAGAATAATAATAAAACGGAACCAGGTCCGGTGTAAAACACACAGACAGGATGTTCCAACAGAATAATAAACGGAACCAGGTCCGGTGTAAAACACACAGACAGGATGTTCCAACAAAATAATAGAAGAATGTCACCAAGTATAGGGTAGACCGCGTATACTAGTTATTCCAACAGAATAATAACAAATGGAATAACAGAAGTTCTCTTCATGAATATAAAAGAAATAATATTTCCTACCTTAAAAGAACTGGATATTGGAAAAGTGATGTAGCAGAATACTTTTATTCTCTCTCTCTTATTCTCTCTATACTTTCTCTCTCTATAGCTTGAATGAATTCGTGAAAAATAATGAAGCCCTAGGCCTCTATTTATAAAAAAACTGAGGGTGGCTCTTGGTCTTAACGAAGGGTCAAATGACTCTTGGTCTTAACGAAGGGTCAAATGACTCTTGGTAATATTGAAGGGACAACTACTATTGACGAAAGTAATTACTATTGACCAAGATAAATACTATTGACGAAGGTAATACTATTGACCAAGATAAATACTATTGACGACGGTAATTACTATTGACGACGGTAATTACTATTGACGAAGAGACTCTTAGATGATGACATATTGCCCCCCATAAAATAACCAAACTACCACAACGTCTCAATTATTGATTTAATAATATAACATATTATACAGATGATACTATGACAATAATTTAAGAGATATGATGCAGCAATTACTGTGGCAATAATTGAGTATAGCTGAGTGACTTCTCACGTAAGCATCAATAATCAATATCGTGTGCTACTATGCAACCACGCGTATTACTGTACTTTTACTACCGAGTAGTTTAACAGTTTTAACAGTTTTAACGGTAACACCTCAGCCGTTATTTTTATAGAAAGATAATTCTGTCGTTTTCTCAATCCGACAATAATTCCGTTGTGGGGTCCACCAATGATTGTGCCGTCGTACGAATATTCCCCGACAAAAAGAATATTCTCCGACCAAACGAATATTTTATAACAACTTGCTTACTTTGCAAAATTTATAAATATTACCCACAACTATAACATTATATCAAATTAACTCCATAATTTTCAAAAATGATATTTATAGAAAATTCATCTTTATTTATAAAAATTGGGGTCTTACACTTTTGGTGTCGGAGTTACTATTCACGTATACGACACTATTCACGTATACGACACTATTCACAAATACGGCACTATTCACAGAAAAATTAAATTTTTTTCTCTGTGTCCAAGATATCTATTGTGGATACTAGCTTTGATTGTATCCATGTTTTGATCATTCTTGAATTTTACTTCACTATGATTATTTATGAAGTATTTTTAAACTCGGATTGTTTGAAATACGAATCCTTAATATTTATTCTTTTGTTTCACTGGATTCGTTTTCTTTAAAAGATTTTTCATCATCCTCAGTCCTAAATGATGATATAACTGAATATCTTTGGCCTGTAGTGCAAAGATTAATGATTTTATGATGAATATCTTTGGCCCGTAGTGTAAAGATGAACAGGTGTTGAGATGAACATGACTAACTGATGAATATCTTTGGTCTGTAGTGCAAAGATGAATATTTGATTCAAGATGTTTATTGATTGATGTTACAGGGATAAAATATCGATGATGGACTTTTAAATTCATAGATGATAGCAGATTTCATTCTCTACTTAACTCTTCTAATGAATTGCTGTTTCCATTGCAGTTGTTAATCTAAAACTTGTTGTCTATTGTATTCTATCAGATATTTCTCAAGTCAAAATCTTGTGGAGGAACCATGCTATTAAAGAAATGACCTGGGAGTTGGAAACGAAAATGAAAGCGAGGTATCCTCATCTTTTCAAAATACCAGGTACGTACGTCAATTTCGAGGACGAAATTTCATATGGATGGGAGGTTGTAAGACCCCAAATTTTTTTTAATAAAATGGAATTTCCTCTATTTATTATTTTGAAATAGTAAGGGTTTAATTGATTAATGAGGTTAGTTATGGGTAAAATGCGCAACTATTTTTTAAATAAGCAGGTGGTTATAAAATATTCATTGTTGTCGGGTAATATTCGTTTGGTCGTGGAACATTCTTGTTGTAGGGGAATATTCGTACGACGGCACAGTCTTTTGTGGGCCCCATAACGGAAAGCGATTGGATGAAGAAAACGACAAGTATGAGTTGTTTATAATTAACGGCGTAGTTGTTACCGTTAACACTGTTGGAATACCCGGTGGTTAAAACACAGTAATACACGTTGTTGCACAGTAGCACACGGTATTGCACCAATTATTGATTCTTACGTAAGAAGACACTACTCAATAATTGTTACAGTAATTACTATTCAGTATTTTATTTTATTGATTCAATAATTGCAGCGTTGATATTTTATATTACTGTTGTTTCAATAATTGTCACTACATAGTATTTTCCATTATCGGAGCAATAATTCATATTATCTGAATAATATTATTAGATAACATTATTAACAATGTATAGAAAGTTCTGTCTAAGGAGAGGTTTGGTCACCTAATTGCACGCCAATAAGGAGAGATCCTTATTGGAAAGCCCCCTTTTTCTTGGAAACTGCCTGGTTGTCAGTATTGTGATTCTGTAATATTATTTGCGAATAATTAATTATTAATTTATATGATGAGAAAAATATTCATTTTATGTGAATATAGATGGAGAAAATTTTTAATGTTACAATTGTTGAAAATTAATATTTTATCTTTTTCTGATAAAATAATTCATTTAAATATATTATTATATTTTAATAATATAATAATGGTGATATTTTTACAATGAATGTGGAATATGTGAGTATATGAGGAGAAAGAGTATTTTGGTTGCATTAAATGATTAACACATGTTTTGTGTGTCGGTGAACCCCATTTCTTGACTGAAATTTGATTATAGCCTGTAAAATTGTCCGTTTATGGATTTCGATCAATTTTTGTTTGGAATTTGGAAAAACTTTCTTCTGCAAAGTTGTAGAGAATTGAATTTCCTATATGAAATTGAGAGATTCGAATTTGCTGATAAAAGGGCTATTTATTATGAATTATTGAAGTTTCGAAGTTCCGAAATAATTAATTTTTGAAAATTTTATTTATGTTTTAAAAGAAAAACATTTTTTAAATGTTTGGGGACATCTTTAACATGTGCTAGATGGCTGAAATCAGATTTTAAAGTGGGCGTAGGAATTTGTTTTATATATAATATTATTATATTCAATTTTCTACTTTGGTGTTCTAAGCAATTTCCTATAAATAGGATGCTTAGGTTAGAATTGAAAATTACACCATAAACAAGTTTTCTCTCTCTCTTTCTATCTCTATAATATCGAGTGTATTTTGTGAGTATTTTTATACTTTGAGTATTGCTATACGATGCAAGTTCTTTCAGCACTATATCTGATATTCCAACCAGAAGTACTATTCTTTCTGAGGTAAGGGATGTTATTTTCTTCGCAAGTGATATTATTTCTTCAATATCATTATGTCAAAATATTGTTTGAAACTTTTTATCAAATTTGGAACTTTTTCATGTCGGGGTTACCATTCATGAGTTACTATTCATGAGTTACTATTCATGAGAACTATTCACGAAGCATGATGATTTTTTTTGTGAAATTTCTATCTTTTGGTGTCGGAGTTACTATTCACGTATACGACACTATTCACGTATACGACACTATTCACAAATACGGCACTATTCACAGAAAAATTAAATTTTTTTCTCTGTGTCCAAGAAATCTATTATGGATACTAGCTTTGATTGTATCCATGTTTTGATCATTCTTGAATTTTACTTCGCTATGATTATTTATGAAGTATTTTTGAACTCGGATTGTTTGATATATGAATCCTTAATATTTATTCTTTTGTTTCACTGGATTCGTTTTCTTTAAAAGATATTTCATCATCCTCAGTCCTAAATGATGATATAACTGAATATCTTTGGCCTGTAGTGCAAATATTAATGATTTTATGATGAATATCTTTGGCCCGTAGTGCAATGATGGACATGTGTTGAGATGAACATGACCAACTGATGAATATCTTTGGCCTGTAGTGCAAAGATGAATATTTGATTCAAGATGTTTATTGATTGATGTTACAGGGATAAAATATAGATGTTGGACTTTTAAATTCATAGATGATAGTAGATTTCATTCTCTACTTAACTCTTCTAATGAATTGTTGTTTCCGCTGCAGTTGTTGATCTAAAACTTGTTGTATATTGTATTCTATCGGATTTTTCCATGTTAAGGACTAACGATAATTTGTTCTATATTATCCTAGTCATAATATTCTTTACTGAGCTAGTTGAGCTCACCCTTTTCCTTTTTGTTCTATTTTTCTTCTTGGGAGGCGAGAATGTAGCGGGTACTAGTCAGGGTATGGAATGATGGTTCAAGATAGTTGTTTTAGTAGTCCTCACTATTTTGTAAAATAGTGTATCAATAATTATAATGAGGACTCCATTTGAGTTTGAATATTGTCTATATGACAATATTTATATTTAAACTAACAATATATGTTTTGTCGTATTTTGCACGACAATTGTAATAATAAAGTTGTAGTTATTTTCTGTACCATGTATTTGGCGACTCAGAATGGGTTGGGTGGAATCAACCTATTTTGGGGGCGTAACAATATTCTGCACTTTCACACCAAAGGAGTTTTAAGTAAATGCAATGCAAAATAACATGAAATGCACTAAAAACACACTAAAATATACTTGAGATGGGCATAGTTCGCGTGAATTAATATCCAATAAGTAGATGTAAAACCCACTTATCAATGACCAGGGATTATTCGGTATAATCATGACCGTAATGTGACGAATGATGTGGTAAAAGTCCTCATTGGCCTGTAGTTCATTGATGGACAGTTGTTAGTATGATTATGACCAGGGATTATTCGGTATAATCATGACCATTTATGATTACATGAATATCCTTGGTTGTGATGCAGGGAGGATTCAATTTTATTTATTAAGCTGAGTCTCAGCGATAAAGTTGATGAAAAACTTTTTAAATCATAGAAGATAGTAGATTTTATGCTCTACTTGACTCTTCTACTAGATTGCTTGTTCCGCTGCAGTTAAACTTGTTGTCTATTATATTCTATCAGTTTAACATTGTTGAAAGCTAATGATAATTTATTCTGCATTATCTTAGTCATAATATTTTTTACTGGGCTAGTTGAGCTCATTCATTCAATTATTTTATGTCCAGATTTATTATTTAACATTTATTCTATCTTTTAAGATTTTATAAAATTATCCAAATTTTTGGGTTGTAACATTCATCCCTTCTTCTAAGACTTTCGTCCTCGAAATTATAGTCTACTTATCACCACTCCTTTTATTCATCAAAACTAGGTTTTCAAATTAACCTTTACTTGATTTCATGCTCAATTTAATGAGTACATCTTGCTTCCTACTATGAGGAGCTCTACTACTATCACATTCTTCCACGACTTCAGTCTAAGGAGTTAAAACTTTTCAAATCATGCTGAGGGGTCATATAGACCATGAACACGTAGTTTTAACGATATTTATATCGCAAAACAGTAAATTACTAGGTATGTTTACAATCACAGAGAAGGTAAACTGTCGTTGCTAGTACTTTAGGTGATTAGCCTATCGTACTTTTACGTCATGCATAACGTATAAATCATGTCTAGCGAATATTTACGCTTCTAGATTGGATTATTTTATCCAAACAACATAGTTCACCTCAATCTTATCATAGGATTCCGCACCAAAATAATTTAGTTCAGGATAAATTTTCAAAGATACTTTGAATTTTCATAAACATTTGTTTAGCTGAATCAAATAGCTTAGACGCATATCAATAATTCAAATTTCAATAGAAACATTTTTGGCCAAATTTAATTGGCACTTAATTTTTTTTTAAAATTCTGAAAATCATTTTTATGATGTCATGATACCGCACTGTATTTACAGTCCGTTTGAGGATTCCGTCGTTGTGTGACTTTGTCATACTACATCATTCCATAGTGGGCTGACGATCCTTAGGTCGCATTCAACACTAAGTAATACTGTATTTATGACTCCGTCATTTTTATCATTCTGCATCAGGTTCCATGATACATTGATGATATAAAAATATATTTTGATAATTCAAATCATTTTTGTCTAGCCGAATCAATTAGCATAGACTCTTCTTTAAACTGTTTAAAAACCTTTGAAAATCATCTTTGGTGTCATCATGCCACAACAGGTAACGATGTGTTAGTGGCCCGAAGTCCACACCTACACACTTGTCACCATGTGTTGAGGATAACAAAAATTCATTTTTAAAGGCACATCAGTGCGAATTTAGCTTGTTGTCAAAAACTTTGAAGTCTTGCGTAGCTAAAAGATTTGGAATACCTATGCTTCCACCATCAACTTTACTTTCTCTAATGATCTATTGCTTAATAAATCTATCTATTCCTATAATCCTCAATGCTCCATTCACCACTTTCCTATACCCAGTTCATCAAACTTACCATACATTATGAGTTCAGTAACTTGCCACAATCATATGCGTTTAAGAACTTGTCCTAGTCATATCATAGGCGTCCATTCGCTGAGGGGTTCAAAAACATACCATATGATTATGAGTCATGAACTTACCATAAGTATGAGTTTTAAGAACTCGTACTTAACCTTATATTCTCTAACTATACACTACCTATCTGTTATACACCTGAGAAAAGAATCACATTCTCAACAGATATCAAATAGCGCGACACAGACATTTCAATGATTATCAGTACCAGAAACTAAGTGGTTGTCAAACCAAACTCGACCACTAATCAATATAGGAAGCTAAGTGGACAATTCCCCGCCCATACAAAGAATTGTTTAACTTAACCACTATATCGAATAGGAAGCTAAGTAGTCCTAAAACCAAGTACAAATTCCCTGCCCTCAGCTACTGACATGAGTCCTCAATTGAAATCCCACATCATTCTAACTTTTCCTTTTCTTAATACGAATTTTCTTTAATCCGTATCTTAAAATTTACCACTCTTTTCTGAGTTTGCATACTACCATTTCATAGTACATTTTCTTTATAGCGCCAGGCTATATCATTCCAATCAGTTAACATATCATATGTTATTCAACAATTTAATCTGATCAGGTCGTGATCTTATTTTGTAATCATTTCTTCTTATACTTATGATCGTTTTATTTTACGATCTCCTTATTCTTCTCTTTTGTCATATTATATTACGATTTTATTTACACTTTTCATCTTATAGACATCGTCTATTTTTTATCACATTTTATCTTTGTTACTGGAGTCAAGTAACTCCAGATTCTTATCCTTATATCTCTTCAAGATTCTTCTTTGAATCTTATTTTATCTTTCTCTTTACTTTAATGACGAATTTCCTAAATTCATCTCTTATCACTTAAACTCTATCTGAGTTTATTGCTTATCATCCTCTCTGCGGTTATATCCTAAGGTACACCTACCTAAGGTTTATAACATACAGCTTTGATACCAATTGTGACGTCCCCAAATCCGGGTCCCAAATCATCGCGAATTTGGTTCAATCAATTCTATAACTATTGCGGAAGATATAAACATAAATTATTTATACATTAAACTTTTACATATCATTCCCAAGGTCTACAACCTCAACTAAATACATACCTTAAATATCTAAAAAGGTTTACAATGCTATTTTCGTCAGAAAATTTAATAGATCTAACTGCATCATAATTTAATCTTGAACTTTGACTTTGCTTCTGTCTTTACTCGAGCTTTCATCTTAATCTGAAAATTTTTATCATGATATAGCAAGGGTGAGCTTCAAATTTTCCCAGCAAGTTAAATTTATTTGAGGATATATCATGATTGAAAGAATATGAATAAAAGGCTAGCTACGTTTAACAATATAATTGTGAACTAGCAGGAATCAAATTTCATAACTGAATGATCAGGACGACATGAATAAATGTCAATAATGAATATGAATAATTCAATTGGAGCAGATGGTAATGAAGGTGATCAGCCTTTCATACCTGATGAACATATGCAACATGCACTAAGTGTGAATCAATAATCAGTATAGATGTGAATAATTAATAATAATTATTCACTAACATGCTTTGAAAATACAACTCAAGGTTGAGTTAGGAAACTTGCCTGCATCGCTGATTACCGCTAATCAATCTAATTTAATCTCTCATGAAAGACCTATCAATTATAAGATTGATCTTTCAATTAGCATAACATACTTGCTCACTCAGAATACTATTTCTTTATCCATAAATTATCTAACACTTAATCAAATATTAGATAACATTTTAACACATCAGCATTATTATCATCCTTTGATAATTTCTTAATCACTATATCATATACATTATGATTTAACACTATAATCTTATATAGTATAAGTTCTTTTCAATAATCTAATAAGTCAAATACTAATCCAGCAACCTGGATTTCACATCCAGGAACCTGGATTCCAAATCCAGTAACCTAGGTGGTCAATTCAGCAAACCAAACTACAATCCAGCAAGTTGGATTCAACACATTTTCAATTCAGTAAACTGTTTTTTAATCCAGCAAGATGGATTCATCAGATTTTCCAATCCAACAAGCTGGATTTCATATCCTATTCACGAAAATACCAAATCAACTTATTATTTTTCTATCTTTTGTCCAAACATATAAACACATATTTCATACACAAAAAGTATTTTTCCAAAATTTTCCAACTTCCTTTGGTACTTTTGAAATATCACTTTTAGTTAATTCCTTAATAAATTAGTTACCTCGTGCTTAACTCCAGAAATTCCCATCTCTTGACACAATCTTATACGTGTTAACATGACACTCCAGTTTAAATTTCGTGACCATCGGAGTTATAGAACTCCGGTTATATCCGTTTTTGTCAGAAAATCACAAAAATTAAAATGACCATAACTTGATCGTTTTAAGTCGGAATGAGGTCATTTTTGGACAGGAGGTACTTAATACAATATATTTTCATGTCGCAAAAGGCCGGAATTTATTTCACAAATTAAGTGGTCAAAAATGCCCTTTTAAAATTTTGGGCAGTAGCGTTTTGACATTTTGCACTTTTTCGTGCTTTATTAAAAATAATCCATACAAACATCTACAACTCCTTTTTCAGTGATTCTACTTGGAGATGTTAGAAAAGTCATAGATCTAACTCTAGAACATGACCACACTCGAAAATTCGAAATATAATAGGAGATATGGTCATTTGAATTTCATGTTTCGTTTTCACAAAAATCTAATTTTCAACCCTTTATGCTTTCTAAGAAAACTTCTATGCTCTCACATAATAACCAACATAACTCATCATAATACCTACTAATACTTTATATACCCATGAATCTACCATGATGCATGATCTATTCCATCAAACAATCATCAAACACAAGATTAACTCAATCAAGACTAAGAAAAATTAGAGTTTTCCACCCTTTGAAAAACTAGTTTCCATTTCATACTTTAGATCTAACTTTTAACACACAATATGGATAGATCTACACATAACACACTCTTGATCATGCAGATCTAAGATTTTTGAGTTTTGATACCTTAGATCTTTAATCCATCAAACTAACTTAAATAAAAGGATAACTTCAATTTGGTTTTATACCTTTGATCTCTTGACATATCTTTTTCTTCCAAACTATGTGATGGATCTTGGGTGTATAAAGATCAAAACTCTTCTCTCCTTCTCCTCCCTTGGAGCTGCCAAACTCTTAGGCTCTCTCTCTCTCTCTCTCTTAGTCTTCTTAACAAATTAGAAGAAATAAGATGAAAGAGAAATAAAATAAATTTTGGGTGTTAGTAAAAGATGTAGATATATTATGTATATCTAATTGTTATCTCCCAATAACTTTCATGCTTCTCTTTCTTAATCACATAATTGTTGCTTGCAAGCTTAGCCAAATGTGGTGGCTCCAAAAATAAGAAGACACCTAGCATAGTTGGTGAACTACTTTGTAAACTAAAATAAGTTATCATCATTACACCACATGCTTCCAATTTCTTCTCTATAAAGCACTAGCCATGTGACCTTAGATTGTCCAAAATTAGTTTCCTTTTATGCTTTATTTGATTTACTAAATGTCCAACAAGTCCCTCTTCCATTGGGCTAAGTTTTGGGCTCCCAATTAATTCTTTTGGGCTTCCAATCTAATTGTTTGGGCTAGGTAAACTAATATGACCCAAAACTTTAATTTTATTTTACCCTAATTAGTTACTTAGGGTTTCCATTCCATCCAAGTTGGAATTTAAACTGTTTGCTTTTATGCGTTCAATCTCATAACCCAATGAGATATGTCTCAATTAGGGTTAAAATAGTTAATAACTTGAGATAATAAAATTTATCTCTTAGGTTAGTATAATCTTACATACTAGCATTCTTTATTAACACATAATCACATATATATCAGTATACACCAAATATATACACTTATACCCTTAATCTTAAATAATTCACCACAAAATATTATATTCACAAAATTCCTTTCCGGAAATCTCAAATCCATTTACTTATTTTATGTCTAGGTTTATTATTTAACCTTTATTTAATTTTTTAAGATTTTATAAAATTGTCCAAATCTTCAAGTTGTCACAATACCTGTAACTACATCCCCTAATGCAACTGCATCCTGGACCATCATACTAAAGGTGCGGGCCATCGGCCTACTCGTCTGAGCTGGACCACTAATAGCTAACTTACCACTATTAGTGCTCTTATTACCATTCATCCCCTTCTTCGGGCAATTCTTTGACATATGACCAGTTGATCCACATTCGAAGCATCCGTGATTCTTCTTCGGACTTGGACAGTTAGGCAAAATGTGTCGTTTCTGCCCACAGTTGTAGCACACCGCTTTACCCATGAGACAAACTCCTTAGTGAGTATTTCAACAATTCTTACACGCCTCCATCCTCTTCTTAGGATCTCCTTGCTTTACTCCGGTATTATCAGGGTTAACAGCCTTCCCCTTTTACCTGTTGCCACTCCCGATGGCTCCCTCCATTTTCACTCCCCCATCTACTTTATTCTCGTTCTTCTTCTCTCTCTGGTATTGGCTTAAAGCCTCATTACCACCCTCGACAATTATCTCCTTCTCCAGAATGGTTCCAAATGAGTTACTTTGAAACACTGATATCCAGCTATAGAGCCAGGGTTTCAAGCCCTTCTCGAATCTCCTTGCCTTCCTCACCTCCATATCCACTTGATGTGGAGGAAACCTCGCCAGCTCATTGAACTTGCCAGCATATTAGGGAATAGTCATGTCCCCTTATTTCAGCTCTAGAAACCTCATCTACATCCTACCCTGCATACTCGTGGAAAAATAGTTCTCAAAGAAAATCTCCTATAACCGTGTCCACATTATATTCTCCACTTCGGCCCTAGCCTGGTTTGCTTCCCACCAGAATTTGGCCTATCCCTTCATCATGTAGGTGACAAAATAAACCTTCTGCCCCTCTTCGACATTTGCAATTACAAATTCCTTCTCAATCCCTTTTACCCAAGTTTGGGCTTCTATAGGGTCCGTAGTTCCTTTGAACTCTGGCGGACCTACACTCTTAAAATCCTTAAACGTAGTAGCACATACTACCATAGGATTTACAGGTATATTAGCCCCATTTCTATTAAAGGTGTTGGTCAAAAAACTGATCACTAAACACGCGCAAGTATATGCGGTCTAACAAGTAATATAGTGATAAGAAGTGTGTCGTACCCACGAGGAACTATGACTAATATTTACCAAGTACCGACTTTGAATCGCTAAAGTCTTATTCGAACAGCAATAAATGGAAGTGTGATTAATCTAGTTAACTAATTAACAAAGCAAGTAAATGGATAACGAATGGTAATATAAGGAATTACAAGCTAAGGTCACAACTTCACCCCACACAGGCATTCTATCGAACACCTGGCGTGCTATGCTTCATCAAACTAGCTACCCTTCTCTCTTTAGTCTTAATGGTCACGACAATTTGTCGACCGAGAACACACAGGTGCATATGCACCTCTGTCGAGGTATGCACAAACATATCATCTCCAGATCCACCCAAAAGGGAATAGAACAGAAAAGAACGTCCACGCTAGATGCAATCCTACACATGTCTATGCGAATTAATCATAACAAGGATTTAAGCATAAGCTCTCAATAAGGTCGCACGTGGCACACAGAGATATGTCTATTCTACGCACAACTTATGCAGTCAAAATCCACAATCACATGCTAATATATTTAGGTGTAAATCTACAATCCTTCTGTCGATATCATGCAGATTATCAAAATCATCACTAATGTCTTAGCGAGAATCATAAAGCACAAATATATTAAACCAAATCAAATGGTGCCAACCAAAGAGATAGAGACAGTCAATTTAACTAACAAAGGGTTCCATTATAACCTTAGAGCAAATATTCAGTTTATAGCTATTAAACCAAATACAAGTAGCAGTAAAGATAAAATTTGTGGATTACAATACTAGAGGAAATAAATGGATAAAAAGAACTCTGTCAAAGCCCTTCAGTCTCCAAGCAATATGCTACTTTCAAGCTCTTCCAATCCGTGTTGCTCACTGCTCGTGTCGCTCCAAAGAAAATCAGACTTCTCCCTAATCCACCTAATCTATATCTATAGAGAATTTAAGAGAAAGAAATTACAAAAGAAAAATCCTAAGCTAAGCTATCATATATCATTATGTGGTCTCCTCTATCTGAGATGATGAAAATCCAAAGATATTCCCCGATATATCAAATGCAGAGAGTTGCTTCTGTTATATATGCCTTTTTCCTTCAAGCTAGGTCAAACCAAGGCCTTTTCTGCCTGGACACTGGAGGTCAAACATGTGGTTGGCGCTGTGGTGCCATGTCATTTAGGAGAGAGACCAGAGCTCGCGCTGCAGTGCGAGCCAAAGATGGGTCAGTGGCGCTACAGCGCAATGCTGACATCAGGTTGGACAAGGGGGCGGCGCAGCGGCGTGAGAAATACACTGGGCATTGGCGCTGCAGTGCCAGTGTATAGAAAATGACCAATTTGTCCCTGAAAGCATGGAAAAGTCATAATAAGCCTTACATTGCATCAGTTAAGCGCAAAACACTATAATCATATAAAACTATATAAAATCTACGAGAACAGACAACTATTTAAGTCATAAAATATATGATTCATGGGTATAAATCCCACTCATCAAATACCCCCAAACTTAAGTCTTTGCTTGTCCTCGAGCAAACTAACTAACAGAACACTAATACTAATAAAACACATGCGAATAGAAAAATAAAACGGTATAGTAGTATCATGGCTTCAAAGCTCGACCATGGCTACTCCCAGAGAATAGGGCAAACATAGATATGACTAAGGGTTCATTCAATTTCAAGCATAAGACTGTATTCGATCCATTCTATGTGTGTGTGTGGAGACCAACCGCCCTAACGAATCATAACTCAAATAAGCTCGCACAGTCGATTGCTAATGCCAATAATGCACACTCTGCAACTTAAACATTCAACAAGCATTAAGAATAAGATGCAAATGCAGGAAAAGATCAAAAGACTCTAGCATGACGACAGTAAAATCTGACTCGGACAGTCCTTAATTACCTTAGGTTGTTCAGAACTACCCATGACTGAGCTTTTGATCAGTGACTCCCAAGCCAGACGATTTTAGGGCACTAGGTGTAGAACACCCCTATGAATCTAATCACTCGAGCAGTAAAAGTCACGTAATCAACATAAGTCAACAGAGACTTTACAACAAAAACGAAGATTATTAAACGAGTGCATTTTATGCTCCATCTCGATATCGATCCTGCGTTTATGGGCGAGTGCGTTTTACGCTCTATCTCGACCCACCGCAAAACTTTCGATATAAACTCTTCTTTTCTATTTTTATTCTCATTTCAATCATTTTTTTTATATGTCAACATGCTAGAAACCAAAATCCAAAACTGTATAAACGTCTAAGTCTTTTATTAACTTGTAAAAATGAAAGTTTATAAGAGTGAACAAATTTTCAAAGTAATAAACACGCGAACTAAATTTGAAAAATAACTAGTTAAACACAGTTAGTCGGTGCATGCTAAGAAGGACGGATCAATAACAGTCTAAACTTATCGATTGAATAACCCCTAGCTCATACATGCTTGACACGACTCTAAGAGTTAGGCATAAATACTTGGCACTTCTCATCTGCCACAATCAAAAATTAATGATAACTATAACACCCTTGCTAAATAGCAGCTCAAAATAGGGTAAAAAGGCCATTCACATGGCATAAGCATCTAATCTGTATAAGCCCCAAAAAGATGGCTATAAACGATAATCATATTGATAATAATCAAAGCATTTAATAATAAAAACCAAAAACAGTTCATGGCATAATAATAAAAATCCCAACATAATCTCGTAGTTCAAAACGATTGCATCACAATACTGATAATAAAACATAACAAAATACTAAATATGCAACCTAACATGGCAGTACGGAAATAAAACAGATATAGCCAAAACACCCCCAAACTTGAGGTGAGCAATGCCCTCATTGATAAACATAAAGTAATAGTATACAAGATGGATTTCCTGAAGTTCGCTCACTCAGCAGTGGTTTCGTCCTCGTCAGCCTCGGCGGGCGGTGATGGTGGAGGGTATGGTGGGAAGACAGGCGGCTCTAGGAACTGGTATGGCATGAACTTAGCGTTCTCACCACAATAGTCGGTGTAGATGCTCTGCATAGTGTTCACCAGCTCAGCCTGGTACTGCATCGATATCTCCTGCCTCTGGGCCACTGCTGCTATGTGCCTCCACTACCTCTGCGCCTCGACGTCCTATTTTTGATGCAGCAGGGTGAGGGATGCCATGATGTCCGTCAGTAAACCCTGTGCAGCGTCTGGTTCCTGAGAGGGTTCTGGCTCTGCTGTAGGAGATGGCGTTGTAGGTGGCCCGTAGCCTTCACCTCTGACATGCCACTCTGCCCCGTCCCACACAGTGAAGTGTGAGATCGTCTGGTGGTCGATGACTGCCATGGGAGGCGAAGCTATCTCCTCTGGTCCCCACTGAATACCTGTCTGCTTGCACAATCGAGTGATCAAGGACGGATGTGAAAGTCCCGAAGCGACGATACTCTTGATCACCTTCAGAATTGACTCGTGAATCAAAACTCCAATATCCACCTACAGACCTGTGATAATGGCAAATAGCAGAATCACCCTATCTTTGGTCACGTCGCTCAAGTGACGGATCAGGATCATGTTCGCACATATGAAGCTGAACCACGCTTTACCATAGCGACTGAGCGCTGAAGTTGGGAAGCTGGTCTTTTCACCAGTATAATCGTTCTTCTTCCACGTAGTACCGGGCTTCCACAACCTCCTAATGATATCCTCTAGGTCATAGCTGCGGAATCCTGGCTCCATATAATCCTTGCCCGCATAGTTGGGCACGACAAACAATGTATTGATGGCTTCACTTCCAAACGCCACTAACGTCCCCCTGACTTGGTCAACTGCATCACCTTCGGCATTGGCATTCGTGTAAAACTCCTAAACTATAGATACACTAGCTGACCCGGGTGGTTTTGTGAAATGAATCCATTGGCGGCCCGAAATCATGGCCAACAACTCGCCATCCTCTTTGTTAGACCTCAACCCCCGCTCTGGAATCAGGTTTCGCGCAGCAAAAGAGGTTTTATATCTTTTCCATGCCTCCTCATTGATGAATTTGGCTCTGTCCCAAGCCATTGGTGGTGGTGCGGACGTCGATCCTCCCATGCTAAGGCGTTACCTCTTTTGTGCCATTTCTGAATTTGAAATAATTGGTATGAACACTAGTAGAAAACCCAATTCAAACTCCCCCAAACCTTTTACAGATAAACTCAATGAAATTGCACTGACAAAACAGCCCAAATAGTCTAATTTTTGTTTCAGGAATTTTCTCAAACACCTTATGGGCGCTTTAAAAACCAACAATGGATAGAACTTGCTTGAAAGAGCTCTAACCAAATTTCTGGCAGCGGAAATCACACCAATACACAGCAAGAATTTCCCTAGGCACCAACCCACAATTCGATTAAACTCCGAGAGAATGACAGAAATCCAAATGAAATACCTTGAAGAGGGCAAAACCCTTGTTGCTGCTGATCTCCTTTTGGATGCACGCCTGACTCGAGGTTGGTCTGATTCTATGAATGAGTTTGTTAATTGATTTCACTTTGTAAAGGGTGGGGGTTTGTTTGGAGAAAAGGGATTGTTGAGGTTTGTGATGGTCCTTTGAGATGCCGAGTCTATACGAGAAAGAGGAGATGTGTGACACAACTACTGCCTAAAATTGCACTTAAAAGCCAACTCCTCGCTGTCGGCGCCACGGTGAGGGTTGTCCTTTAGTACTTAGCGCAACGGCGCGAGTTAGCAGTGGGCAAGGCTCGATCTTAGCACGGCGGCGCGAGTGTGCCTTTGATTCGGCGCTACGGCGCGAAGGAGAGAGAATATGTAATAAGAACCGGTGTTGCGGTGTGAGATGTGGCGCTACAGCGCGAAACAGAGAGCCTTGGTAATAATTATTGGCGCTGCAATGCGAGATGCTACACATTTGATGGCGCCGCGGCGCGAGGATCCTTTTCTGAGTTTTCATATCTATTTTCTGCACATGCCAAGACAAGAACAAAAACTACCCTACAAAGCAAATATGCATTATTCCAAACAATTTAATAACTAACTACAAAGTGAACTAGACATAAGTAAAGAAAATAGAAAATATTTATACCAAGATGGGGGTGCCTCCCCACCAAGCGCTTGTTTTAAAGTCGTCGGCTTTACTATACCGACGCCGTTCAATCCGGTTCATAAGCGAAAATTACCTTCTTATACTTCCTATTCATCAGTTCCTTTGGATTTTTGGCAGACATTGATGATAGATCATCCTCATTTTCCTCACCCATCTAGTCATCCATCGGCATAAAGAATTTTTCATCACTGGAATTATCCACTAATTCGCCTATTTCATTAAATTGGAAGCGTTATGTGTGCTCTGTTGGGCCCTCTAGGGTTTCCACGGTCGTGTGCATGGTTTCTAACTGTTGATTACTCTTGACAGTATCTCCACTGTAAATCCTCTCCTCTTTTAGTTCCACCTCAGCCGGTTGGTCAGCTTGTACATTGACATTGCCCTCAACACTTTGGTGAGACTCATCGCCTTCCCCTCGTGTATCCACCGTGCACTGCTCTACTTCTTCATCGTCGAGATCAATTATGACCGGTAGATGGCATTGTGGTGGATTTGTGATGGCATTGATGATTAGCCCCAATTGACTTTCGAGGCTTTGCACTGCGGCTTCTTGGCTTGCCATCTGAACCTCATTTCTCTCAATAAAGTTGGTGAAAAGCTCTCCAAGCCTGCTTTCTTCCTCTTGTACTGAGTACTCAAAAAAGTTGTCATTGGGTCGAGACGTCAATTCATATTGCGACGGAGACTAATAGTCAAACAGATAGGCATGATTCGGATCATGATAATTCTCTTGACTGTAGTCCCATGAGTTTTGATAACCCTAGCAGTTTGTATGGTAGGGAATCGGTTCAATGTCAGCTTGTTCCTGACAGTAGGCATTCTAGGTGGACTGACACTCAAGATTGTCAGAAAATCTCAAGGCATTTGCAATTTGAACTTGCAGTTGCTCGAGACTTTCTTCCGAGCTTGGTTCTGTCGAGGTATGCACAAACATATCCTCTCCAGATCCACCCAAAAGGGAATAGAATAGAAAAGAACGTCCACGCTAGATGCAATCCTACATATGTCTATGCGAATTAATCATAACAAGGATTTAAACATAAGATCTCAATAAGGTCGCACGTGGCGCACAAAGATATGTCTATTCTACACATAACTTATGCAGTCAAAACCCACAATCACATGCTAATATATTTAGGTGTAAATCTATAATTCTTCTATCGATATCATGCAGATTACAAAAATCATCACTAATATCTTAGCGAGAATCATAAAGCACAAATATATTAAACCAAATCATATGGTGCCAACCAAAGAGATAGAGACAGACAATTTAACTAACAAATGGTTTCATTATAACCTTAGAGCAAATATTCAGTTCATAGCTATTAAACCAAATACAAGTAGCAGTAAAGATAACATTTATGGATTACAATAATACAGGAAATAAATAGATAAAAAGAACTCTGTCAAAGCCCTTCGGTCTCCAAGCAATCCGCTCCTTTCAAGCTTTCCAATCCGTGTTTCTCACTGCTCATGTCGCTCCAAAGAAATTCAGACTTCTCCCTAATCTACCTAATCTATATTTACAGAGAATTTAAGAGAAAGAAATTACAGAAGAAAAATCCTAAGCTTAGCTATCCCATATGATTATGTGGTCTCCTCTATCTGAGATAATGAGAGATCCAAAGATATTCCTCGATATATCAAATGCAGAGAGTTAGTTCTGTTATATACACCTTTTTCCTTTAAGCTAGGTCAAACCAAGGCCTTTTCTGCCTGGACACCGGAGGTGGCACCACGGCGCGGTCAATAAACATGTGGTTAGCGCTGCGGCGCCATATCATTTAGGAGAGAGACCGGAGCTCGCGCTGCAGCGCGCGCCAAAGAAGGGTCAGTGGCACTGCAGCGCCATGCTGACATCAGGTTGGACTAGGGGGCGGCGCCGCGGCGCGAGAAATAGACTGGCCATTGGCGCTGCGGTGCCAATGTATAGTAAATGACCAATTTGTCCCTAAAAGCATGGAAAAGTCATAATAAGCCCTGCAGTGCATGAGTTAAGCGCAAAACATTATAATCATATAAAACTATATAACATCTATGAGAACAGGCAACTATTTAAGTCATAAAATATCCGATTCATGGGTATAAACCCCACTCGTCAAAAGGCAGCTGTTAATAAATTAACAAACTCCCGCATCGGGTTAACCGGTCCCCCTTCCGATTGATTCATGTTTACTTCTTGATTTCGTTGTCTTCTTCTTGACGGCATCTTTCTGTTAAAATGAATAACACTTCATTATTGCTTTCTTTTTCTTAATTAGTCATTATTTATTTTTAAACAATAACTCATTGCACAACATGTTCGATAAAAAGGCTTATATTGATATGCTTCTTCCTTGTAGTATAATACTACATCGTTCATCATTATACAGCCTTGGCTGATTACATTACTTTCCCACAATTACTTTCCAAAAATTGGGATTTACAAAAGACTGCCCTTTGATTATACAAAAGAGGGTTTTACGTCACTACATAGATACAACATATTTACATGTCTAATCATACTCTAGTTACTAACTAGATTACATTTGCTTAATGGCATTCACATAATCTGCGTTGGCAAGACTGGCTATCACATCCCGACTAATAGTATGCCGAGTTTTCCCTGCCTCCATAGGATACTCAGCCACTTGCCGCTAATAATCCTTATGAGAACTCCTATATACATAGAACATCGTACTGATCTTCTAATTCTTAGCCTTTAGCTCTTGTCTAAGCTCAAAGGCCTCGAGTTTTAGCTCATGGACCTTGTCCTTTGCTAAAACCTACTCATCATGCTCTTTCTCCCACAACGTCTCCATGTCTTTCTTGTTTGCCAAGATGTCATGGATCTCCTCCTTCAATTCTTTCACCTCTTTCCCCAACTAGATATTCCTATCCAACACCGTCATGAACAACGCCTTCATTGACTCTGTAAGAACCCGGATATTCAAAAAAATATTAAAATAAGAATTTAATGAATAAAATTCTTACGTGTGAAATGGGTTCGAATAAAAATATTTATGTGTTACGAGATATGTGGTATTGTGTTACATAGGGTAATATGAGCTATGTAATAAGTGATGTTGTGTTTAATATATACGTTATTAAAGGGAGACATAAATTATTATATCTTTAAATGGATATTTAATATTCGAAGAAATTATCTTAGGAACAATTTATAGAGGGAGAAAGAAATAATAATTATATATTTCTAATAGAGGATATTAAAATGATTTCTAATATTGAGTTATTTTAATAAAAGTAGGAAATGTTATTTTTGAATAATAATATTACCTTATATATTTTTGTATGAGGTATGTTTAATAATATAGTAAATATATTAATACGTATTTGCTATATGTAAATAAATTGATGGAAACAATTTATGATAATAGAAAATAAACTTATTATCTATTTTCTATGTATAATATATGTACATGTGTCGTACATATAGTTAATTGATATTATATTAAGAATAATAACTTGAGACAATAAGCAAATTAATTTCTAATTGTAAATGTCTTTATTAGGAGAAAACATAATATTTATGTTATGACAAAATACATAATTTCTAATGTATTTTCAAGGGAGTTAATTAATGAAAGAAAACTAAGTTATTTTAATATATTAAGTAACTTAAGTTATTATTTTATCGTGGATGTTATCATTTAAATAACTAATAGAGTATATATTAATTATTATAAGCGTAAAGGTTATACTTATAATCAATTAAGGTAGTTTAGCATTTAAATGCTTGAGTCACACAAATATTATATTGAAAGAATAATAAGTGTGGAGAATGAGAGAAGCTTAAGATCGAGTTTGTGAAATACGCCTAGTGTGGCAAAGTGAAGGAATACGCATAATGAATGAATAATTGAAGGAATTAATTTGTATGCGCAATGATTTTATATTATATAGTAGCTACCTCTATATGATATGAAATGAAGTGTGACATTTAATTGGGACTAATAATATACATATGGTAAAAGTGATTAAATCATGAAGTTGATTTAAATAAGTTTTGTTATCCCATCCTAGGTGATGAGACAATTATATGTATATTACATCACACATACTACCTTGAAATGTTAAGTCATATTGTGACATTAGGTTATAAAATATGGTTGATATGTGTATTAAAAATATAACATAAGAGTGAGAAGGTGTAGGAGTATACAAGAATGCTGAGATATGGTATTGTCCCAAATTGAGAGTCCCATTTTCTCCCTCACATCTCAGTCACGTGTTTAGATAAAAAGGCTAAGGCCTATGTTCTTCATTTTCTTCCAAGCTTGCTAGATCATGATCATGGAGGGAGTGGGCATAATGATGATCTCCAACAACCAATTACCAACTTCTTCTTGCCCAAGGGATTCCTCTTCTTTTTCTTGGACAAAGTCATGAATTGGGTAAGAGCTTCTCTATAAATTGGGAGCTCCCCCTCATAAATTATGTTGCTTGAATTCTTGATAGTTATATATAGAGTTTGTTGCTGAGATTGAGAAGCAAGCTTAGTAATTCAAAGCTCCAAAAGGTATAACCCTTACTTTAAATTCTTAGTTTTGAGTAGATGAATTCATAAGAGATTTCATGAATTAGCTAAGAATTGATATATAGGATAATGGTAACATGTTAGTAGAGTCTATGTATATGTTATAAATGCAATGCGATAGTATTCAAGCATCAAGAGGTAATAATTTTAAGTTACATGCTCTTGATTTCCTAAGTTTATAATTCCTTAGAAATATCATGAAAAAGTAGCTTTTGAGTCACAAAATTGAGGGCTAAGGGTTGTTATAATCTATAAATTATTGTTAGATACTGTTAATATAATCAAATACGAAATCAACGGAAGTTAAACGAACTAATTTGGTTGAGAAACGAATTCGTAGTGAACGAATTCTCTAAATTGTCAAAACATGAACAATTAGTATGAACATGAGTTATAGATTCATTTTAGGTTAGTTAATGTTTATGTTAGTTGATGGGTATTATAGTATGTTGTAGTTCTATGAATTACGAATCCATAGAATCGAAAACGGACTAATTTGGACATGTATAACTCAAATTATGAAGGTAGAAAGGATTTTTGGCTTGTTATTTTGTAGCAGAGCATGAATCCGTGAGTTAACAGTAGCTATGCCCGCCCCGGCGGGCTATTTATAGGGTAAGAGCCCCGCCCCGGCGGGGGTGGTCTGACTGCATTTGTTGAGAAAAATTTTACAGAACATATTTTGGTAAAACGACCATAACGTTTTCATACGAACTCCGATTGAGAAAATTCAAGATGACCCAGAACGAGAACTAATAGACCTACAACTTTTATTCTTTAAGTGTTTCAATTTGAGGTCATTAGGAAGGGTCAAAATAGTCATCTTTGTGACTGTTACGTAATCAAAGGCCATCGGAGGGCGTCGAGCGAGCACATGCGCAAGTGTAGTGCTCCCGACGATGGAATATGCTATTCCAAGTGATGTAACATGAAAATGCATGATAATAGACATAACATATAAGATTTCCTTACTCATTATAGAATGCTTTAGCATGGCTTAGTATGTGTTTTGAAAAGAAACTTAGAGTTTTGAAAAAAGAATATTGACGAACCTTGAGTCTTTGAAGTTATGATATTTTAACACATACATCTTGTTGAGTTATGAGTATACTTAAGAATGAGAAGTGATTTAAAGTTACTTTACTTATTATTAACTTACAATAGCTTAGTTGAAAATGATTTATAAAGAAAACTTGAAACTTTAAGAACGAACTTAAAGTAACTTATGGACTTAAAGTTCTAAGCATGATGACATATATTCATGGATTAGTTAGATATGAAATGAGATTAAAAGGTTCACCTAGTTGCTTGACCTTGGCCTAGAATAACTTTTAAAAGTGAACCTGAACGCCTTATGCCCCTAGACATGACGATTATGTTCATCTTTTAGCTAAGCATTAATTGAACGTTTCAAGTGTGGTTTAAAATAAGTTTTTAAATAAACTATGTTATGTACATGTGAAGCATGCTATTAGAGACTTATTAGTACCAATATATGGTTTAAAATCTTATATTATCGAATCTTGTTAAAGAAAATTGTTAAGCTTTATTGATTGAAATGAATCATTATGAAACTAAGTAGTTTGAATATGAACGACATAGATTACGTATCTATAAAATTTAAATATGTGTCGAACACATAGCGAGTCAAGTTAGTGATAAATGTATATGAAGTTGATGTCAAGTACGGATGGTTAAGGAATACCTATACATATATAGCAATTCTAAAAGTACGATGAGAAAGTGAAATGAAGGTTTTACGAACCTAGTTAGAAAATAATATAACATTGTTATTACATTGAGAATGCATGAAATATGTTACTGATGGATATGAATCCATGATTATATAACTGTGTAGGAATACACGAAGTGCAATTAAGCGTTGTGAGGACCCCAAACTCGGGTACTTGAAACCCGAACTCGGTTCATCACGATACCATTTCTATGAGCAGAATAATACTACTAATAATAACAATAATATAAAGATCAACTTAATTTACATAATTATCAGAGTCTAGCTCCCAAGTACGTAACCTTTAAACATTCATTACAACCCATGATAGATAATATATATCATAATTGTCTTAATATTAATATCTACAAGATAATATTTGCATTCAATCAGCAACCTTTCCCTTTTTCCTTGGTCTTAGCAGAGCTCTCTGGTCGTTCGCACTTAGCTGAAAATATTTAAATTTAACCAAGGTTGAGCATTTGAGTGCCCAGCAAGTAATAGCAATTATATATATAAGCTGAAAGGATTTAAATATTTTCTTTGTACTATTCTTCTACAACAAGTCAATAGTTGTGAAGTATTCTGAACCAATAATAATAACATAACAACTCTCTTTCAAAGTTTCAAAATTTCGTATAGACTATATCTGGGGTATGGTGACATGCAATGAACATTGTTTTAAATTTTTGATAGGGTAAGACAGAAATTCATCAGCAAACCGTCATAACTTACGACCACGGGGGGTGATCAGCCCGTTATGCCCTGCATTGATCAATACTACATTGCTAGAACGATATTATCGTTCATCCTTTGTCCGCCGGAGCGCATAAAAATTTTCCCGTGTAGGGATGTTCATACCTGTCTGGGTTCTAAATCAAAGGTTTTATCTTGTCAATAATAATCTATAATTCAACATATATGTATACGGGTAATTGACAAAGGTATATCAACATGTGATTAAATACAATGATTATTCAAGTGGGGACACTTGTTTAACCATTTCTAGAAATTAACGAACAGAATATATATATCTGAGTTACCATATACTAACATGTTGATATTCAAGGAGCTTATATAATATAAGGTTAATAATCTGTACCATAATAATATAGTTTAGAAACATTCTTACTCACATCCATTGCATAAAGAAAATGCAAAGGTTAGATACTTGCCTGAAGCGCTGCTTACAACTTGTAATTAAGATCTATTGCTTATCTCACGACCTAACATTAATAAGATCATTCGTTCGATTAGAACAACATACTATAACACATAACACTGCTTATTGCAGTCAGCACATAACCTAATCACATTAGCATATATATTTAATAACCATTGAATCATAAATAATCACTTATACAATCAAAATATCTAAGTCCAGATCAATTTCTGAAACATGTCGGTGTACCGACAACTTTATCGGGTATTTATCGAGTTTAAAACTCTATTCTATAACTCAATATCCGTACATATAAGTCATATTATTATTAAATGACTTAATATAATTTAAAATATTTATTATAATTTATCATAAATTTTCAAACATCAGAATCATATTAAAATGATTTAAATACTAATCAACTCTATTATCATTAATATTAAGGTATTAATGTTTCATTTATCAAAATATTAAAAGTCATTAATTATAACTTGAAATATTTTTCATTCATTTATATCATTTTTAAATGATTTTTAAATCAATAAAATTATTTTAAAACTATTTATTTAATATAATTATTAAATAAATCTAATATCATTTAATATTAAATTAATATCATTAATATAAAATTATTAATGAAATTATCCTTTAAATATCAAAAGTTATAATTTATAACTTAAAATATCTTTAAACACTTTATTTTCATTTTAAATGATTTTTATAATATTAAAATCATCTTTAAACTAATTTATTATTAAATAATTCTAATATCATTAATAGTAAATAATTAATGAAATTTATCTTTAATTATTGAAAGTTATATTTTATAACTTAAAATATTTTTATAACCTTTATATCATTTTTCTATAATTTTTAAATCATTAATTCTATTTTTCATCATTTATTTAATACATTTATTAAATAACTTAAATATCATTAATATTAATTTATTAATGAAATTTTATCACAAAATATTAAAAGTTATCAAAAATAACTTAAAGTATTTTCTTATACAATAATATAATTTTAAATGATTTTTCATGTAATAAAATCATTTTCAAATAATTTATTTAATATTATAAATAAATAAATTAAGTACTTTTTATATTCCAAAAATATTAAATATATATGAAATATACTCTAAATAATTAAAAACTATTTTTCAGAATTTAAAATAATTTTTCTGAATTTATTTTGTATTTTTAATAATTAAAAACTATTTTTAGCAATTTTTAAATAATTTCCAGAAAATCAGAAAATTAAATAAATAGAAACCGTCGCTATTGGTCTTTAGCGTCACTAAGCGTCGCTGTTGGTGTTCTTGAGGCTCAAGAACACTGACAGTCAGTGATAAAGGTGCCTACTTTGACCATAGATTACTTTCAATCTATGAGGTTTCTGGGCTTGATCTTAGTCAGATCTTGTAGTATACGAACAAGACTACACGATTCAATAACAAACATGGCCAAACATCATAACATAAGTGAGATCCAAGCCCTAGAAAAACTGTCAGACGATGTTCTTCAATTTCTGGGTTTTCCAGAATTGAAGAACAGTTCATGCTACCACTTTTGAGGCTCCGTAACTTTGATTATGTGACTACTCAGTGTGTTATAAGAGTACGGTTTTGAAGTAGAGATTACAGGCTACAATTATCATTCACTAGATTAAGCAAACAACATCACCAGAGGAAGATTTAAGCTGGTCAAAAGTTGTCAGAAAAATAGCTCATGAAGAAATCTGGGTTTTCCAGATTTAAGACAAAATAGCCGGTCAACCCTACTTTGACCGGAAATATCTTTTATTATAAACACGATCTAAGTGTTATAGATGCATGGTCATGTACCCTACATGTCAGTCTAAAAATGGAGTACAACAACATGGCCAGAAACCTTATCAGAAGCCAGATCTAATTCTTACAAAACGTTGTCAGAAATTCTGGGTTTCTGGGTTTACCTAGATTTCCAGAATTCGTGCTCGGTCAACTCACTTTGACCGCATATATCTTACGATCTAGACACTATTTGACCCTGTTTTCAGTTCAAGATCATAGTCCACATGACAAAGAACATATCCATAACATAAAACACACATAACACTTAACACACAAAGATCTAGAGGCACTGACATTCGTTGTCAGACCACTGTTTTAAATTTTTTCCAGATTTTGTAAATCATCAAATCCGAGCCTATAGATGTTATGGATCTAACATCTATCAACCCAGATCATTGATTAACACCTTATACAACATGATTAAACATAAAAACACCAGATCTAACATAGCATACATGATTAAAATTTTGGCTTAGGTTTTATACCCTTCTTGAACAATTTCTTGATTCTGACTTTCTGATTTGATATAGGTGTTAGTGGGGCTTTATTTTGTGACTGATTTAGCAAAGAAATCTGGAGGTTTTAGAGAGAGAGAGTAAAGGATGAGTATTGTGAGCAAAAGAGGCTTTAATGTAACATTTTTTTTCTCTCCTTATCTTTATATTTGCTTGGATACAATGCACATAGATGAAATATATGGCTGATATGTGGTAGTTCTCAGCACATGGCTGTCAAGAGTTGGTAAGCTACCACATATATGACAAGATTTACACTCCATCCTAATAAAGAATTGCAAAAGGGCAATTTGGTCTTTTGATTTATAATTTTAAGGGCAATCTTGACAATCTAATCTAACCCTTAGGGTTTAGGGTTTGAACCATTCTAGGAAAATTCTAGGATTTCCAAAATTAGGATTTAATAAAATAAATAACAATTTAGTTTCTAAAAATATAAATTAGAGTTTAGTAAATATAATTAGTTTTCTAATTCAATTACTTGAACATTTGTGTTTAAAATTTACTAATCATAATTAAAATTAATCATTAAACAATTAGGATTTATAATTAGTAATTAGGTTTTTAAAATTACTAATTAGGGTTTGCACAAAAATAAAAATAATATTAGTTTCCAATTTTTTTTTTGAAAATTAGGGTTTCTTAATCGTGCTTAATTTTCTAATTACATTATACATGAACATTATGATTTTAATGTCCACTAATAAGCATTAAGCTTGCAATTAACAATTAGGGTTACCAATTTAGCAAATTAGATTTACTAAGTATGAAATTAGGGTTTCTAGAAATTAAAATTTCTAAATAGTAATTAGGTTTTTTCTAATTAACCTTAAATTCTATAATACGTAACATAATTCATTTAACACAATTACATAATAGTTTCTAACTCATAATTGAGTTTCAAATTAGGGTTTTTAATTACTAATTAGGGTCTTCTATAATTGACATTAACACTTACAATATAAATCATATATCACATAACACGTCTCGAATTTTCCATTTGAAATTCATAATAGGGTGAAATAAATTAATACTAGGGTTTGGTCATGACACAACATACTTGACCAACCATTGCCAATCCACAAACATACACTATATATTTATAGCACTGAAAAATTAAAATATAATATTATTATATTATTATTCTTATCCATTGATAAAAATCCAAAATTAGGGTTTGGATTCCATATCTGATTTATTCTTCATATTTAACCTTAATAATTAAGGTAAAATAATTAACTAAATAATCTGTACTATAATTCATATAATAATTATTATAATTATTCTAAAAATCACTTCATATATTATTTAAATAATATATGATTATATTTTCATGGAACATAGTTAATAAAAATATTTCTACTATAAATTAATTATTATAAGAATATATTTTATAGAAATCAATAATTCTAAAATAAAATTATTTGTAAATATTTATGTAACAAATATAGTTTTATTTACCACATATATATATATATATATATATATATATATATATATATATATATATATTATCTTGTACAAATCCTTATACGCAAAATTTCTTATTTATTTATATAGAAAATATCGGGTTGTTACATTCACCCTCCCTTATAAAGATTTCGTCCCCGGAATCACCGTTTGAAAACATATACATATCAGGGTACATAGCATACACAATCACTGCGAGTAGATCTCGATTAAAATTGATCGAACTGATCTTCAACTATTCACATAAAGCTTGTCTTTCTGATTAAACGGAAATTTAATTCCTAAAAGAACTCAAATTCCTCCTTCAAAATAATTTATAAAATAATATACTTTATATAAGAAAATAATATTGATTAGAATAATACCTAGAGTTTCATCCCCGGCTGCCACGATATCTTGAACGGTCATGCTGAAGACTCCTGCGGTTGGTTCTGTTGGTTTGTTTGCTGAAGTCGGTCCCGTTGTCGCCAATGTCCTGCTTCCTTTTTCCTCGTATTCGCATTCTTTTTTTCTCTTCTCCTTGGACAGTCTTTCACCTTATGCTCCTTTAATCCACAAATAAAACACCCACTATAAATTATTAGATTGGGGCAGTTAGGAGAGATATGTCCCTCCTGCCCACACTTGTAGCACACATTCTTTCCTTTTAAACACTTTCCCGAATGATTCTTTCCACAATTTCTACAATGCACAACTCGTTTCTTTCCATCTTCTGGCCTATTTTTCGTATTCCCAACATTATCACCTTTCCACTTTCCAGTTCTACTACCACTACTCCCTCCTTCGGCTTTAACTTGAGTTGTCTCCCACCAAAGATTCACCCCTCCTTTCATTGTATAGGTGGCAAAAGCTGTCTGTTGCCCCTCCGTTACCCTAGCTATCACAACCACTTCTACAGGGTTAGTTGGTCTTCTAAATCCTGACGGTTCATTTGTCTTGAAGTTTTCAAAGTTTACCGATCGATTATCTGGCTGATTTCCTGTAGTTGGTAATCCATTCTGCATAGCTTGATCGTCTATATTCGTCAAATTTTGTGTTGGGTCTGGTTGTCCTCCAGCTTTGTTGACAGGTTCTTTTGTCCTATGATTTCGTTTTCGTCTTGGCGGCATTATCTGATTAAATTATTCTTTATTAACTTACATTCTAAGCCTTATCGTATGTGTTTAGCATATAACACAAAAGATTTTACTCAAATAATCATGTACTCAAAATATTAGATTTTGAAAACATGGTTTACTGAATTAATCAATACTCATATAATTAACTACTATCTTTTCACTAACTTATTTCATTAATCCCATAAACTCATATTCATATCACTTGACATATCATAGCACCTTTTGCTTTAATCATTTGCTATCCCATTGTGACTTAAAAGTCGGGAATCGCTGCCATAACTTATACAAAATTTGAAAAGTATTATCTTATACAAACATACCTATCATATACATAACATAAAATCATATCTATTCAATTAATACTAGTACTACTTATTTCTTACGAATCCAATAAGGATCAATTGCTTAGTAATGTGTATATTCCCCTTATCCTCAGTAATCTATTTACACCTAACTACATCTAGTTCGTCCAACGTACCATACATTACGAGCTTAAGAACTCACCACAAACATACGAGTTTAGGAACTCAACATAGACCACATATTTTTTTTTCTATCAGTCATTCTATCATTCTAGGATCCGGTACTATACTTTCCAAAATAACCACCTCATGGAGGTAGCTTTCAATGTGAGCCTCTATTTCAGCTATTGGCTTTGATATTGGCTCGGTTATGGAGGTTGACTTCTTCTTTATGATTTAAGGGTATTCTAATCCTTTTTCACCTGACATCTACACACATAAATTATCCTGATTAACGTATAGTATACACACACAGCACTTAAGAGTTTTATATGAGTTATCTTTTATTTTGTTTGACGATGAATTTAGTCAATTCATCTCTTTTTAAACTCTATATGATTTATATATATTTTCAACGTTTCCCTCTGTTCTAAGGTTATAGCCTAAGGTCTAACCCACCTAAAGTTTTTAACCCTAAGCTCTGATATCAACTTGTGAGGACCCCAAACTCGGGTACTTGAAACCCGAACTCGGTTCATCAGGATACCATTTCTATGAGCGGAATAATACTACTACTAATAATAATAATAATAATATAAAGATCAACTTAATTTACATAATTATCAGAGTCTAGCTCCCAAGTACGTAACCTTTAAACATTCATTACAACCCATGATAGATAATATATATTATAATTGTCTTAATATTAATATCTACAAGATAACATTTGCATTCAATCAGAAACCTTTCCCTTTTTCCTTGGTCTTAGCAGAGCTCTCTGGTCGTTCGCACTTAGCTGAAAACATTTAAATTTAAGCAAGGATGAGCATTTGAGTGCCCAGCAAGTAATAGCAATTATATATATATATATATATATATATATATATATAAGCTGAAAGGATTTAAATGTTTTCTTTGTACTATTCTTCTACAACAAGTCAATAGTTGTGAAGTATTCTGAACCAATAATAATAACATAACAACTCTCTTTCAAAGTTTTGAAATTTCGTATAGACTATATCTGGGGTATAGTGACATGCCATGAACATTGTTTTAAATTTTCGATAGGGTAAGACAGAAATTCATCTGCAAACCGTCATAACTTACGGGCACGGGGGGTGATCAGCCCGTTATGCCCTGCATTGATCAATACTACATTGCTAGAATGATATTATCGTTCATCCTTTGTCCGCCGGAGCGCATAAAAATTTTCCCGTGTAGGGATGTTCATACATGTCTGGGTTCTAAATCAAAGGTTTTATCTTGTCAATAATAATCTATAATTCAACATATATGTATACGGGTAATTGACAAAGGTATATCAACATGTGATTAAATACAATGATTATTCAAGTGGGGACACTTGTTTAACCATTTCTAGAAATTAACGAACAGAATATATATATCTGAGTTACCATATACTAACATGTTGATATTCAAGGAGCTTATATAATATAAGGTTAATAATCTGTACCATAATAATATAGTTTAGAAACATTCTTACTCACATCCATTGCATAAAGAAAATGCAAAGGTTAGATACTTGCCTGAAGCGCTGCTTACAACTTGTAATTAAGATCTATTGCTTATCTCACGACCTAACATTAATAAGATCATTCGTTCGATTAGAACAACATACTATAACACATAACACTGCTTATTGCAGTCAGCACATAACCTAATCACATTAGCATATATATTTAATAACCATTGAATCATAAATAATCACTTATACAATCAAAATATCTAAGTCCAGATCAATTTCTGAAACATGTCGGTGTACCGACAACTTTATCGGGTATTTATCGAGTTTAAAACTCTATTCTATAACTCAATATCCGTACATATAAGTCATATTATTATTAAATGACTTAATATAATTTAAAATATTTATTATAATTTATCATAAATTTTCAAACATCAGAATCATATTAAAATGATTTAAATACTAATCAACTCTATTATCATTAATATTAAGGTATTAATGTTTCATTTATCAAAATATTAAAAGTCATTAATTATAACTTGAAATATTTTTCATTCATTTATATCATTTTTAAATGATTTTTAAATCAATAAAATTATTTTAAAACTATTTATTTAATATAATTATTAAATAAATCTAATATCATTTAATATTAAATTAATATCATTAATATAAAATTATTAATGAAATTATCCTTTAAATATCAAAAGTTATAATTTATAACTTAAAATATCTTTAAACACTTTATTTTCATTTTAAATGGTTTTTATAATATTAAAATCATCTTTAAACTAATTTATTATTAAATAATTCTAATATCATTAATAGTAAATAATTAATGAAATTTATCTTTAATTATTGAAAGTTATATTTTATAACTTAAAATATTTTTATAACCTTTATATCATTTTTCTATAATTTTTAAATCATTAATTCTATTTTTCATCATTTATTTAATACATTTATTAAATAACTTAAATATCATTAATATTAATTTATTAATGAAATTTTATCACAAAATATTAAAAGTTATCAAAAATAACTTAAAGTATTTTCTTATACAATAATATAATTTTAAATGATTTTTCATGTAATAAAATCATTTTCAAATAATTTATTTAATATTATAAATAAATAAATTAAGTACTTTTTATATTCCAAAAATATTAAATATATATGAAATATACTCTAAATAATTAAAAACTATTTTTCAGAATTTAAAATAATTTTTCTGAATTTATTTTGTATTTTTAATAATTAAAAACTATTTTTAGCAATTTTTAAATAATTTCCAGAAAATCAGAAAATTAAATAAATAGAAACCGTCGCTATTGGTCTTTAGCGTCACTAAGCGTCGCTGTTGGTGTTCTTGAGGCTCAAGAACACTGACAGTCAGTGATAAAGGTGCCTACTTTGACCATAGATTACTTTCAATCTATGAGGTTTCTGGGCTTGATCTTAGTCAGATCTTGTAGTATACGAACAAGACTACACGATTCAATAACAAACATGGCCAAACATCATAACATAAGTGAGATCCAAGCCCTAGAAAAACTGTCAGACGATGTTCTTCAATTTCTGGGTTTTCCAGAATTGAAGAACAGTTCATGCTACCACTTTTGAGGCTCCGTAACTTTGATTATGTGACTACTCAGTGTGTTATAAGAGTACGGTTTTGAAGTAGAGATTACAGGCTACAATTATCATTCACTAGATTAAGCAAACAACATCACCAGAGGAAGATTTAAGCTGGTCAAAAGTTGTCAGAAAAATAGCTCATGAAGAAATCTGGGTTTTCCAGATTTAAGACAAAATAGCCGGTCAACCCTACTTTGACCGGAAATATCTTTTATTATAAACACGATCTAAGTGTTATAGATGCATGGTCATGTACCCTACATGTCAGTCTAAAAATGGAGTACAACAACATGGCCAGAAACCTTATCAGAAGCCAGATCTAATTCTTACAAAACGTTGTCAGAAATTCTGGGTTTCTGGGTTTACCTAGATTTCCAGAATTCGTGCTCGGTCAACTCACTTTGACCGCATATATCTTACGATCTAGACACTATTTGACCCTGTTTTCAGTTCAAGATCATAGTCCACATGACAAAGAACATATCCATAACATAAAACACACATAACACTTAACACACAAAGATCTAGAGGCACTGACATTCGTTGTCAGACCACTGTTTTAAATTTTTTCCAGATTTTGTAAATCATCAAATCCGAGCCTATAGATGTTATGGATCTAACATCTATCAACCCAGATCATTGATTAACACCTTATACAACATGATTAAACATAAAAACACCAGATCTAACATAGCATACATGATTAAAATTTTGGCTTAGGTTTTATACCCTTCTTGAACAATTTCTTGATTCTGACTTTCTGATTTGATATAGGTGTTAGTGGGGCTTTATTTTGTGACTGATTTAGCAAAGAAATCTGGAGGTTTTAGAGAGAGAGAGTAAAGGATGAGTATTGTGAGCAAAAGAGGCTTTAATGTAACATTTTTTTTCTCTCCTTATCTTTATATTTGCTTGGATACAATGCACATAGATGAAATATATGGCTGATATGTGGTAGTTCTCAGCACATGGCTGTCAAGAGTTGGTAAGCTACCACATATATGACAAGATTTACACTCCATCCTAATAAAGAATTGCAAAAGGGCAATTTGGTCTTTTGATTTATAATTTTAAGGGCAATCTTGACAATCTAATCTAACCCTTAGGGTTTAGGGTTTGAACCATTCTAGGAAAATTTTAGGATTTCCAAAATTAGGATTTAATAAAATAAATAACAATTTAGTTTCTAAAAATATAAATTAGAGTTTAGTAAATATAATTAGTTTTCTAATTCAATTACTTGAACATTTGTGTTTAAAATTTACTAATCATAATTAAAATTAATCATTAAACAATTAGGATTTATAATTAGTAATTAGGTTTTTAAAATTACTAATTAGGGTTTGCACAAAAATAAAAATAATATTAGTTTCCATTTTTTTTTTGAAAATTAGGGTTTCTTAATCGTGCTTAATTTTCTAATTACATTATACATGAACATTATGATTTTAATGTCCACTAATAAGCATTAAGCTTGCAATTAACAATTAGGGTTACCAATTTAGCAAATTAGATTTACTAAGTATGAAATTAGGGTTTCTAGAAATTAAAATTTCTAAATAGTAATTAGGTTTTTTCTAATTAACCTTAAATTCTATAATACGTAACATAATTCATTTAACACAATTACATAATAGTTTCTAACTCATAATTGAGTTTCAAATTAGGGTTTTTAATTACTAATTAGGGTCTTCTATAATTGACATTAACACTTACAATATAAATCATATATCACATAACACGTCTCGAATTTTCCATTTGAAATTCATAATAGGGTGAAATAAATTAATACTAGGGTTTGGTCATGACACAACATACTTGACCAACCATTGCCAATCCACAAACATACACTATATATTTATAGCACTGAAAAATTAAAATATAATATTATTATATTATTATTCTTATCCATTGATAAAAATCCAAAATTAGGGTTTGAATTCCATATCTGATTTATTCTTCATATTTAACCTTAATAATTAAGGTAAAATAATTAACTAAATAATCTGTACTATAATTCATATAATAATTATTATAATTATTCTAAAAATCACTTCATATATTATTTAAATAATATATGATTATATTTTCATGGAACATAGTTAATAAAAATATTTCTACTATAAATTAATTATTATAAGAATATATTTTATAGAAATCAATAATTCTAAAATAAAATTATTTGTAAATATTTATGTAACAAATATAGTTTTATTTACCACATAAATATATATATATATATATATATATATATATATATATATATATATATATATATATATATTATCTTGTACAAATCTTTATACGCAAAATTTCTTATTTATTTATATAGAAAATATCGGGTTGTTACATTCACCCTCCCTTATAAAGATTTCGTCCCCGGAATCACCGTTTGAAAACATATACATACCAGGGTACATAGCATACACAATCACTGCGAGTAGATCTCGATTAAAATTGATCGAACTGATCTTCAACTATTCACATAAAGCTTGTCTTTCTGATTAAACGGAAATTTAATTCCTAAAAGAACTCAAATTCCTCCTTCAAAATAATTTATAAAATAATATACTTTATATAAGAAAATAATATTGATTAGAATAATACCTGGAGTTTCATCCCCGGCTGCCACGATATCTTGAACGGTCATGCTGAAGACTCCTGCGGTTGGTTCTGTTGGTTTGTTTGCTGAAGTCGGTCCCGTTGTCGCCAATGTCCTGCTTCCTTTTTCCTCGTATTCGCATTCTTTTTTTCTCTTCTCCTTGGACAGTCTTTCACCTTATGCTCCTTTAATCCACAAATAAAACACCCACTATAAATTATTAGATTGGGGCAGTTAGGAGAGATATGTCCCTCCTGCCCACACTTGTAGCACACATTCTTTCCTTTTAAACACTTTCTCGAATGATTCTTTCCACAATTTCTACCATGCACAACCCGTTTCTTTCCATCTTCTGGCCTATTTTTCGTATTCCCAACATTATCACCTTTCCACTTTCCAGTTCTACTACCACTACTCCCTCCTTCGGCTTTAACTTGAGTTGTCTCCCACCAAAGATTCACCCCTCCTTTCATTGTATAGGTGGCAAAAGCTGTCTGTTGCCCCTCCGTTACCCTAGCTATCACAACCACTTCTACAGGGTTAGTTGGTCTTCTAAATCCTGACGGTTCATTTGTCTTGAAGTTTTCAAAGTTTACCGATCGATTATCTGGCTGATTTCCTGTAGTTGGTAATCCATTCTGCATAGCTTGATCGTCTATATTCGTCAAATTTTGCGTTGGGTCTGGTTGTCCTCCAGCTTTGTTGACAGGTTCTTTTGTCCTATGATTTCATTTTCGTCTTGGCGGCATTATCTGATTAAATTATTCTTTATTAACTTACATTCTAAGCCTTATCGTATGCGTTTAGCATATAACACAAAAGATTTTACTCAAATAATCATGTACTCAAAATATTAGATTTTGAAAACATGGTTTACTGAATTAATCAATACTCATATAATTAACTACTATCTTTTCACTAACTTATTTCATTAATCCCATAAACTCATATTCATATCACTTGACATATCATAGCACCTTTTGCTTTAATCATTTGCTATCCCATTGTGACTTAAAAGTCGGGAATCGCTGCCATAACTTATACAAAATTTGAAAAGTATTATCTTATACAAACATACCTATCATATACATAACATAAAATCATATCTATTCAATTAATACTAGTACTACTTATTTCTTACGAATCCAATAAGGATCAATTGCTTAGTAATGTGTATATTCCCCTTATCCTCAGTAATCTATTTACACCTAACTACATCTAGTTCGTCCAACGTACCATACATTACGAGCTTAAGAACTCACCACAAACATACGAGTTTAGGAACTCAACATAGACCACATATTTTTTTTTCTATCAGTCATTCTATCATTCTAGGATCCGGTACTATACTTTCCAAAATAACCACCTCATGGAGGTAGCTTTCAATGTGAGCCTCTATTTCAGCTATTGGCTTTGATATTGGCTCGGTTATGGAGGTTGACTTCTTCTTTATGATTTAAGGGTATTCTAATCCTTTTTCACCTGACATCTACACACATAAATTATCCTGATTAACGTATAGTATACACACACAGCACTTAAGAGTTTTATATGAGTTATCTTTTATTTTGTTTGACGATGAATTTAGTCAATTCATCTCTTTTTAAACTCTATATGAGTTATATATATTTTCAACGTTTCCCTCTGTTCTAAGGTTATAGCCTAAGGTCTAACCCACCTAAAGTTTTTAACCCTAAGCTCTGATATCAACTTGTGAGGACCCCAAACTCGGGTACTTGAAACCCGAACTCGGTTCATCAGGATACCATTTCTATAAGCGGAATAATACTACTACTAATAATAATAATAATAATATAAAGATCAACTTAATTTACATAATTATCAGAGTCTAGCTCCCAAGTACGTAACCTTTAAACATTCATTACAACCCATGATAGATAATATATATTATAATTGTCTTAATATTAATATCTACAAGATAACATTTGCATTCAATCAGAAACCTTTCCCTTTTTCCTTGGTCTTAGCAGAGCTCTCTGGTCGTTCGCACTTAGCTGAAAACATTTAAATTTAAGCAAGGATGAGCATTTGAGTGCCCAGCAAGTAATAGCAATTATATATATATATATATATATATATATAAGCTGAAAGGATTTAAATGTTTTCTTTGTACTATTCTTCTACAACAAGTCAATAGTTGTGAAGTATTCTGAACCAATAATAATAACATAACAACTCTCTTTCAAAGTTTTGAAATTTCGTATAGACTATATCTGGGGTATAGTGACATGCCATGAACATTGTTTTAAATTTTCGATAGGGTAAGACAGAAATTCATCTGCAAACCGTCATAACTTACGGGCACGGGGGGTGATCAGCCCGTTATGCCCTGCATTGATCAATACTACATTGCTAGAATGATATTATCGTTCATCCTTTGTCCGCCGGAGCGCATAAAAATTTTCCCGTGTAGGGATGTTCATACATGTCTGGGTTCTAAATCAAAGGTTTTATCTTGTCAATAATAATCTATAATTCAACATATATGTATACGGGTAATTGACAAAGGTATATCAACATGTGATTAAATACAATGATTATTCAAGTGGGGACACTTGTTTAACCATTTCTAGAAATTAACGAACAGAATATATATATCTGAGTTACCATATACTAACATGTTGATATTCAAGGAGCTTATATAATATAAGGTTAATAATCTGTACCATAATAATATAGTTTAGAAACATTCTTACTCACATCCATTGCATAAAGAAAATGCAAAGGTTAGATACTTGCCTGAAGCGCTGCTTACAACTTGTAATTAAGATCTATTGCTTATCTCACGACCTAACATTAATAAGATCATTCGTTCGATTAGAACAACATACTATAACACATAACACTGCTTATTGCAGTCAGCACATAACCTAATCACATTAGCATATATATTTAATAACCATTGAATCATAAATAATCACTTATACAATCAAAATATCTAAGTCCAGATCAATTTCTGAAACATGTCGGTGTACCGACAACTTTATCGGGTATTTATCGAGTTTAAAACTCTATTCTATAACTCAATATCCGTACATATAAGTCATATTATTATTAAATGACTTAATATAATTTAAAATATTTATTATAATTTATCATAAATTTTCAAACATCAGAATCATATTAAAATGATTTAAATACTAATCAACTCTATTATCATTAATATTAAGGTATTAATGTTTCATTTATCAAAATATTAAAAGTCATTAATTATAACTTGAAATATTTTTCATTCATTTATATCATTTTTAAATGATTTTTAAATCAATAAAATTATTTTAAAACTATTTATTTAATATAATTATTAAATAAATCTAATATCATTTAATATTAAATTAATATCATTAATATAAAATTATTAATGAAATTATCCTTTAAATATCAAAAGTTATAATTTATAACTTAAAATATCTTTAAACACTTTATTTTCATTTTAAATGATTTTTATAATATTAAAATCATCTTTAAACTAATTTATTATTAAATAATTCTAATATCATTAATAGTAAATAATTAATGAAATTTATCTTTAATTATTGAAAGTTATATTTTATAACTTAAAATATTTTTATAACCTTTATATCATTTTTCTATAATTTTTAAATCATTAATTCTATTTTTCATCATTTATTTAATACATTTATTAAATAACTTAAATATCATTAATATTAATTTATTAATGAAATTTTATCACAAAATATTAAAAGTTATCAAAAATAACTTAAAGTATTTTCTTATACAATAATATAATTTTAAATGATTTTTCATGTAATAAAATCATTTTCAAATAATTTATTTAATATTATAAATAAATAAATTAAGTACTTTTTATATTCCAAAAATATTAAATATATATGAAATATACTCTAAATAATTAAAAACTATTTTTCAGAATTTAAAATAATTTTTCTGAATTTATTTTGTATTTTTAATAATTAAAAACTATTTTTAGCAATTTTTAAATAATTTCCAGAAAATCAGAAAATTAAATAAATAGAAACCGTCGCTATTGGTCTTTAGCGTCACTAAGCGTCGCTGTTGGTGTTCTTGAGGCTCAAGAACACTGACAGTCAGTGATAAAGGTGCCTACTTTGACCATAGATTACTTTCAATCTATGAGGTTTCTGGGCTTGATCTTAGTCAGATCTTGTAGTATACGAACAAGACTACACGATTCAATAACAAACATGGCCAAACATCATAACATAAGTGAGATCCAAGCCCTAGAAAAACTGTCAGACGATGTTCTTCAATTTCTGGGTTTTCCAGAATTGAAGAACAGTTCATGCTACCACTTTTGAGGCTCCGTAACTTTGATTATGTGACTACTCAGTGTGTTATAAGAGTACGGTTTTGAAGTAGAGATTACAGGCTACAATTATCATTCACTAGATTAAGCAAACAACATCACCAGAGGAAGATTTAAGCTGGTCAAAAGTTGTCAGAAAAATAGCTCATGAAGAAATCTGGGTTTTCCAGATTTAAGACAAAATAGCCGGTCAACCCTACTTTGACCGGAAATATCTTTTATTATAAACACGATCTAAGTGTTATAGATGCATGGTCATGTACCCTACATGTCAGTCTAAAAATGGAGTACAACAACATGGCCAGAAACCTTATCAGAAGCCAGATCTAATTCTTACAAAACGTTGTCAGAAATTCTGGGTTTCTGGGTTTACCTAGATTTCCAGAATTCGTGCTCGGTCAACTCACTTTGACCGCATATATCTTACGATCTAGACACTATTTGACCCTTTTTTCAGTTCAAGATCATAGTCCACATGACAAAGAACATATCCATAACATAAAACACACATAACACTTAACACACAAAGATCTAGAGGCACTGACATTCGTTGTCAGACCACTGTTTTAAATTTTTTCCAGATTTTGTAAATCATCAAATCCGAGCCTATAGATGTTATGGATCTAACATCTATCAACCCAGATCATTGATTAACACCTTATACAACATGATTAAACATAAAAACACCAGATCTAACATAGCATACATGATTAAAATTTTGGCTTAGGTTTTATACCCTTCTTGAATAATTTCTTGATTCTGACTTTCTGATTTGATATAGGTGTTAGTGGGGCTTTATTTTGTGACTGATTTAGCAAAGAAATCTGGAGGTTTTAGAGAGAGAGAGTAAAGGATGAGTATTGTGAGCAAAAGAGGCTTTAATGTAACATTTTTTTTCTCTCCTTATCTTTATATTTGCTTGGATACAATGCACATAGATGAAATATATGGCTGATATGTGGTAGTTCTCAGCACATGGCTGTCAAGAGTTGGTAAGCTACCACATATATGACAAGATTTACACTCCATCCTAATAAAGAATTGCAAACGGGCAATTTGGTCTTTTGATTTATAATTTTAAGGGCAATCTTGACAATCTAATCTAACCCTTAGGGTTTAGGGTTTGAACCATTCTAAGAAAATTCTAGGATTTCCAAAATTAGGATTTAATAAAATAAATAACAATTTAGTTTCCAAAAATATAAATTAGAGTTTAGTAAATATAATTAGTTTTCTAATTCAATTACTTGAACATTTGTGTTTAAAATTTACTAATCATAATTAAAATTAATTATTAAACAATTAGGATTTATAATTAGTAATTAGGTTTTTAAATTTACTAATTAGGGTTTGCACAAAAATAAAAATAATATTAGTTTCCAATTTTTTTTTTGAAAATTAGGGTTTCTTAATCGTGCTTAATTTTCTAATTACATTATACATGAACATTATTATTTTAATGTCCACTAATAAGCATTAAGCTTGCAATTAACAATTAGGGTTACCAATTTAGCAAATTAGATTTACTAAGTATGAAATTAGGGTTTCTAGAAATTAAAATTTCTAAATAGTAATTAGGTTTTTTCTAATTAACCTTAAATTCTATAATACGTAACATAATTCAATTAACACAATTACATAATAGTTTCTAACTCATAATTGAGTTTCAAATTAGGGTTTTTAATTACTAATTAGGGTCTTCTATAATTGACATTAACACTTACAATATAAATCATATATCACGTAACACGTCTCGAATTTTCCATTTGAATTTCACAATAGGGTTAAATAAATTAATACTAGGGTTTGGTCATGACACAACATACTTGACCAACCATTGCCAGTCCACAAACATACACTACATATTTATAGCACTGAAAAATTAAAATATAATATTATTATATTATTATTCTTATCCACTGATAAAAATTCAAAATTAGGGTTTAGATTCCATATCTGATTTATTCTTCATATTTAACCTTAATAATTAAGGTAAAATAATTAACTAAATAATCCGTACTATAATTCATATAATAATTATTATAATTATTCTAAAAATCACTTCATATATTATTTAAATAATATATGATTATATTTTCATGGAACATAGTTAATAAAAATATTTCTACTATAAATTAATTATTATAAGAATATACTTTATAGAAATCAATAATTCTAAAATAAAATTATTTGTAAATATTTATGTAACAAATATAGTTTTATTTACCACATAAATATATATATATATATATATATATATATATATATATATATATTATCTTGTACAAATCCTCATCCTTAAAAAAAATTATACGCAAAATTTCTTATTTATTTATATAGAAAATATCGGGTTGTTACAAGCGTTAAGCAGTAAGTCGTAGTTCATAAACTACGAATCAGGTTAAGGACTCACGGTACAGATTTCGTGCTTCTTGGTTGACAAAGTAGATAGTTTCGCAACGAAGGATACTATTTAGATTATTACTTGAATCATGTTTAGGTTCCAAAAGTGTACTTGATATATACTTCCGGTGTTTAATACTTGTTGTATTGTAAGAATGTATTAGTTAATACATAAGGGATATCGAATCAGGATGTAAAATCTTATACAGTAATTCCAATAGACTGAACTATATTATATAGTTGATTCAAGAATTGTAATTAGTTCAAAGTTATGAAATCAATAAAAGATTTTTTTCAAGAGATTGAAAAAGTTTAAATTATTCTGCGTTTTTATAATATCGAATGTGATGTAATACAGGAATAGTAAATGACCAGGATTAGAAACTTATAAAAGTTTGGAGTCATTATACAGATCTTGGAAATGGAGAGAATTTATATTCTAAATTATAATAAGTGAAGTTTTATTCATTAAGTTATGAATAAAAAATATAAATAGTTTGACGATAGTAGTATCGTGGCGGACCGAATCCGAGGTTTGAAGGGACCCAGATTTGGGGGCGTCACAGGTTGGTATCAAAGCTGTAAGTTATAAACTTAGGTAAGTGTACCTTAGGCTATAACCTGAGAGAGAGAGAGAGAAAAAAAAGATAAAGATTAAAATATATAAGTGAATATTCAAAGAAGAATCTTGAAGTATCTAAGAGAATGTGAATTCAGGGGTTCCTAACTCCGGTACTAAAAATGTTAAGATGGTGTCTATAATATGACAAAGATAATAAGGATGAACTCGAGTGGAGTTTAGTTGATAATGGGAAAGAACCCTAAGGTAAATTGATGATCACAACGTGATCAGATTAAGCTATGAAGTGATAAATAGTTTATAACGACTAAATGTGTATAGCTTGATGCTATAAGTGAATGTACTATGAAATGGTACGATGTGAACTCATGAGGAGTTGTATGTGATGAGATACGAAGAATTCGTATCGAGCAAAGAGCAAGTTAAGAGTAAGATAGAGTTAAGTGGGATTTCAGTTGAGAACTCATGTGAGAGCTGAGTTATACAAACCTTTGTGTGGGCGGAGGCTTTGTGCTCACGCTCGGTTCCTCACAATGATAATCAATGGAATGTCGGTGTCGCGCTATCAATATGCTTATGGTGAGAAGGTGATTCTTTTCTCATATCATATTTGATAGATAGAGACTATTAAGATTAAGAAAGAGAATATTAAGATTAGGCGCGAGTTCTTAAAACTCATGCACATGGTACGTTCGTGACTCATAATTATATGAAATATTTTTGAACCCCTCAGCAAATGGACGCCTATGGTCTGACTAGGATAAGTTCTTAAACTCATATAATTGTGGCAAGTTCCTGAATTTCCAAAGTGTGGTAAGTTGATGAACTGTATCGGGTATATATATGTTATGAAGTTAGAAATTTTGGTGTAGTAAAGATTAAAGTTGATGGAGAAACGTGGATTTTCTAAATCTTCTAGCTCTGCTAGATTTTCAAAGTTTATTGATTTCGTGCTGATGATTCGCACTTCTGTTTTCTTGAAAAACATTGGATCTTGTGATTGAACCAATGATGTTTAAAAATAATACATTTATTCTTATGTATATGCCAATTGTTTCGGCTAAGACAAAAATGATTTGAAAATTTTCAAAATGTATTTCTAACCATGCGCATCATCGATATGGTGTATGGTAAACGATGGAGTCATCCATGCAGTTGAACCTAGTGTTGGTTGTGATCGAAAGATCGTCAGCCAATTTTGGTACGGTGTAGTATAACAAAGTCACATAATGGCGGAATCCTCAACGTATTACTAATCTAGTACGGTATCATGATGTCATAAAAGAATTTTTGGTTTTCTTTTAAATTATGAAGAAGGTTAATTAAGTTAGCTAAATTATTTTGATTGAAGTCCGAGTTGTTGATAAAAGTTCGTCTAGACGGCTGTTGAAAAATATTTATGGAATTCAAGCGTTCATGAGTAATTATGCCAAACCGGATTTCTCTGGTGCGGATTCAGTTGTTGAAAAGCTGAGGTGAACAACCCTATAAGGGGACATGTTTTCGGGGACAATGGTTCCGAGCGTAACGCATATAGTCGTTACAAAACACTACGTTGTGGCCCAACGTAGTGGTACAATAGGCTGGCCACCTAGTGTACGCGTGAAGGGTGTTTTCAGTCTTTGTGATTGATAAATACTCTGGTTTACAATGTGAAGGATTTTGTTGAAGCATTTGTAAACCTAGAGAAGAGTTCACAGTCTTGTGACCCCTCAGCATAATTTGGAATCTAAGATTATTCATACTACTTCCCGATTATTGAAAAATCGTGGAAGATTCTTATTCTTCTGAAGGATGAATGTAGTAAGTAGAATGTTCTTTAAGAAAGGATAAAGTAGTAGAATGCAAGTGAGCAAGTTATAATAAATCTTCCGGAAAGAGAATGAATAAAATTATGCAAAAGAATATGTAATATTCAGAATAGCACCGAGTAGAGGAGGTTTCGGTGATTCCGAGGACGGAATCCTTATAAGGGGGAGAGGATGTAAGAACCTGGATATTCAGAAAAATATTAAAATAAGAATTTAATGAATAAAATTCTTACGTGTGAAATGGGTTCGAATAAAAATATTTATGTGTTACGAGATATGTGGTATTGTGTTACATAGGGTAATATGAGCTATATAATAAGTGATGTTGTGTTTAATATATACGTTATTAAAGGGAGACATAAATTATTATATCTTTAAATGGATATTTAATATTCGAAGAAATTATCTTGGGAACAATTTATAGAGGGAAAAAGAAATAATAATTATATATTTCTAATAGAAGATATTAAAATAATTTCTAATATTGAGTTATTTTAATAAAAGTAGGAAATATTATTTTTGAATAATAATATTACCTTATATATTTTTGTATGAGGTATGTTTAATAATATAGTAAATATATTAATACGTATTTGCTATATGTAAATAAATTGATGAAAATAATTTATGATAATAGAAAATAAACTTATTATCGATTTTCTATGTATAATATATGTACATGTGTCGTACATATAGTTAATTGATATTATATTAAGAATAATATCTTGAGACAATAAGCAAATTAATTTCTAATTGTAAATGTTTTTATTCGGAAAAAACATAATATTTATGTTATGACAAAATACATAATTTCTAATGTATTTTCAAGAGAGTTAATTAATGAAAGAAAACTACGTTATTTTAATATATTAAGTAACTTAAGTTATTATTTTATCGTGGATGTTATCATTTAAATAACTAATGGAGTATATATTAATTATTATAAGCGTAAAGGTTATACTTATAATCAATTAAGGTAGTTTAGCATTTAAATGCTTGAGTCACACAAATATTATATTGAAAGAATAATAAGTGTGGAGAATGAGAGAAGCTTAAGATCGAGTTTATGAAATATGCCTAGTGTGGAAAAGTGAAGGAATATGCATTCGTTAAATAATTTAATGAATGAATAATTGAAGGAATTAATTTGTATGTGAAATGATTTTATATTATATAGTAGCTACCTCTATATGATATGAAATGAAGTGTGACATTTAATTGGGACTAATAATATACACATGGTAAAAGTGATTAAATCATGAAGTTGATTTAAATAAGTTTTGTTATCTCATCCTAGGTGATGAGACAATTATATGTATATTACATCACACATACTACCTTGAAATGTTAAGTCATATTGTGACATTAGGTTATAAAATATGGTTGATATGTGTATTAAAAATATAACATAAGAGTGAGAAGGTGTAGGAGTATACAAGAATGCTGAGATATGGTATTGTCCCAAATTGAGAGTCCCATTTCTCCCTCACATCTCAGTCACGTGTTTAGATAAAAAGGCTAAGGCCTATGTTCTTCATTTTCTTCCAAGCTTGCTAGATCATGATCATGGAGGGAGTGGGCATAATGATGATCTCCAACAACCAATTACCAACTTCTTCTTGCCCAAGGGATTCCTCTTCTTTTTCTTGGACAAAGCCATGAATTGGGTAAGAGCTGCTCTATAAATTGGGAGCTCCCCCTCATAAATTATGTTGCTTGAATTCTTGATAGTTATATATAGAGTTTGTTGCTGAGATTGAGAAGCAAGCTTAGTAATTCAAAGCTCCAAGAGGTATAACCCTTACTTTAAATTCTTAGTTTTGAGTAGATGAATTCATAAGAGATTTCATGAATTAGCTAAGAATTGATATGTAGGATAATGGTAACATGTTAGTAGAGTCTATGTATATGTTATAAATGCAATGCGATAGTATTCAAGCATCAAGAGGTAATAATTTTAAGTTACATGCTCTTGATTTCCTAAGTTTATAATTCCTTAGAAATATCATGAAAAAGTAGCTTTTGAGTCACAAAATTGATGGCTAAGGGTTGTTATAATCTATAAATTATTGTTAGATATTGTTAATATAATCAAATACGAAATCAACGGAAGTTAAACGAACTAATTTGGTTGAGAAACGAATTCGTAGTGAACGAATTCTCTAAATTGTCAAAACATGAACAATTAGTATGAACATGAGTTATAGATTCATTTTAGGTTAGTTAATGTTTATGTTAGTTGATGGGTATTATAGTATGTTGTAGTTCTATGAATTACGAATCCATAGAATCGAAAACGGACTAATTTAGACATGTATAACTCAAATTATGAAGGTAGAAAGGATTTTTGGCTTGTTATTTTGTAGCAGAGAATGAATCCATGAGTTAACAGTACCTATGCCCGCCCCGACGGGCTATTTATAGGGCAAGAGCCCCACCCCGGCGGGGGTGGTCTGACTGCATTTGTTGAGAAAAATCTGACAGAACATGTTTTGGTAAAACGGCCATAACTTTTTCATACGAACTCCGATTGAGGAAATTCAAGATGATCCGGAACGAGAACGAATAGACCTACAACTTTTATTCTTTAAATGTTTCAATTTGAGGTCATTAGGAAGGGTCAAAATAGTCATCTTTGTGACTGTTACGTAATCGAAGGCTATCGGAGGGCGTCGAGCGAGCACATGCGCAAGTGTAGTGCTCCCGACGATGGAATATGCTATTCTAAGTGATGTAACATAAAAATGCATGATAATAGGCATGACATATAAGATTTTCTTACTCATTATAGAATGCTTTAGCATGGCTTAGTATGTGTTTTGAAAAGAAACTTAAAGTTTTGAAAAATGAATATTGACGAACCTTGAGTCTTTGAAGTTATGATATTTGAACACATACATCTTGTTGAGTTATGAGTATACTTAAGAATGAGAAGTGATTTAAAGTTACTTTACTTATTATTAACTTACAATAGCTTAGTTGAAAATGATTTCTAAAGAAAACTTGAAACTTTAAGAACGAACTTAAAGTAACTTGTGGACTTAAAGTTCTAAGCATGATGACATATATTCATGGATTAGTTAGATATGAAATGAGATTAAAAGGTTCACCTAGTTGCTTGACCTTGGCCTAGAATAACTTTTAAAAGTGAACGTGAACGCCTTATGCCCCTAGACGTGACGATTATGTTCATCTTTTAGCTAAGCATGAATTGGACGTTTCAAGTGTGGTTTAAAATAAGTTTTCAAATAAACAATGTTATGTACATATGAAGCATGCTATTAGAGACTTATTAGTACCAATATATGGTTTAAAATCTTATATCATCGAATCTTGTTAAAGAAAGTTGTTAAGCTTTATTGATTGAAATGAATCATTATGAAACTAAGTAGTTTGAATATGAACGACATAGATCACGTATCTATAAAATTTAAATATGTGTCGAACACATAGCGAGTCAAGTTAGTGATAAATGTATATGAAGTTGATGTCAAGTACGGATGGTTAAGGAATACCTATACATATATAGCAATTCTAAAAGTACGACGAGAAAGTGAAATGAAGGTTTTACGAACCTAGTTAGAAAATAATATAACATTGTTATTACATTGAGAATGCATGAAATATGTTACTGATGGATATGAATCCATGATTATATAACTGTGTAGGAATACACGAAGTGCAGTTAAGCGTTAAGTAGTAAGTCGTAGTTCATAAACTACGAATCAGGTTAAGGATTCACGGTACAGATTTCGTGCTTCTTGGTTGACAAAGTAGATAGTTTCGCAACGAAGGATACTATTTAGATTATTACTTGAATCATGTTTAGGTTCCAGAAGTGTACTTGATATATACTTTCGGTGTTTAATACTTGTTGTATTGTAAGAATGTATTAGTTAATACATAAGGGATATCGAATCAGGATGTAAAATCTTATACAGTAATTCCAATAGACTGAACTATATTATATAGTTGATTCAAGAATTGTAATTAGTTCAAAGTTATGAAATCAATAAAAGATTTTATTCAAGAGATTGAAAAAGTTTAAATTATTCTGCGTTTTTATAATATCGAATGTGATGTAATACAGGAATAGTAAATGACCAGGATTAGAAACTTATAAAAGTTTGGGGTCATTATACAGATCTTGGAAATGGAGAGAATTTTTATTCTAAATTGTAATAAGTAAAGTTTTATTCATTAAGTTATGAATGAAAAATATAAATAGTTTGACGATAGTAGTATCGTGGCGGACCGAATCCGAGGTTTGAAGGGACCCAGATTTGGGGGCGTCACAGACTCCCCCAGAGTCATCTCCTCTGTAGGTACTAACGTATTAAACGATACCACCTCCACCTCTTCCTGTGACATACCATCGAACAAGAATGTAAATCCTAAGTTCTCAGAATCTTCTAACTCAACCACCACCACCACTGGCAACTCAGCTATGGGTGTCGGTAAAATCTCTACCTGGTTTACAAACACTTCACTAACCACATGTATGTCTCTATACATCATGTTATCTCCTGACATCTACAATAAAATAAGTTATCTTGATTAGTACACAACATTAGAATATTATAAACACATATCACATTTAATGCATTTTTAGGGTTAACTTCATCTTTTACTTCTTTAACTCTTCTTAAGGTTATGGCTTAAGGTTCTTTCCCCCCCCCCCCCCTTTAAGTTTTATAACCTACAACTCTGATACCAACCTGTGACGCCCCCAAATATGGGTATCTTCCAACTCGACAGTTGGTGCTACACGGTGCTACAGTTCACACATATAATCAATTGCAATATCTCAAAAGAGTGAATATGTCCTTTATATATTACAAAATAATATTTCCCTTCCCAAGTTTTTTGTAACCATTACATATGTTTATCATCCTAGTATCCAATAATTACAAAGTTCATATTATACTATTACAAAGACGACTATTTGTCCACCTTAACCTTTCCTTTATCCTTACTGGATCCTTCAGTCCGCTCATTCTTAGTTGCATTCATATGGTTCAAACAAGGGTGAGCAAAACTAGCTCAGCAAGTATGACAATTTCATTTAAGCAATATGTTCAAATCATATGAATACATATATCTTCTATAACATAATCAATAGTTATGAAATACTATAGATAATTCAAAATAGCACTTCTCTTTTCTTAAAAATGTTTAACAATGCACAACATACGTTAAACATCGATTTTAGTCCAAGACCTTGAGCATTTCATTCTTTCTTTGAAAAGGACAACCCGACACCAAGTTCGTAAGTCCGTCATTTCTTACGAGCACGTCTAGGTGATAAGCCTATAGTACTCTATGTTGTACAACACTACTTCATTAAACGTATCTACGTTCAAGTTTTGGCAACCTCACGTGCCTGTCGATTGACGACAAAACATTTGTTTATTCATACTCAGTTTTTCTTGAATCCATACCAAACACAGTCGGTATAAGATAGCAATATCAATAATATTTTGGTAGATTGTAATGAAATCCACAAAAGATTCTAAGTCTAGCCGAAGGAATTGGCTTTGACTTCTTTGTACATCAATTCATGCGTAAGATACATGAATTATAAAGCTTGTCCAAAATAAGCATAGACAAGGATTTAGAACACTTGCCTTCAGCGTCTTCTAAAGTTAATTCACTTCTCTTTTGTGTCTTTATAGATTCTATAATACATGATTACATAGCATACCATATTAGGTCAAAATGATCATCACATATTGCATTAACTTATCTTCCTCTTCTTCTCGGTCTAATCATTCATAAATTTAACTAACATAGCATATTTCCTATACATGATGTCCCCAGTTCTATTACATAGCCAGGTGTTCCTTCCGTTGTATCTGTAAATAGATTTTTGCATTGAGGCATGATAGATACAACACGATTTTCTTCTTCTACTATCTCTTCATCAGCCCACCATGGTTTGTAAGAGGTCTCATAATCGCAAAAATTCTTGCTTTGGATGTGACTACCAAGGGGACATGGGTGTGCAAAATTCACTAAATTTTTTACCTTTAACTGAGAAGGCACTTGGGGTATTATACTAGTCAGCTCATGTTCTTCATTTTCCATACCCTCAGTTGTCTCCTCAATGTCCATTCCTTTAAGTTCATTCAGTGGCATGTACACTTCTGGCTCTCTATCAGTTTCATCGTCCATGTCATAGCACCAATTGTTTGGAGGGTGATTGTTCAAGGATTCAAACATTTTATCCATCTGATTCTGAAGATTTTGAATTGACCTTTCTTGCTCAATTATCTTCTCCTCAGTTGATGCTACAAATTTGAACCACAAATCCTCCAATCTTGAATTATCTTGTTCATTCTCGAAATCCATGTATTCTGGACCATTCATTGAAGAGTTAATGAGTTGTTCCATTTGTCATTAAGATTCTGGGTTGATAACTCCTGACTCATTATCATCTCTTCCTGGTCTGCTATGCTCTTAGACATGAATTCCTTCAACCTTAAATTTTTTTCTTGTTGCATTGGAGGTGGATATGAGAAATTCGATGGATGTGTTGGACTTGGGACACAGTATGGGTCTCGATAGTTATAACTCCATTCAAAATCCGAGTGATACCCCCACCTTTGATGATAATTGGGATAAACATAGTTGTTGAGGTAATCACCCCCAAACTATACTTGTCCAACCCTAATATTGCACTAATAACTCGGATGCTCGCCAGCACAATATTCACATGTAACTACTATCTCTCGAGTACGTTGGCCTGCAAGAACATCCAACCTCTCCGAAAGTGTTGCAATTTGTGCTGACAATGTAGAAAATACATTGAGTCCCTCAGTGCTTATGTCCCTTGGTTGAGGCATATTCGCATAAGGTCATTGATAAACAAAGTCATCCATGGTACCTGAAAAGAAAGAAATATAAGAAGATAATTAAAATAAAAAAAATTGTTTAAATTAAGACCAATTTGATTGAAATTAATGTTGAAAAAAAAAATTATTAAGCTAATTCCCCGGCAACGGCGCCAAAAACTTGTTGGTCGTTTTATCGATCAATATATGCGTGCAAGTATACACGGTCAACAAGTAATAAAGAGTAAGTAAAGTATCGTTCCCATGGAAAATTAACTAATAAAGTTCACCAAGCACTAACCAATAACCATTTTAGTCTTATTTAAACGAATGATATTATATTTTATATTTAAACTATTAAATTAAATAAGCCTAACTATTCCTAGAGTGAGACTAGATAATGAAGACCTGAGATCACAATTTCATCTAGTGACTCATTCAAATCCACACATTTCATGTTAAGCTAAATTAATTATACCGGATTGTTAGTTGAGAACATGAAAGTGAAATATAGCCATCTCTTGATGTACCATACTCATATCACATATAGTCAACAATTGATAGAATACACAGGAACACCCACATTATCTAAACCACTATATGTCTATGTGATTTACAAATAAATAGGGTTTAAGCCCAAGTTCTCAATTAACTACGAGTGGTGATTCGGTATATGTCTATCCTAAGCACAAATCATACATTCCATAACAATGTAGAACATACAATCACAAGCTAATAAGATCAGATCTAAACCCATACGTCGTCTCTCAAGTCCAAATGGGTTATCACAATAATTGATGGCCAATCAACTAAACAAATAGCATAAATCTAATTTGACAATCCCATAGCAATTAATATGGCTAACAATGCAATATATCAGAAATAACTAATCCATAGAATCCATTGTAATCTCTAAATAGAAGTTAAATCATAATTGATTCAATTCTACCATCCACATATTGAATAAACATCATAAGATACAATTAGGAATCAAAGAGAGAGTAAGAATAGAGAATGGTAGTGCAAATCTGTTCTCTTGCTCTAAGGTTAAATCTCCAATGCTTTCCAATCGCTTCAAGTCTTCAATCTAATCCACTCGAGAAATCACTACTCTAATCTACTCTAATCTGCTTATTCAAAGTTGAAGAAAGAAAACAATAGTAGCTTGAGCCCCCAAGGGGTGGAATTCTTACAGCTTCAACCTTTGATGGATCTACCGAAATTCTGTCCTTATCAATAACGTGCCCGAGAAACTGTACACGTTCCGACCAAAACTCACATTTTGAAAATTTTGCGTATAACTTTTCTTTTCTCAATGTCTCCAATGTCATTCTTAAGTGTTCAACATGTTCTTCCTTGGTCTTGGAATATACCAATATATCATCAATAAACACCACCACGAATTTGTCTAAGAATGGTTTAAACACCCTATTCATCAAATCCATGAACGCTGCAGGTGTATTGGTTAAACCAAAAGACATAACCAAAAACTCGTAATGACCATACCGAGTTCTGAACGCTATTTTTAGTACATCCTCTGGCCTCACCTTTAACTGATGATAACCACTCCTCAAGTCTATCTTTGAGAAATATCTTGCACCCTTCAGTTGATCGAACAGGTCATCAATTCTCGTTAACGGATACTTATTTTATATCGTGACCTTATTCAATTCTCTATAATCAATGCAGAGCCGCATCAATCCATCTTTCTTCTTAATAAACAACACCGGTGCACCCCATGGCGATACACTCAGCTGAATATACTTCTTGTCGAGCAATTCTTGCTATTGCACCATCAACTCTTTCATCTCTACTGGAGCCATTCTGTATGGGGCTTTAGATATCGGGGCCGTTAATTCCTGGTAGTAAGTCAATCATGAACTCGATTTATCGATTCGGCGGAAGACCCGACAAATCGTCTGGAAATACGTCTGCAAAATCTATTATGATCGGTATCTCTTCTAACTTCGCATTCTTCTTCTATGTATTAACTATGTAGGCTAAGTATCCTACACATTCTTATCTCAACAACTTCTTGGCTTGCATCATCATCAGACAACTTGCTTGTCGAGGTGACTTGCTGTCATAGAACACAACCTTTATCGGAGTCATAAGGTTAACACATTTTCTTTGGCAATCAATTACTGCTCCATAATTGAACAGCCAATCCATTCCCAGTATAACATCACATCCTTAGACTGAACAGCATCCTGCACGGTCATATTGAAAGTCCTCGCAGTAGGTCGGCTTGACTGTGCTGGACCAGTGATAGTCAATGTACCACCACCGTTGTTTCCCTTTCCTCCACTTGCACTTCTCGATGGCTTTTTAGGGCAATCACGAGCCATGTGATCCTTCGAACCGCAGGTAAAACATGCTCCTTTCTTTGGGCTAAAGTAGTTCGGTGCAATGTGTCCCTCTTGACCATAGTTGAAACACACCCGCTTTCCCTTCAAACATACCCCAGTGTGGTTCTTCCCGCACGTCGCACAAGCTTCAAACTTTTTCTTCTGCTGACCTCTTTGTTGTCCTCCCGTAGTTGAATTCTCGCTCCACTTCCTCTTCTAACTGTTACTTCCAACGTTACTTCCACCAGCCTTATTTTTATTCTCATTCTTCCTCTTCTTCTATTCTTGATTGTACTTGGTCAAGGCATCGCTTCCACCTTTCGCGATAATTGTCTTTTCCAGTACAGTCGCAAATGTATTTAACTAGAACATTGAAACCTTGATATAAAGTCAATGCTTCAATCCTTGTTCGAACCTTCTCGCCTTACGCTCGTCAGTATTGACTTGATAAGTGGCAAACCTAGCCAACTCGTTAAACTTCGCAGCATATTCTGGCACCGTCATAGTTCCCTATTTCAGCTCCAGAAATTGCACCTCCAACTGATTCTGAGAACTCGCTGGAAAGTACATTTTGAAAAGCATCTCCTTAAATCTATCCCACGATATCACTCCTTATCCCCCACGAACCTTATTTGCCTGCCACCAGTAGCTAACTTCAGACTTCAGCATGAATGTTGTGAACGCAGTCTTCTGATCTTCGTTGACTCTAGCAACGTCAAACACCTTCTCTATTTCCATGATCCAGGTTTGGGCTTCAACTGGATTCATAGACCCTTGAAACTCTAGCGGTCCAACCGCTTTGAATTCCTTGAAGGTCGTAACTTGAGCTTGCGGTTGATTCACAAGTGCTCCCGTTAACAAAGTTACCAATTACTGAACCGGGTTAGCGTTGACCTCGTTATTATTGATAGTAGACCCCTCAAGAGGTGGTTGTTGGAGTGGTTATCTTCTTCTAGGAGGTATTTTCTGTTAAAATATACGCTTATTAGTTCATTACTCAACTTTTTGAGTATTTGAAGTTTAACTTAAACATTCGAAGATTAAAGCTATAGCACATAACATTTCAAATAAACTTTGATATTTTATTCATTCATAACGTTTTAAAACATAACAAAGATAGCATAACCGCTATTAACATCCACTTTCTTGAATTTGACAAGTTTCAAGATTACATTCTCATATTACCCCTTTATTTATCTAGTAATAAGGGATTTACAGCTTATTTATTCACATACTTAACCATATATTATTACTATTCTTATTCTCTCTATCTGGGCATATTAAGACGTCGAGAGGCTTCTCTACGCTCTTCCTCCATAATACGATACGTCGTCCTTTTACGATGAATTTATTCAATTCATCTCCTTTTAAACTCTTTATGAGTTATTTGTATTTTCAACGTTTCCATCTGCCTTAAGGTTATAGCCTAAGGTCTATCCCACCTAAGGTTTCTAACTTATAGCTCTGATACCATGTTGTGACGCCCCTAAATTCAGGTACTTGTAACTCGAACTCAGTGCTTTATGATACCATTTCTTTGAGCTGAATAATAATGATAATATATATATATATATATATATATATATATATATATATATATATATATATATATATATATATATCAAACTTAATTTACATATATCAGAGTTGTGTAGTCCTAGGTACGCGACCTTTACTATATTTCATTACATGATAGATAATAAATATCAAAGTCTTAATAACATCTAACTATTACATAAGATACCATAAACTTATTCTGTTTGCTTTCCTATTCCATTGTTCCAGTCTGAACCTTCAGGTTGTTCATGCTTAACTGAAAATATTTACATTTAAAGCAAGAATGAGCATTTGATTGCCCAGCAAGTAATAGCAAACAATAAACATTAGTTGAAAGAAGTAAATATTTTTTGTGAATGACACTTCTACAAAGAATCAACAGTTGTGAAGTAAGCTGAATCAATAATGACAACATATCAAATTTATCTCAAATTTTGAAACTACGTACTGACTATAAATGGGGAGCAGTCAACAGACCATGAACTTTTTTTTTGATTTTCGATATTCAACTGAATAACAAGAATTAATTATACGCAATAACAAATTGGAATATTTTCCATAGTTTATGCTAAGTGATCCCTAAGGATCTTGAACTTAATTCTTGAATAACTATCAAAGATTTACTTTGATATACCCAGGTGTATCAGATAACCATAAAGATTAAGTCATACCCCTCTGCAAGTATAATAAGTGATCAGCTTCATTATACCCTATATTATGCATAATACTTAAACCGCGCGCAAAGGCCGAATATACAACCAATAGTTTCCCTTTGTATTAAAGATTGTTCTTCTCAGTCTTACAATCAGAATTTGAATTATAACAACGACATACTATGATTTCAATATCTAATCGCTTTTTTGATACAGCCGAAACAATTGGCATCGACCTGTCAATAATAATTGAGTTCTTTTTTCAAACCTATCAAGTTCTAACAAATATTCGTCTAGCCAGAATAATTAGTTAAAACATATCTCAATGCTATCTTTAAATCTATGTCTAGCCGAGTCAAATAGCTTAGACAACTTTTAATTAACCTATACATACTGGAAAACAATAAGTATGTATCAACATGTGATTAAATACAATGATTATCCAAGTGAGGTCACTTGTTTAACAAATTTTAGAAATTAACGAACAAAATATATATTTGGATTGTACAATAATAATACTGAATTGATAACCAATGATCGGATAGAATTCAAGAACTGGCATATCGACAAAAGTATAGATACATGAACCATAACAATAATAATAGATTTCTGAAACTGGCTTACACATGTCCATTGCATAAAGTAAATGTAAATGTTAAATACTTGTCTGGTCTGCTGCTTACAGTTACGCAACTTAATTTTATCTTTTATGTCGAGACCGATCATTAATAAGATCATTCTATTGATTAGAAATACATATCATAACACATAGTACTGCTATTTGCAGTCAGCACATAACCTAATCACATTGTTACATAGTTATATCAGTTATTGGATCACAAATCACTACAAAAAAATGGGACTTCAGCAACAACCGATTTCCGTTGCTAAAGGTGCCAAATTTCGTTGCAAAAGGGTTTTGGCAACGACTTTACTGTCTTTGCGTCTTTCGTTGCGCAATGAGCGTTGCTAATTGTTCCGCAACGAACGTATTTTTTTCGTTGTCAAAAGTAATACATTTTGCAACGAAATTTGGCTTTCGTACAGAGACATCGATCCTTTAGCAACAAAATGTATTGTTGTAGAATAATTAAAATTTCGTTGCTAAAAAGCCCATTTCGTTGCAAAAGCCTTCTAATTGGCAACGAAATGAACTCTTTTTTTTTTGCAATGACCATGTATTTTCATTGCAATTGACACCATTTTGCAACAAAATTTTTCGTTGCAGTAAATTATGAAAATTGTTGCCTAAGCTTGCTTTCGTTGCGGAATATAAACTTTTTAGCAACGATTTTCGTTGCTGATTATATTATTTGGCAATGACATTATGCTGAATCAGCAACGAAAATGTTTGTTGCTGATTATTTTTCAATAGCAACGAAAGTCGTCGATTAGCAACAACATTATATGTTGTCGTTTCTTTATATGTACAACGAAAGTTGATATGATTTGCAACGATAAAAAATATTACCTTTTATTTTAGTATTAACAACAATATCCTCTCCGTTGTTATTAGGTTAATTTTTCGTTGTCAAATATTATATTTTTAATACCATTAGCAACGAAAATTTGTTGCTAAATGTATAAAAAATTGTTGCTCTATTAAAACTTGTTCAATGCTTTGGTAACAAATTATATTGTTTCCAAATCAAGATTTGACATTCTTTTTATGTACCTGGTTGGCTCAATATCCCCATAGTAAATAATGGCAAAAATAAAAAAAACTAAAATATTATTAACTTAATAAAATCATCCACTACATAATCAATCATTATTTTTATAATTAACCATCTAAAGCTACCACAGTTCTTCAATCAAAATATATATCTACATATATAGAGAGAGTACACTTCATAATTTCGTCCCTCGTCTTCCGTAAACGTTGCACGAAAATTTAATACCCAGTATTGTAAGGCAGGTCGTAGAAGCAGTCTTCCTGCACATTTAAAAATAATAGCAAGTTAGAAAATTGACGCAAATAGGTCACCAGAGGCACTTAGTGCTAAAATCAATACACAAAGACAATAGAGTTGCTGGTCCATTTTATTGAGTGAAACATTTGAAAATGAAGGCTATGCATGGATAATTAGAGCAAGTGAAAAGCATACCGTGGAATATTAATAACATAAAACATATACAATAGATTATAAATTTCACAAACTGATAACAGTGCTTACTCAAAAAGACCATTGCATATATAATGCCCTTTAATTTCAAAAAGACCATCGTATAAAGAATGCAAAATTAATAATAGCCAACCTCAATATTTACATCAAGATGTAGTGATGAACCAGCTCTCCTCTGCATCCCTGCAGATCACATTTGCAAAATTTTAGATGATTAACAATATTGTACAGAGCATATTTGCAATATGTTTAGCTTAAGATGCAACAAGTAAAAAAAACTCGCGTATCTGGTGTGATACAATGTCACAGTAACTAGAATCTAATTCCTTCCTTTCCACCCCTACTGTCTTCAGCAAACATTTCAATAACAAAAAGCCTAGCTTTAATCCCGCTTCTTAAATATATTAAGGGGACAAGTAAGAAGGACATCAATGTGATGGGATTTCAAACATACCTTCAAGATATCAATAGCTTCTTGAGTAGAAGCTGCATCTAAGGTTTGTCCTTTCTGCTTTTGCGCATTCATCTATCATATAGGATTAATAATTAAGAGAATCAAAACATCAACATCATGGGATTACCTGTAATTCACGCTTCTTGAATGTATTCATCCAGTTCTGGGAATCGCGTGTTCTAGAATCCTCCTTTCCAAGTTGATTAACAAGTATATCGTATGTCTTCTTTTCATGCTGTCACATAAGAGAGCTTACTTTGGTCAATGTAAGCAGTAAGAAATATTTCAGACATTCATAAAATACATAAATCTTATTTAATACATGCCTGATGGGAGAGCTTGAAGGCACCCATACAGTTGAATGCAATGGCCAGAGCATGGTAGCACACAACAGTCTGAATATGTTCCTCGCCTAGAAGCCTCTCATTCTTTTTCAAGGTTTCTTGCAAATAACGAAGAGTTGTGCTCATCCTTTCCAATATATTGGTACATCATTGCAACAGACAATAGCAAAAATATAGCTATTAGTAAATAAGATGAGGAATAAGAAAAGATAAAACTGGTGAACTTAAATTAAAAGAGAGATTAATTAATGACCGGCAAAAATATAACTATTAGTAAATACCTCAATTGATTCATAGAACCGAAAATCGTCGTCATATGCTATGCTGACTGTACCCCCACCGTAGCTGATAGTGTCGTGGTCATATATGTGTTAGTGATTTACATGTGTTGGTGAATATATGTGTTAGTGATTTCACCACAAGAATGTGTTAGTGATTTACATGTGTCAGAGATGTCAAACTGAGTTTATGAAGAATTTTAGTTTAGTAGTTTACCTGCTGATGCTTTGGGCTTTTCTCTTATCCAGCAACAACGATCTCACACCCCGTCCTCTCAGTCCAAATTTCCAATTGCTCACTAGCAGCTGCTCTAAACGTATCACCAGCTGCCATCAATATCTGGTAGAATTTCACACCATAAACAATTAGATAAGAATAGTCTCCTACTACCAAAGGCTCGTCCTCATCAATACAAAAGAGACAAATGAAAGCATTGAAATAGCAACTACTTCAAAAAGATTGAGAAAGTGAGAACATCAAACTTAAGAGTTAAAAACCACTTTAGTCAATGAAATGGGTATCAGTATCACATGAAAGTTTTAGTCAATGAAATGGGTATCAGTATCAGTATCACATTGCGTTACATCTATTTGTTGCTTCCAAGTAGTAACGTAGTTTCATTAGTTTTCAAAAAAATCATCACACTACCTAAGGATAGGTTGTAAGTAACCAACATATTATATGAGACTTATTCAATTTTTCAACTAATAAAATATATACAAAAACAATGAGACTAAAATGTGGTGCCAATCAAGTATATGCGGCATCAAAAAGGCAGGAGGATACAAAAAAGACAATCTGCAGCAAGAGACCCCTATAAAGCCTTATGAGAGTTCTTCATAATCAAGCAAGAAGTTTCTTTTTATAGCATCTAGATAAAACCTATTAAAAATCAAGACACTGATGTCCTTCAGTTTGAACATAGTACATTGCAAAATCAGATTTTTAAATATTTGTTCAAACAGTGTCAATTATTAATGTTTATCCTTTTTACATTCCCCTTTTCCAAATTATAATATAGAAAAACTGTAATTAGAAAGTATAAACAGATATATACCATAAATGCCAAATAAATAATGTCACCTTAACTTTAATTCATAAAACACTTGGTCTTATATAAGCACAAATTTATGATATGAAATACCTTCTGTAGCTAAAAGAAGGAGGCTTCCCAACAAACTCTAAACTGATAATCTACATCAGGCTTTGTGGTGATTTCTCCAAAGACCATGACCATGTTAGTCTTGGTGCAGGTCTCACAGGCAACCTTGCTCTCAGGGTCTTGTGCTAGGCAGACATCAAGGACTGCATCTGAGATCTGGTTGCAAAGTTTGTCGGGATGTCCCTCATTGACAGACTCAGATGTGAACAAGAATGTATCCATTCCTGAAGGATAGAAATGTATAATAACATGTAAGATATCTCAATCCATCAAACATATATAAATTTCGAATAAACATAGACATCAACGAGTGTAAATAGTACATTCTGGTGGACAATTAATTCCACTATACTAAGATCTGACTAAATAAATATCTATTATTCAGCTACTTAAAAATAAATTTTATATTATATGTTCAGTAGTACTAACATAAGTACTGAATTTCACCCTTGAGAAATACAGCGTAAGCCAAAAAAATGAATGTTCCAATGGCAGTTAACAGGTGAAATCAACCACTTGGAACCTTTATAATAATACTTATTACTTGTACAAAGTTAAGGGGCAATGGAATATGTGAAGTCCCAAGTCTTAAAACAGAATAACATATGATTAACAATTACAGCAGTCATAACATTATAATCTTCATTAATGAAGTAGATCTACAAATGAAATCTAAGTTAAAAAATGTCTAATATCAAAACACCATGAATAAACACCACATCTGCAAGATTTAACAACATACCCGGGCACATACCTAATACCTAGTTTAATGATGGCAATTACAGTATAAAAAGTATCAACACACAACTAGAACACAAAAAAATGAACTTCTAAATAAAATGTGGACTCAAATGTTAAAATGTAAGTCCAATTACAGTAGCAGCTTAGCAGCTAGGGAAAAGGTTCAATCTTTTAACCTAAAAACAACGTTTCAAAATGATTGAATTTAATTCCCCAATAACAAATTCATATAATTTCTCTACAACAAAATTAAAAACCAAAAATAGTAGCAATAAACTCCAAAATAACAAGTCTCATATAATGTGCTCTTCGTAAAACTTTTCACGAAACACTTCAATAATTTTTATTAATTTAATAAATTACAATTCAATATAACATAATATGTATGAATGATCTTGTAAAAAGTACACGAATATATAAGACAAATTTTTCCTTCTATATACTCACCTCACCAGTTGTAATATGCTGCAGAAATCTATCCTCAAATTCACGAAAAAGCTCCAAAGCTAAAGCTCTTGTGCCTTTAGAACTAGTAACCATTTGTTCACCAAGTCTTACCAATTCATCTTGTACTACTTGAGATTTTCCCTGAAGCGTGCACAAGTTGTAAGAGAAAGTATACTAAGAACTCAATTGAGAATCTTAATACAGAATTTCAAGGAATGCATAAACTTCAATATAAGCTCATCCACCCATGAGTTTAAACTAAGAGCTACATATATTAGTAACATTATTTGAAAAACACAAAATTTCTCACACTTAAAACAACAAAGTTAAAAGTAGGTTTTATTGATAACAGTAAAAGCATTACTTCGCTTTAAATGCCTTCTTGTGAGGAAGAAACATTCATTAATTACTGTGTGGGAATAAAAAAAAAACACATCGAACAAAATTAAGTAAACTACATTTCCTCCCATAAACTACATTTTCACATATTTGAAATGAACAAATACGAATAGCTAAACAGAAACATCTAGTGAACCAGATTTGGTTGGTGGCTACTTAATGTGCCAAATATCTAAGATATAGCCTAATTAACAACTCATACAGTATAGTATCATTATGTTTAAGAATTTGGACCTAAAAGACTCACCATATGTACATACGAACACAGACAGACAATTAATTGACAGTGGGTGTATGTATACTGTGTGTGATAATGTGTGTTTGTGTGTGAATAGCAGTGGGTGGGTGTATGTGTGTGAGTATAGCAGTGGTTGTGAGAGTAACTTACCAAACAACCAAATCAAGCCTCCTCCGTTCGCTTCCTCACGCCCAAATCAAGCCTCCTCCATTCACCTCCTCACGCCCAAATCCTCTATTTTCTCCTCGTTGTGTGTGTATGTGGGCAATGGAGAGGAAGGGGCAAAGGAAGTGAGAGAGGGAATCGTCGCTGGTGAAGAAGAAAAAGGAAGTCGCCAGTGAAGAGGGAGAGGGAAAAGGGAATCGCAGGTGGGAGGGAAGAGAGCGAGCGACGGCAATTTTTGGGCATTTGTTGAGCTACTCTTTTTCCAGAACTAGTACAGAACTCCTAATTAAATTAGGGACTGTTTCAAAAAAAAAAAGAGTTTGATTTTAATTTATAAAAACAACTAATATTGTAAATTCTTTAAAAAGTAATATTATAAATAAAATTATTATTTCAAAAACTTAAATAGATTTAAATTTAAATTTTAGAATGTCATAAATTAGTTAATAACAAATTGAAATATAACTCTTTTGTGGAACAGAAAAATAATAATTTAACACATTTGTGATTTGTTCCATAAAAAGAGTCTTAATTATTATAATTTTTTATTGTCAATTTATAATATTTTAAAATTTGAATTATTGTAAATTAATATTTTAATTAATAAAATATTTAATATTATAAATTATTTAAAAAGTTTTATTAAGAAAATTTTTTTATTTTAAAAATTAATTTCATTACAATTTCAGTTATAGGATTCCAAAAATTAACTAAGAATAAAACTCAAACTTAACTCTTTCTACAGAATATATTTTAGAATTTGTGGTCTATTCCACAGCTTGCCTTATATTTTTTATTTATCTTTTTTTTCAAGGACAATGTATGAAATTTTAAAGTTTAAATTATTATAAATTTATTTACTTTGATTAAAGAAATAGTCGATATTGTAAGTTACTTACAAAGTATTATTAAAAATATATTTTTTACTATAAAAATTAAATTTATTTATATTACAATTTATATTCACCAAAATTAATTCTAAAAATTTTATTTAGAACAAAAACAATGACTAATTTTATCTCTCTCAAAAAATCTATGAGCAATAATATATAGGGAGTAATAATTCATTCATTAATAAATTTTTTTCCTCGTAAATTTATATTATAAATCGACGCCAAATATACTTCTACCACCTCAAATTTGCGAAAGAAAAAAAAGTAAATTGTGAATGATGTTTCTTTCGCTAATAACTATATTGTCACTACATTTTTTTCCTTCACAATTCCTTCGCTAGAAAACTCCTCATGTGAAAGAATGAATTCCTTCACAAAATTTTCTTTACTACATTCTTAATTTCTTGTAGTGTGTATACACTTCTCTCGAGAGCTCTTCGTAGATTTTTAACTTATGCTCTTGATAATCACCAATTATTGATATAATAGAACAACTAGATATAAAATCTATTTATTATAGTTTATTTAAAGCAACTTAAACTTTATTTTTTAATAAATAAGTTTAATAACTGGTGCAAAATACAACTAAATTTATTAATAATTTAGTAGATAAATTTTAAATATGACATATTTTAATGACAATATTTATAATAATAATTTGATTAATTTTAAGTGATATCATTATAATATATCACTTTAATTGGAATAAGAATATGAAAAAAGGGACACCATATATGAATTTTGTTTGCGAATTTGAGAAGTTATTGTAAGTTTATGAATTTGATAAGCTATTACAAATGAATCTATGATGCACAAACAAAAATACCAATGAAACCGAAAAACTTTAAATATATTCGAATTCGTATTCCTATTTAAAATTTGTATTCGAATAACTTTATATATATATATATATATATATATATATATATATATATATATATATATATATATATATATATATATATATATAACCTTATTAACTACATACAATTTAGTTTTAATCTTATATAACATTTCATTTGTTCATGTTTAAAATATCATTAAATTAATTAAAATTTTCATTCCGTAGACTTTTTGAAGAGTTACACAATATATTATAACTGAAACTCTCTATAAATGTTACGTATAACAAAATATAATAAAGTAATATATATTGAGGTTAAATAATAAATGAAACTAACTATAAGCATATTATTAATGTTTTAATCAAATATTTTAAAAAAAAATAAAAATAATCATATATTCAATGTAAACTCTTGAATTTAAGAACTTAAAGAAAATATTGTTCACAAGTATCAAACTCCAGACCTCTCCAAACTAAAAAACTTATATTCCAACAAAAGCCATCGGACCTACTACCTATCATGCTAGAATTTATGTAACACTAATATTTAAACCACCTAGCATCATTTCTATGTATGTGAAGATGAGATAATACATTTTTTGGTCACTGTACTAGGAATTGTAATAATAATAATAATAATAATAATAATAATAATAATAATAATAATAATAATAATAATAATAATAATAATAATTTTAATAATTATTATTATATTAATAATAATAAATTTTAAATACTTAAAATAATAATAATAATAATAATAATAATAATAATTAAAATAATTATAATTAAAATACCCTAAAATAATATAAAGCAGTTACAAATTAAATACCCTAAATATAAAATTACATTCAAAGTTTTTTTAACCACTGAATCAAAAAAAAAATTGTTTTTTTTTGTACTAGTCACGTGGGTATCAATGTTTTTCGAATAAAATTTAATATTTTGATAGATTTTTCTTTTTATTGTTATAGGACTCGATTAAATTAAATTTTAAAAAACCTATGGGTAAGTATAAGAATCGATCAAATAAATTACAAAGATGAGTACATTAATGAATAACAAATATTTATAATAGAAAGATTTGCTAGAGTTCAATGATTAAAAATAGTCACTACAATTACAATTAGTTTTTTTTTTGAAAAACAATATATTTATCGTTAAATTTCATAATAAAGTCATATTACAACTAAACTCTAATAGATAAGATAGAATAATGATGTGTGAGTCCTTTTAATTTTTTTCAATTCATATATTCATATACATTGACATTTAATACAGACAATTTGTCGGATCACTCTTATTTTAATTTTAATTATTATTTTAATTATTATTATTATTATTATTATTATTGTAATTATTATTATTATAACTATTATTATTATTATTACAATTATTATTATTATTACAATTATTAGTATTATTATTATAATAATAATTGTAATAATTATAATAATTATAATTATAATTATAATACTAATAATTGTAATAATCGTAATAATTAAAATAATAATAGTAATAATTAAAATAATAATAATAATTACAATAATAATAATAATTAAAATAATAATAATTATTATTATTATTTAAAATTTTAATTATCGCATTGGTAAATACTTTTGTCTTGTGAACACTTTTTAGTTTCGAACATTGGTGCAGCATGACTTATTTCATGGCTGACAAATCTATGTTAAAATTTATATCTCAATATATCATCTTTTGTATTTTGTTTCAGTCTTAATACTGGCGGGCTTTGCAGGATTAGTACCATAATAATAATATTAATAATTATTTTATTATTATTTAAAATTTTAATTATTATTTTATTTATTTAAAATTTATTATTTTTATTACAATAATAATTATTATAATTATTATTTTTGTGACGCCCCCAAAATAGGTATACAAGACCCATTCTGAGTCGTCAAAATACATGGTACAGATACAACTACAACTTTATTAATACAACATAAAAATTGTGTGTTTAAATACAAATATTGTCATCTAGACAATATCCACACTCAAATAAGTCCTCATTACAATTATTAATACTTTATTTTACAAAAATGGTGAGGACTACTAAAACGACATTCTAAAACCTTCATTCCATACCCCGACAAGTACTCGCTACATTCTCGCCCCCTGAGAAGAAAAATAGAATAAAAAGGAAAAGGGTAAGCTCAACTAGCCCAGTAAAGAATGTTATAACTAAGATAATATAGAACAAATTATCGGTAGTCCTCAACAGGGAAAAATTTAATAGAATACAATAGACAACAAATTTTAAATCAATATTCGCAGCGGAAATAATAATTCATTAGAAGAGTAAAGTAGAGAATAAAATCTATTATCTTCTATATATGAATTTAAAAGTTCATAATCATTATTTTATCCCTGTAACATCAATCAATATTTATCTGGAATCAAATATTCATCTTTACACTACAGGCTAAAGATATTCATCAGTTGGTCATGTTCATCTCAACACCTGTTCATCTTTGCACTACGGGCCAAAGATATTCATCATAAAATTATCAATCATTGCACTACAGGCCAAAGATATTCATTTGTGTCATCATTTAGGACTGAGGATGATGAAAAATATTTAAAAAAAAACGAATCTAGTGAAACAAAAGAACAATTTATTAAGGATTCATACTTTAAACAATCCAGTTCAAAAATACTTCGTAAATAATCATAGTGGAGTAAAATTCAATAATGAAGACCAAAACATGGATACAATCAAAGCTAGTATCCATAATAGATATCTTGGACAAAAATAAAGATTTAATTTTTTTTTTCTGGTGAATAGTGCGGTATTCGTGAAACGTGCCGTATACGTGAATAGTAATCCCGACACAAAAAGTTTTAAATTTGATAAAAATTCAGATCAATATTTTGGCATAATGATATTGAAGAAAATAATATCATTTAAGAAGAAAATAACATCTCTTACCTCAAAAAGACAGTACTTCTAGCTGGAATACCAGATATAGTGCTGAAGGGAACTTGCACCGTATAGCAACACTCAAAAATATCAAAATACTCATAAGAATACACTGGATAATATAGAGAGAGAAATCTTTAGTTTCTGGTGTGATTTTCAATTCTAACCTAAGCACCTTATTTATAGGAAAATGCTTAGAACACCAAAGTAAAAAATTTAATAAAACATTATTATATATATTAAATTTTCTACGCCAACCTTTGAATCACCAATTTCAGCATGTTTGACAACAAGTGAGCCGACCAACAATAACAAAAACGTTTTTCTAAATATAAATATATAAAACTTCCAAAAATCAATTATTCCGAAAACTTAAGAACTTCAATAATTTATAATAAATAGCCCTTTTATGAGAAAAATTCGAACCTTATGTCTTTTTCATAGGAAATTCCATTCTCTACAACTTTGTAAGTTTAAGTTTTTCCAAATTCTAAACAGAAATTGACCGAAATCTACAAACGGGCGATTTAACAAGCTATAATCAAATTTCAGTTAAGAAATGGGCCCACAGACATGTTTAACATGTTGTAAACAACTTTTGCAACAACAATACTCTTTCTCCTCATATACTCATATATCCCACATTCATTGTAAAAATATCATCATTATAATATTATAATAATATAATAAAATATTATTTTATCAGAAAAGATAAAATATCGATTTTCAACAATTGTCACTTTAAAAAATTTTCTCCATCTATATCCACATAAAATGAATATTTTTCTCATCATATAAATCAATAATTAATTATTCACAAATAATATTACAGAATCACAATACTGACAACCAGGCAGTTCCTAGGAAAGAGAGGGCTTTCCAATAAAAATTTCTCCTTACTGGCGCACAATTAGCTGACCAAATCTCTCTTTAGACAGAACTTTCTAGACATTGCCAATAATATTATCTAATAATATTATTCAGATAATATGAATTATTGCTTCGATAATGGAAAATACTGTGTAGTGACAATTATTGAAACAACAGTAATATAAAATATCAACACAACAATTATTGAATCAATAAAATAAAATACTGAACAGTAATTACTGTAACAATTATTGAGTAGTACCTTCTTACGTAAGAATCAATAATTGGTGCAATACCGTGTGCTACTGTGCAACAACGCGTATTACTGTGTTTTAACCACCGGGTATTCCAACAATATTAACGGTAACAACTACGCCGTTATTTATAAACAACTTATACTTGTCGTTTTCTTCATCCAATCACTTTCCGTTGTGGGGCCCACGCAAGGCTGCACCGTTGTACGAATATTTCCCGACAGTAAGAATATTCCACGACCAAACGAATATTCCCCGACAACAATGAATATTTTATAACCACTTGCTTATTTAAAATATTTGCGCATTTTACCCATAACTAACCACATTAATCAAAGCAACCCTTACTATTTCAAAATAATAAATAGAGAAAATTTAATTTTATTTATAATAAGTTGGGGTCTTACAACCTCCCTTCCTTATGAAATTTCGTCTTCGAAATTGACATACGTACCTGATATTTCGAAAAGATGAGGATACCTCGCTTTCATTTCCGTTTTCAACTCCCAGGTCATTTCCTCAATAGCATGGTTTCTCCACAAAACTTTAACTTGTGGTATGACCTTCGTACGTAGGACATGCTCTTTCCTATCCAAGATCTTGACAGGTACCTCTTCGTACGTTAAGTCCTCGGCTATCTCGTCCGGTTCTAACTCAATAACGTGGTTCGGGTCTTTCACATATTTATGAAGGACAGATACGTGAAAACATTATGAACACGAGACATACTTGGAGGTAACGCGAGTCTATAGGTCACATTTCCTACTCGGTCAAGAATCTGAAATGGACCAATAAATCGTGGATTGAGCTTTCCTCTCCTCCAAAAACTTGTAACTCCCTTCCATGGAGCCACACGTAATAATACATGATCCCCGATACTAAATTCCACGTCCTTTCGATGAAGATCTGCATAACTCTTTTGTCGATCCTGTGCCGTTTGTATACGTTGTCGAATCATTTGGATCTTTTCCGTAGTCATACGTACCAACTCGGGTCCAAACAATGTTACTTCTCCCACCTCATCCGAACATATTGGAGAGCGACACTTTCGTCCATACAATACTTCAAATGGAGCCACACCTATACTTGTCTGATAACTGTTGTTGTAGGAGAATTCCACCAATGGTAGGTACTTATCCCAACTACCTTTGAAGTCTAGGACACAGAGTCTTAATAGATCTTCAAGAGTTTGAATAGTCCTCTCTGATTGCCCATCCGTTTGATGATGGTATGCCGAACTGAATCGTAAATCCGTGCCCATAGCTTTTTACAAGTTAACCCAAAATCTTGAAGTGAATCTTGGGTCACGATCCGAAACTATGGATACTGGCAAGCCATGCAATCTCACAATCTCATCTACATATATACGAGCAAGACGTTCAAGGGAATAAGTCTCCCGTATCGGTAAGAAATGAGCAGACTTGGTTAATCTATCAACAATAACCCAAATAGTATTTATGCCTTGAGAAATCATGGGAAGACCCGTAACAAAATCCATGGTAATATGTTCCCACTTCCATTTCAGAATCTCAAGTGGTTGCAATGGACCCTTAGGCACTTGATGCTTCACCTTTACACGTTGACAAGTTAAACACATCGAGATAAACTTTGTAATCTCTCTCTTCATATTATTCCACCAAAATGTATGTCGAAGATCACGATACATTTTGGTACTTCCAGGATGGATTGCAAATGGTGTATTATGTGCCTCCATCATGATCTTGTACTTCAAATCAGAATCGTTAGGAATACAAAGTCTGGAGTAGACTCGAAGTATTCCTTCTTTATCGATTCTTGCTTCTGGAATAGCACCTTTTGCACTTTCTTCTTCATACGCATCAGCTCCGGGTCTGTGGCTTGAGCAACTTAAACTTTATCGATTAAAGTTGGTTCTATGCGTATACTTGACATCATTGCATGGGTCCCCAGGGTCTTGAATTCTATCTTCATTTTTTGTAAATCACACAAAATGGGCCTTTGTATTGACAACATCGCACTCGTTCCCGCGTATGATCTTCTACTCAATGCGTCGGCTACCACGTTCATTTTTCCAGGATGGTATTGAATGGTATAGTCGTAGTCTTTCAACAGCTCGAGCCAACGTCGTTGCCGCATGTTGAGTTCTTTTTGAGTGAAGAAATATTTGAGGCTTTTATGGTCTGAATATATCTCCACTTTCTCCCCATATAGATAGTGCCTCCAGATCTTTAGCGCGAAAACGACTGCTGCCAACTCTAGATCATGAGTAGGATAATTCTTCTCATATTCTTTAAGTTGTCGCGAGGAATAGGCTATGACTTTCCCACGTTGTATGAGAACACATCCTAACCCTTTGCCTGAAGCATCGCTGTAGATAACAAATCCATCCGAACTAGATGGTATTGTCAAAACAGGTGCCGAAATGAGTCTCCTCTTGAGATCTTGGAAACTCTTCTCGCATTCCTCGCTATATATAAATTTTGTATCTTTACGAGTCAGCTGAGATAACGGAGTAGTAATTCGAGAAAATTCTTCCACAAATCTCTGATAATAACCAGCTAAGCCCAAAAAGCTACGTACTTCGGTCACCGATTTCGGTTGCTCCCAACTTTGTATTGCTTCAATCTTCGCCGGATCAACAGATACTCTATGTTTTGACACCACGTGCCCAAGGAATGCTACTTCCTCAAGCCAGAACTCGCATTTCTTCAACTTGGCATAAAGCTTGTTTTCACGAAGCCTTTGGAGTACCAGCTTCAAATGGTGCTCATGATCTTCACGGCTTTTGGAATATATGAGGATGTCATCAATAAAGACAACAACGAACTGATCCAAATATTCCTTGAATACTCAGTTCATCATATCCATGAAAGCCGCAGGAGCATTAGTCAATCCAAAAGACATGACTAAGAATTCATAATGGTCGTACCGAGTTCTAAAGGAAGTCTTTGGAATATCCTCAGTTCTAATCTTCAGCTGATGATATCCAGAACGAAGATCGATTTTTGAAAAGAATTGTGCTCCTTGTAACTGGTCAAACAAGTCATCAATACGAGGTAGCGGATACCTATTCTTGATGGTAACATGGTTCAATTCCCGGTAATCAATACAAAGTCGCATACTCCCATCTTTCTTCTTTACGAATAAAACAGGAGCACCCCAAGGAGATGTACTAGGACGAATGAAACCGATGTCCAACAACTCCTGTAGTTGGACCTTCAACTCCTGAAGTTCAATAGGAGTCATTCGATATGGGGTTTTAGAAATGGGCTTTGTACCAGGTTCAAGATCAATAAAGAATTCAACTTCACGTTCTGGGGATAGACCGGGAAGTTCTTCAGGAAATACATCAGGAAAGTTACTAACAATAGGAATATTATTCAAATCTGACGTGTCTTTATTCAAATTCATAACATGGGCTAAGAAAGCTTGACATCTATTTTTCAATAAATGAATAGCTTTATGACTTGATATAACAGTGATTGATTTTAATGGTTTAGTTACTTGAATTCGAGCAACAGGTTGTTTATGAATATGAAAACTAACAACCTTACGAAAAATAATCAATTTTGGCATGATGAGTAGTTAACCAATCAATCTCCAAAATCACATCAAAAGCAAGTGTCTTTAAACAGATAAGGTTAACAGGTAATGTGATAGTGCCAACTTGGATCAAACAAGATTTATAAACAGTGGATGTGATGAAAGTTTCTCCTAACGGAGTTTCCACAGATAGGTCAAAGTCTAATTTCTCCAGAGTCAAATTTAAACGTTGAGCACAAGTAGGAGAGATAAATGAATGGGTAGCACCGGTATCTAGTAAGGTATAAACTTCACAAGAATTTATGATTAGCTTACCCATGATCACCTCGTTTAGGTTCCTCGCATGTTGACCAGTCACAACAAACGCTCTTCCAGGAACCGTTGACTTTGACTTTTCTGGGACAGCCTTTTGAGTCACCGTCCCCGCTGAACTTGGTTTCGCTACCGTACAATCTCGAGCGATATGTCCTTCCTTTCCACAATTATAGCATACCTTGAACTGTTGTGGGAAGTTTGGACTAATATGTCCTTCTTTCCCGCATTTATAGCATACGACCGGTGGATGTTCTCCTCCCTTAGAACCAGTTGCTGCTGGTGCTGACGTCTTCACATTGTCATTGTTGAATCTCCTCTTTTTAAAATCTCCCCCCGACTCGCTTCTTCTATTCTCATGGCCATGATTACCACCAGAGTGGTTGCCGCTCTTGTCTGTCTTCTTCTTTCTCCGCTGGTTATCGTTGTTCTGATGACTGCTGTCACCGGTATGATCCTAGTTGTGGTCCCTCGGTTGACCGTACTCATTATCTCTCTCTAATAATTGAGCCCTGTTGACAACATCTGAATAGAGAGAAAATTTATGAGAAATGAGATATTAACTTATGCCAAGTTTCAAAGCTCTCAGAAACATCCGCATCATACGTTCCTCATTCTCCACCAAATGAGGTGCAAATCTGGACAACTCTGCAAAGTTCGCCTCGTACTAGGACATCGCTATATTATTCTGCTCCAGTCTAATAAACTCTACCTCCTTCATATGACGAACACTTTTAGGAAAGTATTTGTCATTGAACAGTTTCTGAAATGTCTCCCAAGACATGCTGAGCGCGGCTGGATGGGTACGCTTCACAAATTCTCACCAGTAATCTGCCTCATTACGGAACATAAAGGTGGCGAATGGAACCTTCTGTTCCTCCGTGCATCCCAAGACATCGAATATCTTGATAATTTGCTTGACCCACATCTCTGCCTTAATCGGATCCGGCTTTCCCCAGAATTCTGGTGGTCCTAACTCTTTGAACTGCTTGGCTGTGACCAGCTGTGCGTTGCCATTGTTTCTTCCTATATTTTGAATAGGAATCTCTTTCGTCTGGTTTTGTATGAACCGCAAAAAGCTTCTAAACATCTCATCGTTCATCGTCTGCTCAGTGGTGTTGTTTACAGGAGGAACATTTCCAGCCTGTTGCACGTTCTCCTCATTGGTGAGCAAAGGTGTCTCCATGGTCTCATTTATTCCACTGTTAACATTCTCAGTTGTCATTCTCAAATACTACTTAACAAATCACATAATACCCCTATATTATGACCGACCAACAAATAAGCTTAGGTAGGACACACTAGCGAAGGATTTACTCATCTCTCCCCTCCTAGTTCTATTCCCCGATCTCCGCCAGAGATCATATCCCTAAGCTCTGATACCAACTGTGATGCCCCTAAAATAGGTATACAACACCCATTATGAGTCGTCAAAATACATGGTACAGATACAACAACAACTTTATTAATACAACATAAAAACTATGTGTTTAAATACAAATATTGTCATCTAGACAATATCTAAACTCAAATAAGTCGTCATTATAATTATTGATACTTTATTTTACAAAAATGGCGAGGACTACTAAAACGACATTCTAAAACCTTCATTCCATACCCCGACTAGTACTCGCTACATTCTCGCCTCCTGGGAAGAAAAATAGAACAAAAAGGAAAAGGGTGAGCTCAACTAGCCTAGTAAAGAATGTTATGACTAAGATAATATAGAACAAATTATCGGTAGTTCCCAACAGGAAAAAATTTAATAGAATATAATAGACAACAAATTTTAAATCAATATTCGCAGAGGAAATAATAATTCATTAGAAGAGTAAAGTAGAGAATAAAATCTACTATCTTCTATATATGAATTTAAAAGTTCATCGTCATTATTTTATCCCTGTAACATCAATCAATATTTATCTGGAATCAAATATTCATCTTTGCACTACAGGCCAAAGATATTCATCAGCTGGTCATGTTCATCTCAACACCTGTTCATCTTTTCACTACGGGCCAAATATATGCATCATAAAATCATTAATCTTTGCACTACAGGCCAAAGATATTCATTTGTGTCATCATTTAGGACTGAGGATGATGAAAAATATTTTAAAGAAAACAAATCAAGTGAAACAAAAGAACAATTATTAAGGATTCGTACTTTAAACAATTCAAGTTCAAAAATACCTCGTAAATAATCATAGTGGAGTAAAATTTAAGAATGAAGACCAAAATATGGATACAATCAATTCTAGTATCCATAATAAATATCTTGGACAAAAGTAAAGATTTAATTTTTTTTCGGTGAATAGTGTCGTATTCGTGAATAGTGCCGTATACGTGAATAGTAACCCCGACACAAAAAATTTTAAATTTGATAAAAATTCAGATCAATATTTTGGCATAATGATATTGAAGAAAATAATATCATTTAAGAAGAAAATAACATCCCTTACCTCAAAAAGATAGTACTTCTAGCTGAAATACCGGATATAGTGTTGAAGGGAACTTGCACCGTATAGGAACACTCAAAATATCAAAATACTCACAAGAATACACTCGATAATATAGAGAAAGAAATCTTTAGTTTCTGGTGTGATTTTCAATTCTAACCTAAACACCCTATTTATAAGAAAATGCTTAGAACATCAAAGTAGAAAATTTAATAAAATATTATTATATATATTAAATTTTATACGCCAACCTTTGAATCAACTATTTAAGCATGTTTGACAACAAGTGAGCCCACCAACAATAACAAAATCGTTTTTCTAAATATAAATATTTAAAACTTTCAAAAACTAATTATTCCGGAACTTCGAAACTTCAATAATTTATAATAAATAGCCCTTTTATCAGAAAAATTCGAACCTTATGTCTTTTCCATAGGAAATTCCATTCTCTACAACTTTGTAAGTTTAAGTTTTTCTAAATTTCAAACAGAAATTGACCGAAATTCATAAACGGGCGATTTAATAGGCTATAATCAAATTTCAGTCAAGAAATGGGCCCACAGACATGTTTAACATGTTTTAAACAACTTTTGCAACAAAAATACTCTTTCTCCTCATATACTCATATATCCCACATTTATTGTAAAAATATCATCATTATAATATTATAATAATATAATAAAATATTATTTTATCAGAAATGATAAAATATCGATTTTTAACAATTGTCACTTTAAAATTTTTCTCCATCTATATCCACATAAAATGAATATTTTCCTCATCATATAAATCAATAATTAATTATTCACAAATAATATTACAGAATTACAATACTGACAACCAGGCAGTTCCCAGGAAAGAGGGGGCTTTCCAATAAGAATTTTTCCTTACTGGCGCGCAATTAGCTGACCAAACCTCTCTTTAGACAGAATTTTCTAGACATTGCCAATAATATTATCTAATAATATTATTCAGATAATATGAATTATTACTTCGATAATAGAAAATACTGTGTAGTGACAATTATTGAAACAACAGTAATATAAAATATCAAAGCAACAATTATTGAATCAATAAAAAAAAATACTGAACAGTAATTACTGTAACAATTATTGATTAGTGCATTCTTACGTAAGAATCAATAATTGGTGCAATACCGTGTGCTACTGTGCAATAACGTGTATTACTGTGTTTTAACCACCGGGTATTCCAACAGTATTAACGGTAACAAACCGTTATTTATAAACAACTTATACTTGTCGTTTTCGTCATCCAATCGCTTTCCGTTATGGGGCCCACACAAGGCTGCGCCATCGTACGAATATTTCCCGATAGTAAGAATATTCCACGACCAAACGAATATTTCCCGACAACAATGAATATTTTATAACCACTTGCTTATTTAAAATATTTACGCATTTTACCCATAACTAACCACATTAATCAAATTAACCCTTACTATTTCAAAATAATAAATAGATAAAATTTAATTTTATTTATAATAAGTTGGGGTCTTATAATTATTTTATTACGAAAATAAAAATTGTTGCCAATGAATGTGGTCCATATTAGGCAACGAAATATAGCAACAAAAAAACTTTCGTTGCCCACGATGAGGAGAAATCAAGTGATTAGAAATTTTGCAATGAATTTCTAACGAATTTTGTTTCCAAATTTTGCAACGACTTATGAATTTCGTTGCAAAAAAGTGAAAGTCTGACACAATCAGCAACGAAGGACAAATTTTGTTGTTAAACATACACTTTTAGCAACGACTGATAAAGTCGTTGCCTAAAAAATCGTTGCTAAAACCCCATTTTTAGCAATAAAAAAACTTTCATTGCCAACGATGACGGAAAATCAGGTGGCCGAAAATTTTACAACGAATTTCTAATGAATTTTTTTTCCGCCAATGAATTAGCAACGAAATTTTGCAACGACTTATGAATTTCGTTGCAAAAAGAGAAAGCCTGACACAATCTGCAACGAATGACAAATTTCGGTGCTAAACATATACTTTTAGCAACGACTTATAAAGTCGTTACCCGAAAAATCGTTGCTAAAGGCCCATTATTTTTGTAGTGAATAAACACGTATCTAATCAAATTATCTAAGTCCAGATCAATTTCTAAAATATTTCGGTGTACCGACGGCTTTATCAGGTAATTATTGAGTTTAAAACTCTATCGGGTAGTTCAAGATTATTCTGGATATTTTAAATATCAGTCGTATTATTTTTCATAGCCTTATAATAATTTTTAAATAATTATTATAATTAATCATGATTTTTCAAACACTGGAATCATTATTAAATGATTTAAATATTAAATATTTCTATTATCATTAATATTAAATTATTAATGAAATCATTGCCAAAATATTAAAGTTATTTATAATAACTCAAAATATTTTTATTACCCTTAAATGATTTTTAAAATATTTAAAATTATTTTTAAATAATTACCATTAATATTTAAATATTAATGTACTATTTATCAAAATATTAAAAGCCATTTATTATAACTTAAAAATATTTTTAAACCATTTATATCCTTTTTAAATAATTTTTAAATCAATAAAATCATTTTTAAACTATTTATTTAATATAATTATTAAATAAATTAAATATCATTAATATTAAATAATTAAGAAAATTTACCTTTAAATATTAAAAGTTATACTTTATAACTTAAAATATTTTTCAACTATGTATTTTCATTTAAAATAATTTTTATAATATTAAAATCATTTTTAACTAATTTAAGTATTAAGTAAATCTAATATCTTTAATATTAAATAATTAAGGAAATTTGCCTTAAAATATGAAAAGTTATATTTTATAACTTAAAATATTATTAAATACCTTATTATCATTTAAAATAATTTTTAATATAATAAAATTATTTTTAATTAATTTATTTAATATATTTATTAAATAAATTAAATATCAATAATATTCAAATACATACTAATATTTATAAAAAAATATGTAAAATTATTAAAAGTTAATTTTTATAACTTAAAATAATTTTTAAAATAATTTTTGTGGTTTTCATAAATTAATTTCTATTTTTAAATGATTTTTAGAATTTATTTCTATTTTTGAATCATTTTCCAAAAATTAAAAAACTAAAATAATTAAATCCGTCGCTAAAGGTTTTAGCGACGGTTTCTGTCGCGGTTGGTGTTCTTGAGGCTCATGAACATTCAAAGGCAGTGATCAAGAGGGTTTGTTTGACCAATAATATCTGACAGATCATAAAGCTTCTGGGTGCGATATGACTTTGATCTTGTAGTATTAATGTAATACTACAAGTATCAGCAACAATCATGATCAAACAACAAAACACGAGTGAGATCTGGGCTTCCCAATTGGCTGTCAGAGCTGTTCTTCATTTCTAGGTTACCCAGAAATGAAGAACAGTTCGTGTAAGCAAATTTGGGCTTCCACAACTTGTGATCCAAGTGATGATTTTCTGATTTAATGGATCCAGTGTGTAGCCAACATGTAAGGGTACAAATATAAGACATAAAACACATAAAACAACAAATAAATAAACATATCTTGGTCAGTCAAACCTTGTTAGACGTCACACTCTTGGGTTTTCTGGGTTACCCAGAAAACGCAAGTCGTGAACATTCTGCTTGGTTTGACCATCCAGAAAATCCATCCTGTTTGATGTTAAGGTGTTCTAATAGCATGTAACTAAAGTTCAAGTAACAAACTACAATCTAGATACAAACACATTATCAAAACACATAAAATCTGACAGATCTAAGGCTTAGAAAATCTTGTCAGACGCTGCCTAAGGATTTCTGGGTTACCCAGAAATCGCTTAGTCAAGCTCGGTCAACTAGGTTTGGCCAACAATAAAATGAAATCTGGACATGGAATAGCAATGATTCCACTTCTAGATCACAGACCACATGACATACTACAAATCGAAAACATAAAACACACAAAATCATTAACAGACAAAGATTTACAGGGTCTGACATTCGGTTGTCAGACTCATTTTAAAAATTTTCCAGATTTTGCAAAACTTTAAATTCGAGCCTCTAGATGTTATGGATCTAACATCTAGCAACCCAGATCATCAAGTTGCACCATAAACAACATGTTTTAACACTAAATCATAACATCTAACATACAGATCAATATCAGATTTATAATTAGGGTTTATACCTTCTATGAACAAATCTTGATTCTAGGCTACTGATTTGTTGTGAGTAGTAGTGGGGCTTGTTTTGGGGACTGAAATGCTACAGGTTTTTGTGGGTTAGAGAGAGAGAGAGGGACTTGGATGAGTATGGTGATCAAATGGGCTTAAAAAGTGACATTTCTCTCTCTTGAATCTATATATATTGTGTTCTAATGCATGTATCTAATGAATGAGGCTGATTGCTGGAGTTATTGAACATGTGGGAAAGTCAAGAGTTGGTTTACCAATTAAAGTTTTGGTTAGACTTGCAAGCAACTTACTAAATAATATAAGGAGGGTAGTTTGGTCTTTTTAATCATGATTTTAATGGCTCTATTGTAATCTTAACAAACCCTTAGGGTTTAACCCTAAGGCCTCACAAATTTTGATTTTGTAGGATTTCTAATTACGGTTAAAAATGCACAATTTAGTTTCCTAGATTATAAATTATGATTTCTAAATTACTTTCGGTTTCTAATTACCTTGAACTTGGGAATTAGTTTTAATAATTCACTAATTAGCATTAGAGCTTATAATTAGCAATTAGGGTTTTATTTTATCAAATAGGGTTTCTAATCATTAGGGTTCCTAATTAATATTTAGGGCTTCTAATTATTAGGGTTTTTAATCACTAATTAGGGTTTCTCTAATTAGCAATAAAATCTATGAGCCCTGACAGAGAACAGATCTATAACTTAAAACACAACAAATCATTAACACACAAGGATCTATGAGCCCTGACATATGCTTGTCAGACAACATTTTATAGTTTTTCTAGATTTTTGAAAATCTCAAATTCGTGCATCTAGATGTTATGGATCTAGGATGTAACAACCCAGAACACTCAATAACATCCTTATACACCACTTAAAACAATAAACAACAACAAATAAAATGGATCACATGGATTTCTAAGTTTAGGGTTTTTATACCTTTCTAGCTTTGATCCTTGATTTCTGATCTTTGATCCTGTTCTTGACTTGCTATGAACTGATCATGGCTTTGTTTCTCACCCTCTCCCATTCTAAGTTTTGAAATTTGAGAGAGAGAATAGGCTTGGCAAGGCTAGCAAGTAAAGTAAGTTTATTACTTAACTTTTTATCTTTTGATTTATGATTCAATGTATATAGCTAATCTAAATGGCTGATTGCTGTGATTTGTGAGATATAAGTCACATGGCTAGAGCTAGGGTTGGTGAACAACTAATATAGGGCAAGATCTATACTTCACCTTATTAAAAAATGCAAAATGGGTAGTTTGGACATTTGACTTATAATTTTAATGGCAAAATGGTAACTTGTCACAACCCTTAGGGGTTAACCCTTAGGTTTTACCATTTGATGCTCTAGGATTTCTAATTTGGGCTAAAATGGAAAATTTAGTTTCCTAAAAATGTAAATTAGGGTTTTCTAATTACATTTAGTTTTCTAATTACTTAGACTTACAAATTAGGTTTTATAATTTACTAATTATCATTAAGCTTGCTAAATTATCTCTTTGGGTTAATAACTTAGCAATTAAGGTTTCTAATTTGACAATTAGGGTTTTTAGTAATTAGGGTTTTCTGTAAGACCCCAACTTATTAATGAATAAAATCAAATTTTCTCTAAATATTATTGTGAATAATAAGGGGTTAATTTGATATAATACTTTGGTTATGGGTGAAATGTGCAAATTTTGCAAAATAAGCAAGTGGTTATAAAATATTTATTTTTGGTCAGTGAATATTCGGTTGGTCGTGGAATATTCTTGCTGTCGGGGAATATTCGTACGACGACGCAGCCTTGTGTGGGCCCCATAACGGAAAGCGATTGGATGAAGAAAACGACAAGTATAAGTTGTTTATAAATAACGGCGTAGTTGTTACCGTTAATACTGTTGGAATACCCGGTGGTTAAAATACAGTAGCACACGGTATTGCACCAATTATTGATTCTTACGTAAGAAGGCACTACTCAATAATTGTTACAGTAGTTATTATTCAATATTTTATTTTATTTTATTGATTCAATAATTGCTGCGTTGATATTTTATATTATTGTTGTTTCAATAATTGTTGCTGCACAGTATTTTCATTTATCAGATCAATAATTCATATTATTTGAATAATATTATTAGATAACATTATTGGCAATGTCTAGAAAGTTCTGTCTAAGGAGAGGTTTGGTCATCTAATTGCGCGCCAGTAAGGAGAAATCCTTATTGGAAAGCCCCCTCTTTCCTGGGAACGGCCTGGTTGTCATAAATGTGATTCTGTAATATTATTTGTGAATAATTAATTATTGATTCATATGATAAGGAAATATTTATTTTATGTGGATATAAATGAGGGATATATTTTTGTGGTTAAAAATGAAGGAGTTACTGTTGAGGTTTTTGTCAGTATTTTTGTCGGAATGGAGGTATTAAAAATCAGGGTTTTTGAGATAGTTTGCGGGGGTTATAATTTTTAATCCGACCGTTGGATCGTGGTAATTTTTGGATATGTTATACATATATAAGTTGAGTATATGCCCACAAATTTTGAACCGTTAAAAATGAACGTATGATTTATTATGAATTTTACAAGATGTCTGGTTCAGAAATTGTTGAATTTTCGGAGTTTATCATTTTGATAGAAAATTCTAGAATTGGTGGGCCCCACTTGTGGTTGGTGAAGAAATGTGCTGAATTATATTTCAAATGTGGTAGGTGGGAATAGTAGCAGGTAAAGCCATCAGGTTGCAGGTCAAACCTACCAAAATTTTCCTATAAATAGAGGGCTAAGTTAGAATTGAAAATCACACCAGAAACAAGTTTTCTCTCTTTCTCTCTCTAGATTATTGAGTGTATTTTGTGAGTATTTAGATACTTTGAGAGTTTCTATTCATCAGAGCAAGTTTCTTTCAGCCTTATACCGGTATTCCGACCAGAAGTACTGATATTTTGAGGTAAGGGATATTATTTTCTTCTTAATGATATTATTTTCTTCAATATCATTATGCTGAAATATTGATATGAGTTTTTATCAAATTTGGAACTTTTTGTGTCGGGGGTTACTATTCACGTATACGGCACTATTCACGTATACGGCACTATTCACGAATACGGCACTATTCACCGAAAAATAAAATTTTTCCTTTTTGTCCAAGATGTCTATTATGGTTACTATCTTTGATTGTATCCATGTTTTGATCTTTATTTTTGAATTCTGCTTCACAATTGATTATTATGAAGTATTATTGATCTTGGATAAACTGTTATACGAATCCCTACTATTTGTCCTTCTGTCTCATTGGATTCGTTCTCTTTAAGATATTTTTCATCATCCTCAGTCCTAAATGATGATATTACTGAATATCTTTGGCCTGTAGTGCAAAGATGTATAATTACTTGATGAATATCTTTGGCCTGTAGTGCAAAGATGAACAGGTGTTGAGATGAACATGACCGACTGATGATACAAATGAGTATCTTTGGCCTGTAGTGCAAAGATGAATATTTGGTTAAAGATGATTATTAATTGATGTTACAGGGATAAAATATTGATGATGGACTTTTAAATCTTAGAAGATAGTAGAATTCTTTCTCTACTTGACTCTTCTAATGGTTTGTTGTTTCCGCTGCACTTGTTGATCTAAAAACTTGTTGTCGATTATATTTTATCAGATTTTTCCCTGTTGAAGACTAACGATAATTTGTTGTATATTATCTTAGTCATAATATTCTTTACTGGGCTAGTTGAGCTCACCCTTTTCCTTTTTGTTCCATTTTTCTTCTCAGGAGGTGAGAACATAGCAGGATCTAGTCGGGGTATGGAGTGATGGTTCTAGAAAGATGTATTAGCAGTCCTCACTATTTCTGTAAAATAGTGTTTGAATAATTGTAATGAGGATTTATTTGAGTGTGGATATTGTCTAGAAGACAATATTTGTATTTAAACTCACAGTATGTGTTGTCGTATTTTGCACGACAATTGTATTATTGAAGTTGTAGTTTGCTTTTTGTACCATGTATTTGGCGACTCAGAATGGGTGTTGTATACCTATTCTGGGGGCGTCACAGTTGGTATCAGAGCTTAGGGATATGATCCCTGGCTGAGATGTGAGACAAGAACTAGGAGGGGAGAGACGGGGAATTCCTTCGCTAGTATGACCTGACTAAGTTTATTTGGTGTTTATTTGGTCGGTCAGAGTATAGGGATAATATATGACATGACTATTAACCCTTGTTTTATGGCAGTATTTAAGAATGGCAGCTGAGAACGTTAATAATGGAGTAAATCAGACCGTGGAGACACCTTTGATCACTACCCAGGGGAACGTGCAACAGGAAGGCAATATTCCTCCTGTAAACAACGTTACCGAGCAAACGATGAATGATGGAATGTTTAGGAGCTTTTTGCAGTTCATGCAAAATCAGACGAGGGAGACTCGTGTGCAAAATACGGGTGGAAATGATAACAACGCGCGGTTTGTCACAGCTAAGCAGTTCAAAGAATTGGGACCACCAGAATTTAAGGGAAAGCCGGATCCGATCATGGCGGAAACGTGGGTCAAGCAAATTACCAAGATATTTGATGTCTTGGGATGCACGGAGGAACAGAAGGTTCCATTCGCCACATTTATGTTCCGCGGTGAGGCAGACTACTGGTGGGAGTCTGTGAAGCGTACCCAGCCTGACGCACTCAACATGTCCTGGGAAACATTTCAAAAACTGTTCAATGACAAGTACTTTCCTGAATGTATTCGTCATATGAAGGAGGTTGAGTTTATTAGACTGGAACAAAACAACATGACGGTGTCCCAGTACGAGGCGAAGTTTGCAGAGTTATCCAGGTTTGCACCTCATTTGGTCGAAAATGAGGAACGAATGACGCGGATGTTTCTGAGAGGTTTAAAACCTGAGATTCGTCAATACCTTATCTCTCATAAATTTTCTCTGTATTCAGACGTTGTCAACAGGGCCCAATTATTAGAGAGAGATAATGAGTATACTCAACCGAGGGACCACAACCAGGGTCATACCGGTGACAGCAATCATCAGAGCGATGATAACCAACGAGGAGGGAAAAATACGAACAAAGGCGGTAACCACTCGGGTGGTCATCGTGGCCATGATAATAGGAGAGGTGAGTCAAGTGGAAATTTCAGAAAGAGGAGATTCAACAATGACGGGAAGACATCAGCACCAGCACCAGCACTGTGACGACCCCAAAATAGGTCCATTCCATCCAACCCATTCTGAGTCGTCAAATACATGGTACAGAAAACAACTACAACTTTATTACAACAATTGTCGTGCAAAATACAACAACACATATGCTGTGAGTTTGGATACAAATATATACCAAATGTGACTCATGTTCCAACCGTGGACAGCACCTCACAATGACACCTTACATAAAGGTATAGTCAAAAACTGTTTTAGAAATTAGAATCTTTGGGAAGTACTCAAGGAAACCTTCGTACATAGGAGGCCACGCGTCTAGGTTATGATAGATATCATATGGCCACAGAATTATCCTTGGTTGACCCAATAGACCCCAAAGAAAAACGAGAAGATTACTATCATATTCTTCCCAATGGTGAGTCTTCTCTTGACTTATCATTATCTCCATTGTCTTTAATCGTGAATTATACTTCAAACAAATACCAAGATTATATAGGTAGTGCTCATAGATATACTCAGCAAGTGGATGAGCACAACCCTGTCCTATGATGACACGAGGTTGTATGTCATTAGACACCTTGTATGATAGTGACAAAACACCCTTCCAACGTTGGGTTCACCTCACCCTATTTTCTTCACCAAATATAACTACTAAATGATGACCACCGTTCTATTCCCGTGTTACCCCCGCTCGACCCAGCTACACTCTTATTACCTGAAAGGAATTGTGAAGCAAAAGGGTGAGCACAACTAGCTCAGTAAAGAATATCATGACTAAAGATAGTTCAATTATCAATAGCCTTCATCAACAATAAATCAGAGATTTAGAACATATGGTAAATGATAAAAATTTCAACCATAGTTGCAGCGGAACGAGCAATCCATTAGAAGAGTCAAATAGACTATAAAGTCTATTATCTTCTCCATGTTAAAAATTCACCAACAATGTTTTATCCATGTAACATCACTCAACAATTCCTTTCCACAATCATATGAATAACTCATAATCATAATTGTGACTATAAATTTTTCTTCGCACCCAGGACGAAGAATATTTTCATCACCTGTCTTTACCTGAAACATCAAAGATCATGGTTATACCAAATCACAGTTCCTGTTTATAATCATACTAACAATTCCATCTTTGCACTACGGGCCAAAGATATTCATCAACAAACCATCTTTGCACTACGGGCCAAAGATATTCAACAACAGTTCATCTTTGCACTACAGGCCAAAGATATTCATCAACAGGCCATCTTTGCACTACATGCCAAAGATATTCATCAACAATTCATATTTGCACTACAGGCCAAATATATTCATATCTCAAAGAAATATATAATCATTTCAGAATTTATATAAACAATAATTATAACCATGTTGATCAATTCACCTTTGCACTTAAGCTTAAGATATTCAATTATAAATTTAATGGTCATGATCATACCAGTCACAATTCAACTTTGCACTACAGGCCAAAGAGAACCCTAGTCATGATCATACCAATAATCTACCCATCTTTACACTCCAGTGAAAGAGAATTTCAACATCAGGGTTATAAAAATGTTATATATGATGATAAAAATAATATGATCAACATATAGTTTTAATCTCAAGAGTAATATTCGTAACTCATGAATAGTAACCCCGACACAAAAGATAGAAATTCTACAATAAAATTCATACCAATATTTCGGTATAATGATATTGAAAGAATAACATTACTTAAATTTATAAACAATTTATTTTAATTGTTTACACTTTACTAATTAATGCATTTAATCATCATAAAATGCCAACTCTTACAATTTCATCATCAATAACCAAAACCCTCATCAAAAATCTGCATATACCTCATATAGGATTCTCAAGCCATAAAATCCTATTTTCCAATTTTCTTTCTTCACAAAACATATTTAATTCATTTACTCATAACTAGACCATTTTTTATGAAAAATACCAAATCAGTTCCAAAAATATTTCTTTTCTGAGATTTAGCATAATATAGTCCCATAGTGAACATATATTTTTCTCAGAATTTTTAAAAGTCATTTACTATTTTTCATATGGCCAAAATAGTCGAATATTTAGACATTTATCAAAAATTGTACTTTTGTCTAAAAATTCTGAAATTTACAGAGTATACTTCTATCATATACATGTACTCCCAATAAAAATTTCATCAATTTTGGAGTTAACCACAAGGAATTATAAGCGGTTACTTTTAAAATAGTCTTTTCTCATAAAATTCATAACTCTCAATCTATACATCCAAAAATCACCATTTTTGGGCACAATCAATAAAATTCATCAAAATATCATTTCAAATTTTTCCAGAATTTTTGAAGGTCAGAAAAATTACGAAACTGGAAAATATAACAACCCTTAAAATCCCTTACTATCCCTTAACTCAAAAGAGCAGTACTTCTGACTGGATATCGGATATGATGCTGAAAAAAACTTGCACTGATGAATAGCAACTCACCAAGTATCTAAAAACTCACAAAATATGCTTCATAATATAGAGAGAGAAAGAGAGAAAGCTTATGTTTCTGGTGTGATTTTCAATTCTAACTTAGCCCTCTATTTATAGGAAAATTTTGGTAGGTTTGACCTGCAACCTGATGGCTTTACCTGCTACTATTCCCACCCACCACATTTGAAATATAATTCAGCACATTTCTTCACCAACCACAAGTGGGGCCCACCAATTCTAGAATTTTTCACCAAAATGATAAACTCCGAAAATTCAACAATTTCTGAACCAGTCATCTCGTAAAATTCATAATAAATCATACGCTCATTTTTAACGGTTCAAAATTTGTGGGCATATACTCAACTTATATATGTATAACATATCCAAAAATTACCACGATCCAACGGTCGGATTAAAAATTATAACCCCCGCAAAATATCTCAAAAACCCTAATTTTTAATACCTCCATTCCGACAAAAATACGGATAAAAATCTCAACATTAACTCCTTCATTTTTAACCACAAAAATATATCCCTCGTTTATATCCACATAAAATAAATATTTTCTTATCATATGAATCAATAATTAATTATTCACAAATAATATTATAGAATCACATTTATGACAACCAGGCCGTTCCCAGGAAAGAGGGGGCTTTCCAATAAGGATTTCTCCTTACTGGCGCGCAATTAGATGACCAAACCTCTCCTTAGACAGAACTTTCTAGACATTGCCAATAATACTATCTAATAATATTATTTAAATAATATGAATTATTGATCTGATAATGGAAAGTACTGTGCAGCAACAATTATTGAAACAACAATAATATAAAATATCAACGTAGTAATTATTGAATCAATAAAATAAAATATTGAACAGTAATTACTGTAACAATTATTGAGTAGTGCCTTCTTACGTAAGAATCAATAATTTCAAAAATACTATGCAATACCGTGTGCTACTGTGCAATAACGCGTATTACTGTATTTTAACTACCGGGTATTCCAACAGTGTTAACGGTATCAACTACGCCGTTATTTGTAAAAACTCAAATTTGTCGTTTTCTTCACCCGACAGTTATTCGTTATGGGGCCCACAAATAGCTGCGCCGTCGTACGAATATTCCCCGACAGAAAGAATATTCCACGACCAAACGAATATTCCCCGACAACAATGATTATTTTATAACCACTTGCTTATTTTGAAAAAAATTCATATTTCACCCTTAACTTTAACATTTATCAATTTAACCATTTACTGAATAGTAATTATAAGAAAAATTGAATACTTTTATTTCATAAAATTCGGGGTCTTACAAGCACCAACAACAAATTTTAGGGGAGGAGAACGACCACCAGTTAGATGTTACAAATGCGGGAAAGAGGGACATATCAGCCCAAACTGTCCACAACAATCCAAGGTGTGTTACAACTGTGGGAAGGAAGGCCACATCGCTCGAGATTGTACTATAGCGAAACCAAGTTCAGCGGGAGTGGTGATTCCAAGGGCTGTCCCGGATAAGGCGAAATCAGCGGTTCCTGGAAGAGCGTTTGTCGTAACTGGCCAAAACGTGAGAAACCCGAACGAGGTGATCACGGGTAAGCTAATCTTGAATTCTTGCGAAGTTTATACTTTACTAGATACCGGTTCTACCCATTCTTTTATCTCTCCTGCTTGTGCTCAACGTTTAAACTTGACTCCGGAGAAATTGGACTTTAACTTATCTGTTGAAACTCCGTTGGGTGAAACCTTCGTTACATCTACAGTTTATAAATCTTGCATGATCCAAGTTGGCACTATCACATTACCTGTTGATCTTATCTCTTTAAAGATACTTGCTTTTGATGTGATTTTAGGAATTGATTGGTTAACCACTCATCATGCTAAAATTGATTGTTTTCGTAAGGTTGTTAGTTTTCATATTCCTAACCAACCTGTCATACGAATTCAAACTACTAAACCACTAAAATCAGTCACTGTCATATCAAGCCACAAAGCTATTCGTTTATTGAAAAACGGATGTCAAGCTTTCTTAGCCCATGTTATGGATTTGAACAAAGACAAGTCAGATTTGAATAATATTTCTATTGTTAGAGAATTTTCCGATGTATTTCCTGAAGAACTTCCCGGTCTACCCCCGGAACGAGAAATTGAATTCTTTATTGACCTTGAACCCGGTACAAAGCCCATTTCTAAAACCCCATATCGAATGGCTCCTATTGAACTTCAGGAGTTAAAAGTCCAACTACAGGAGTTGTTGGACATCGGTTTTATTCGTCCTAGTACGTCTCCTTGGGGTGCTCCTGTTTTATTCGTAAAGAAGAAAGACGGGAGTATGCGACTTTGTATTGACTATCGAGAATTGAACCATGTCACCATCAAGAATAGGTATCCGCTACCTCGCATTGATGACCTGTTTGACCAGTTGCAAGGAGCACAATTCTTTTCAAAGATCGATCTTCGTTCTGGATATCATCAGCTGAAGATTAAAACTGAGGATATTCCAAAGACTGCCTTCAGAACTCGGTACGGGCATTATGAATTCTTAGTAATGTCTTTTGGATTGACTAATGCTCCTGCTGCCTTCATGGATATGATGAACCGTGTATTCAAAGAATATTTGGATCAGTTCGTTGTTGTCTTTATTGATGACATCCTCATCTATTCCAAAAGTCGTGAAGATCATGAGCGCCATTTGAAGCTGGTACTGCAAAGGCTTCGTGAAAACAAGCTATATGCCAAACTGAAGAAATGCGAGTTCTGGCTTGAGGAAGTAGCATTCCTTGGGCACGTGGTGTCAAAACATGGAGTATCTGTCGACCCGGCGAAGATTGAAGCCATACAAAGTTGGGAGCAACCGAAGTCGGTAACCGAAGTACGTAGCTTTCTGGGCTTAGCTGGTTATTATCGGAGATTTGTGGAAGGATTTTCTCGAATCGCTACTCCGTTAACTCAGCTGACTCGGAAAGATACAAAATTCGTATGGAGTGAGGAATGCGAGAAGAGTTTCCAAGAACTCAAGAGGAGACTCATTTCGGCACCTGTTCTGACAATACCATCTGGTTCGGATGGATTTGTTATCTACAGCGATGCTTCAGGCAAAGGGTTAGGATGTGTTCTCATGCAACATGGGAAAGTCATAGCCTATGCCTCACGACAACTCAAAGAATATGAGAGGAATTATCCTACTCATGATTTGGAGTTGGCAGCAGTCGTTTTTGCGTTGAAGATCTGGAGACACTACCTGTATGGGGAGAAAGTGGAGATCTATACAGATCATAAAAGCCTCAAATATTTCTTCACCCAAAAGGAACTCAACATGCGGCAACGACGTTGGCTTGAGCTGTTGAAAGATTACGATCATACCATCCAATACCATCCTGGAAAAGCAAACGTAGTAGCTGACGCATTGAGTAGAAGATCATATGCGGGTACGAGTGCAATGTTTTTAACACAAAGGCCCATTTTGTATGACTTGCAAAGGATGGAGATAGAGATGAAGGCTCCAAGTACCCACATGATGATATCAAATATACGAGTAGAACCGACTTTAATCGATAAAGTTAAAGCTGCTCAAGCTACGGATATAGAGCTGATGCGTATGAAGAAGAAAGTGCAAGAAGGTGCTATTCCAGAAGCAAGAATCGATGAAGAAGGAATACTTCGAGTCAACTCCAGACTTTGTGTTCCTAACGATTTTGACTTGAAGCATAGAATAATGATGGAGGCACACAACACACCGTTTGCAATCCATCCTGGGAGTACCAAAATGTATCACGATCTTCGACATACATTTTGGTGGAGCAATATGAAAAGAGAGATCGCGGAGTTTATCTCGAGATGTTTAACTTGTCAACGTGTAAAAGCGGAGCATCAAGTACCAAAGGGTCCATTGCAACCACTTGAGATTCCGAAATGGAAGTGGGAACACATTACTATGGATTTTGTTACAGGTCTTCCCAAGGTTTCTCAAGGCATAGATGCGATTTGGGTTATTGTTGATAGATTAACCAAGTCCGCTCATTTCTTGCCAATACGTGAGACTTATTCCCTTGAACGTCTTGCTAGTATGTACGTGAACGAGATTGTGAGATTGCATGGCATGCCAGTATCCATAGTTTCGGATCGTGACCCAAGATTCACTTCACGATTTTGGGTTAGCTTGCAGAAAGCTATGGGCACGGATTTACGATTCAGTTCAGCATACCATCCTCAAACGGACGGACAATCAGAGAGGACTATTCAAACTCTTGAAGATCTATTAAGACTTTGTGTCTTAGATCTCAAAGGGAGTTGGGATAAGTACCTACCATTGGTGGAATTCTCCTACAACAACAGTTATCAGGCGAGCATAGGTATGGCTCCATTTGAGGCGTTGTATGGAAGAAAATGTCGTTCTCCAGTATGCTGGGACGAGGTGGGTGAAGCAACATTGTTGGGACCAGAATTGGTACGCATTACTACAGAGAAGATCCAAACGATTCGACAACGTATACAAACGGCACAGGATCGACAAAAGAGTTATGCGGATCTTCATCGGAAGGACGTGGAATTTAATATTGGGGATCATGTATTGTTACGTGTTGCACCATGGAAGGGAGTTACAAGATTTGGGAAGAGAGGAAAGCTCAATCCAAGATTTGTTGGTCCATTTGAGATTCTTGAGCGAATAGGAAATGTGGCATATAGACTCGCATTACCTCCAAGCATGTCTCGTGTTCATAATGTTTTTCACATATCTATGCTTCGTAAATATGTTAAAGACCCGAACCACATTATTGAGTTAGAACCAGACGAGATAGCTGAAGATTTAACGTACGAGGAGGTACCTGTTAAGATCTTGGATAGGAAAGAGCATGTCCTACGCACGAAGGTTATACCACAAGTTAAGATTTTGTGGAGAAACCATGCTATTGAAGAAATGACCTGGGAGTTGGAATCAGAAATGAAAGCGAGGTATCCTCACCTTTTTGAAACATCAGGTACGTACGTCAATTTCGAGGACGAAATTTCATAAGGAGGGGAGGTTGTAAGACCCCAACTTATTAATGAATAAAATCAAATTTTCTCTAAATATTATTGTGAATAATAAGGGGTTAATTTGATATAATACTTTGGTTATGGGTGAAATGTGCAAATTTTGCAAAATAAGCAAGTGGTTATAAAATATTTATTTTTGGTCGGTGAATATTCGGTTGGTCGTGGAATATTCTTGCTGTCGGGGAATATTCGTACGACGACGCAGCCTTGTGTGGGCCCCATAACGGAAAGCGATTGGATGAAGAAAACGACAAGTATAAGTTGTTTATAAATAACGGCGTAGTTGTTACCGTTAATACTGTTGGAATACCCGGTGGTTAAAATACAGTAGCACACGGTATTGCACCAATTATTGATTCTTACGTAAGAAGGCACTACTCAATAATTGTTACAGTAGTTATTATTCAATATTTTATTTTATTTTATTGATTCAATAATTGCTGCGTTGATATTTTATATTATTGTTGTTTCAATAATTGTTGCTGCACAGTATTTTCATTTATCAGATCAATAATTCATATTATTTGAATAATATTATTAGATAACATTATTGGCAATGTCTAGAAAGTTCTGTCTAAGGAGAGGTTTGGTCATCTAATTGCGCGCCAGTAAGGAGAAATCCTTATTGGAAAGCCCCCTCTTTCCTGGGAACGGCCTGGTTGTCATAAATGTGATTCTGTAATATTATTTGTGAATAATTAATTATTGATTCATATGATAAGGAAATATTTATTTTATGTGGATATAAATGAGGGATATATTTTTGTGGTTAAAAATGAAGGAGTTAATGTTGAGGTTTTTGTCAGTATTTTTGTCGGAATGGAGGTATTAAAAATCAGGGTTTTTGAGATAGTTTGCGGGGGTTATAATTTTTAATCCGACCGTTGGATCGTGGTAATTTTTGGATATGTTATACATATATAAGTTGAGTATATGCCCACAAATTTTGAACCGTTAAAAATGAACGTATGATTTATTATGAATTTTACAAGATGACTGGTTCAGAAATTGTTGAATTTTCGAAGTTTATCATTTTGATGGAAAATTCTAGAATTGGTGGGCCCCACTTGTGGTTGGTGAAGAAATGTGCTGAATTATATTTCAAATGTGGTAGGTGGGAATAGTAGCAGGTAAAGCCATCAGGTTGCAGGTCAAACCTACCAAAATTTTCCTATAAATAGAGGGCTAAGTTAGAATTGAAAATCACACCAGAAACAAGTTTTCTCTCTTTCTCTCTCTAGATTATTGAGTGTATTTTGTGAGTATTTAGATACTTTGAGAGTTTCTATTCATCAGAGCAAGTTTCTTTCAGCCTTATACCGGTATTCCGACCAGAAGTACTGATATTTTGAGGTAAGGGATATTATTTTCTTCTTAATGATATTATTTTCTTCAATATCATTATGCTGAAATATTGATATGAGTTTTTATCAAATTTGGAACTTTTTGTGTCGGGGGTTACTATTCACGTATACGGCACTATTCACGTATACGGCACTATTCACGAATACGGCACTATTCACCGAAAAATAAAATTTTTCCTTTTTGTCCAAGATGTCTATTATGGTTACTATCTTTGATTGTATCCATGTTTTGATCTTTATTTTTGAATTCTGCTTCACAATTGATTATTATGAAGTATTATTGATCTTGGATAAACTGTTATACGAATCCCTACTATTTGTCCTTCTGTCTCATTGGATTCGTTCTCTTTAAGATATTTTTCATCATCCTCAGTCCTAAATGATGATATTACTGAATATCTTTGGCCTGTAGTGCAAAGATGTATAATTACTTGATGAATATCTTTGGCCTGTAGTGCAAAGATGAACAGGTGTTGAGATGAACATGACCGACTGATGATACAAATGAATATCTTTGGCCTGTAGTGCAAAGATGAATATTTGGTTAAAGATGATTATTAATTGATGTTACAGGGATAAAATATTGATGATGGACTTTTAAATCTTAGAAGATAGTAGAATTCTTTCTCTACTTGACTCTTCTAATGGTTTGTTGTTTCCGCTGCACTTGTTGATCTAAAACTTGTTGTCGATTATATTTTATCAGATTTTTCCCTGTTGAAGACTAACGATAATTTGTTGTATATTATCTTAGTCATAATATTCTTTACTGGGCTAGTTGAGCTCACCCTTTTCCTTTTTGTTCCATTTTTCTTCTCAGGAGGTGAGAACATAGCAGGATCTAGTCGGGGTATGGAGTGATGGTTCTAGAAAGATGTATTAGCAGTCCTCACTATTTCTGTAAAATAGTGTTTGAATAATTGTAATGAGGATTTATTTGAGTGTTGATATTGTCTAGAAGATAATATTTGTATTTAAACTCACAGTATGTGTTGTCGTATTTTGCACGACAATTGTATTATTGAAGTTGTAGTTTGCTTTTTGTACCATGTATTTGGCGACTCAGAATGGGTGTTGTATACCTATTCTGGGGGCGTCACATTTTCCCTAATTAAGATTATATTCTATAATACATATCATAACTCATATAACATAATCACTACACAGTCTTGAGCTCATATTTGAGTTTCAAATTAAGGTTTTAATATTTCGAATTAGGGTTTCGGGTTCCCGGAACTGAAATTAGGGTTAACAGAGCTAATTTTAGGGTTTCGTATCAATCGTCAGGGTTTTCTAACTGAACGTCTATGTTCTTAATATATACTATAACGCCCCCAAATTCAGGTACTTGAAACCCGAACTCAGTGCTTTACGATACCATTTCTATGAGCGGAATAATACTAATATTAATAACAATAATATAAATATCAAACTTAACTTACATTTATTAGAGTCTAATCCCAAGTACGCAACCTTTACTATAATTTTTTACATTATAGATAACATATATCATTGCCTTAATACAGTCTAACTATTATAAAAGATACCATTAAACATATTCTGTTTGCTTTCCTTTTCACTTGTTCTTGTCTGAACCTTTAGGTTGATCACGCTTAGCTGAAAATATTTAAATTATGCAAGGATGAACATTTGAGTACCCAGCAAGTAATAATAATTATAATTATATTTAGCTGAAAGAATTAAATGTTTTCTTTGTACATCACTTCTACAATGAATTAATAGTTGTGAAGTAAACTGAACCGATAATAATAACATAACAATTCTATCTCAAATTTTTGAAACTACGTATTGACTATATATATAGGGTAGTCGACATACTATGAACATTGTTTTAAATTTTCTATTAGGTTAGACAGAACTTCATCTGTAAACTGTCATAACTTACGGGCACGAGAGTGTACATCCCATGGGCCCTATATTGATCAATACTATATTAGAAGAATGATAGGATCGCTCACTCTGTCCGCCTTGGGCGCATAAAAGTTTTTCCATGATCGAGATGTTCATACTTGGTCTGGAATCTGAACCAAAACAATTTGATTAGACACAAAAAGGTTTTAACTTATTTAACGATATTTCTGAATTTGTTTCTAGCTCGGTCAAATAGCTTAGACAGCTTTATATATATATATATCAACATGTGTTTAACTACAATGATTATCCAAGCGGGGACACTTGTGTAACCATATTTAGAAATTAGCGAACAAAATATATATTTGAATTACCATATACTAACATGTTGATAAACAATGATCGGATATAGAATATATCACAATAGGGTTAATAATATAGTATAATAATAATAATATAATTCTGAAACTTCTTACTCATGTATGTCCATTGCATAAAGGAAATGCAAAGGTAAGATACTTGCCTGATGCACTGCTTATAGTTCGTAACTTAGGTCTATCTTTATATAACACTTATTAGTAATAAGATCATTTGATCGATTTGAATAACATACTATAACACATAGCACTGCTTATTGCAGTCAACACATAATCTAATCACATTGTCACATATGTTACACCACCATTGAATCACAAATAAACACATATCTAATCAAATTATCTAAGTCTAGATCAATTTCTAAAACATGTCGGTGTACCGACTGTTTTATCGGGTAATTATCGAGTCTAAGACTCTATCCTGTAACTTAATATATGTAACTATTGGTCATATTATTTTTAAATGACTTGTAATAACTTTTAAATCTTTATTATAAGAAATTATGAATTTTTAAACACCGGAATCATAATTAAATGATTTAAATATTAAATATTTCTATTATCATTAATATTAATTTATTAATGAAACCATTGCTAAAAGGTTAAAGTTATTTATAATAACTCAAAATACTTTTAAAGTATTAATATTACCCTTAAATGCTTTTTTTAAAGAATTAAAAATTATTTTTAAATAATTATCATTAATATTAAAGTATTAATGTATTACTTATCAAAATATTAAAAGTCCTTAATCATAACTTAAAATATTTTTAATTCATTAATATCCTTATTAAATGATTTTTAAATAAATAAAACTATTTTAAAACTATTTATTTAATATAATTATTAAATAAACTTAATATCATTTATTATTAAATTAATATCATTAATATTAAATTATTAATGAATTTATCCTTTAAATATTAAAAGTTATATTTTATAACTTAAAATATCTTTAAGCAATTTATTATCATTTAAAATGATTTTTATAATATTAAAATGATTTTTATATTATTTTAGGGTATTTTAATTATTATTATTATTATTATTATTATTATTATTATTATTATTTTAAGTATTTAAAATTTATTATTAATAATATAATAATAATTATTACAATTATTACAATTATTATTATTATTATTATTATTATTATTACAATTCCTAGTACAGTGACCAAAAAATGTATTATCTCATCTTCACATACATAGAAACGATGCTAGGTGGTTTAAATATTAGTGTTACATAAATTCTAGCATGATAGGTAGTTGGTCCAGTGACTTTTGTTGGAATATAAGGTTTCTAGTTTGGAGAGGTCTGGAGTTTGATACTTGAACAATATTTTCTTTAAGTTCTTAAATTTAAGAGTTTACATTGAATATATGATTATTTTTATTTTTTTTTAAAATATTTGATTAAAACATTAATAATATGCTCATAGTTAGTTTTATTTATTATTTAACCTCAATATATATTACTTTATTATATTTTGTTATACGTAATATTTATAGAGAGTTTCAGTTATAATATATTGTGTAACTCTTTAAAAAGTCTACGGAATGAAAATTTTAATTAATTTAACGATATTTTAAATATGAACAAATGAAATGTTATATAAGATTAAAACTAAATTGTACGTAGTTAATAAGGTTATATATATATATATATATATATATATATATATATATATATATATATATATAGTGGGGTTCAGAAACGGACTTAAACAACGGACTCAAGAAAAAGAGAAACACGCGGGTCAAAATGACAGATCGGGTCGTAAAAAAAACTCGATTATTCAGTGGGAAGACTCCATCCTTCTCTCGTATTCTTCCAAAGCTGCATATCGAAAACCCCTCCTTCTCGCGAATTCAGTGGGAAGACTCCCTCCTTTTCTCTTATTCTTCCAATTCCTACAGATCGAAAACCCCTCCTCTTCTATCTTTCTCTTCCATTCACGAAGTCGTAAGGTAGATTCAAGAAGTCGCCGGACATAGAACATAACAAAGCCCCTTTGAAGCTAGGGTTTGCAAATCGTAAGGTCAGGCTCATTATTTTTTTAATTAGAGTTGTTTATTGGATTGTGGCTGATAGCCTTGTATCTGTGTTTTTTTTTTTGCATTTTGGGTGTCTGCTATGAAGCAAGTTAATATACATATCAATTTTTTTTAACTTATGTATGTTAGGTGTTTGTAAAAATGTCTCAATAAGGTTATTTTGATTAAAACATAAAACATTAGGCATTTGAAAATCTGGGTATTGTATAATTTTTTTAGACAAAATCATTTTGGAGTATTGTATAATTTTGAAAATCTGGGTATTGAAAATTAGGCATTTGAAAAGCTGGGTATTGAAAATCTGGGTTTTTTTAGACCAAATCATTTATTTTGGAGTATTGTATAATTTTTTTAGGCATTTGAAAATCTGTGTTTGTTCTTTGCTTTAAATTTGGATGTACGGATTTCTTTACTTTGATTTTTTTTCTGTTTTTTTTATAAATATTTTAGTTTTAAGATGGGTATTACTAATTGTTTAAGATGGGTATTCACAATTTTATCATATTTTGAAAAGTTAATTACCAAATTTGATCATTATAGGTTTTAATCTCTCATGGATAACCATGATGTGCAATTTTCTGCAACTTCTTGTTTGCAAGTTAATTTTCTGTTGGAGGATATTTAAAAAATCTTAACTGATTAACAGGGGGCCACATAAGAATGCAATTTTCTTTTGTGTGATGCATCTAAGTACTTGTTCCTGTTTATCTATTAAAGTGATGAATTCACTGTTAAATTCGTGTTAAGAATGTGAGATGCTATATACTAACCTATAATATCAATTAATAGGCTTTAGGTTATAAGATCTCTTGGCCACAACATATGAAAAAGGACTGCTTCACTTGGTCAAGATACTTGAAGAATATTGATAGGCAAGCAATCTTCTGCTAGAAAAGTTTTGATACAAGTATTGTATTTTCTACCTTGTTCTCACCTTTTTTAGTTTGTTCATCTTAGTGTAGTTGTCTTATGCTCAAGTTTGTATGTGGATCTATGATTACTTTCAAGTTTTTGGAATCGAGTAACATCCTTCTTTAGCTCTAGATATTTGTGTGTAATGAAGTATGTATGGTGCTTTATTTTCTGTCATTGGCAGGAGATTGATGATATTGACTTACTGTACTAAAAAATATTAAATTTTAATGATCAGGGGTCTATATTATGTGCAGGTGAAGGAACATGGAGGATGGCTTCCTGTGTCAGTGATGAACGCATTTTCAGATGTATTTTTTATGTAACTTTTGGATGTGATTTGGATGTAATTTTATAATTTTGGATATTAGACTATGTATTTTGTTACTTTTGTATGACATTGCTTTGCTTGGAACTAATGTTAGACATTTTGCTAGAGAGAATTCTGTTCAATTTGATTAAATCTGTCAATAAAGTTTTTAAGGAAACAAAACGCACAGGGTATTTTTTCTCTGGTTTAAATACACAAGATTTTTTTGGTATTACTTGTTGGAGCCATCCCCAGTCATAACTCCTCACAGCCTTCACCGCAGTTGCCTCCATGTATAAGTACTTTATAAGTTTTTTAAGGTGGAATGGACTGCAGAGCCGATGTCAATAAATAAAATAGAATAGAAGTCAGCCTTTGGGCACCTAAACATGAACGCGAAGCAGGAAAATTCCTGCAACATACCAACATACTTCTGCAATACCAACATACTGGCACTATCCAGGATCAAACAACACCAATGCAAACTTTGGTGTTAGTTTGTTGTAACCTTGTCCAAGAAGGAAATTTAATCCTGTTATGCTTTCGTTTTTTTTTTGTTGTGTAAGCGTGTGTATGTAACTTGAGAAATAGGCAACATCAGACTTGGTTTGTCATGAAGTAAATGTGTGAAGGTCCTCCCAGTCATTAAAATTTTCACGTAGAGCGCTTTCAATTTCCTTTTATAAATTTAAAGAGGAGTCCTTCAATTTTATTGTTCCAACTAATATTCACTTGCAACAACATTGAGATGCAATATTCAAATTCGTAAAATAAATAAAAATTCTAACACATATCAGTCTTAACAAAATAAATAACAATTCAACGCCTTATAAGTCTGAACCCAATTGTTCCTTAATCAGTCTTAGTATGACTTAGACCAAGCACGTCAACAAAATAAATAACAATTCTCACACATCAAATTCTAAACCAGTCAATTATACTTGTACAACTCTGGAACATCAAAGTTGCTAAAATTTCCCCATCGCTAAGTGTTAGAATTAAAAGTAGCAGTAGCAGTATCAGTATCAGTATCAGCATCAGCTTCAAAACCCATACTCCACACCTCCTCTTGTAGTTTGTCAGTCTTTTCAAATCGAGGAGACAAAAATAAACTGCTGTCAAGTTAAACCCATACTTTGCTCTGCACACAATGTTGTCAAGTTTTTGAGGACCATTACACAATTGCTGCCAATCCAATATGGCCTGAAGCAGTTCTGGATTCTGGAGCAGAGACTAAATTTCGAGGTCTTGCTGAAACATAGAAGAGTTGGGGTTTAATAGCAAGATCAATCAACTATCATTTCCTTAAACAGTTGGGCTTTAAATTGAGACTGAGTATCAAATATGAAAGCTGATGTACAGACTGACTTTTTAATTCTGCACAAAAAAATTATAAAACTTAAGGACAAAATGTAAGAGACTATCCAAAATCATCATAGCACATGTTATAATTGAGACTGACTATAAAATAACACTGCATATTGAGACTGACTATCAAAATATATTCCAATTGAGACTGACTATCAAATAACACTGCATATTGATATAAATTTAATACACTTGTATGATGTTTATATTCCCTCGTAACACTTGATTGTATTCAGGTAACACCCACCCATCATATAGCAAAAACCAAATTTCTCAGACTATTTAAATAAAGAACTTAACATACTATAAAAATATTAAGTTGCAGTTTCACTGAATTTTGTCTCAACATTATTAATAATTGCAACAATGTAGTGCCCCCTGAAATAACCATATTAGATAGCAAAACCCAAACCCCACTTTTTCTCGACTCAGTTTTTTACTTTTTACATACTGGTATGAATGACAAACTGGAATCTAGACATGATAATTGATCGACTAATTCTGGAATCAGATTAAGAAATCCATTCCTCACCAAAGCTAATAAGCCATTATTCTTCACCCAATATATGAATGACTATAATTTGTTAAGACATCTATGGGATTCTGCAAGAATGGTCCAATTTTTATGGGTGAAAAGATCAGCCAACAAAACCCAATAAAGTTATGGATTTTTAAAGCAGCCACGACGAGCAACCGCAGAAAAAAGAGGGATTTTTAAAAAATAAACCCTAGATTTTCAAATGCCTAAAAAAATCAGTGTTACCTCGTCTGCTTCAGGATCAGAAGGATGATTTGCTGCTTCTAAGATGCAAACTCTAGCTTCAAACCAGCGATTGAAAGGGGCTTTGAGAGAGAATCGGGGAAAGGGGTTTCATATGGGGAGAGAGAATCAGAAGATTGGGGATGGGTTTGCGAGAATCGGAGATGGGTTTGAGAGAATCGGAAGGAAGGAATTTCATAAGAGGAAGGAATTTCATAAGGATGGGCTAGGGAGTGAGCTCTGTGAAACAACGAATTTCATAAGGAAGGGTTTGAGGTGAGGGAGTCACGTGGTTTCTTTTTTAAGACCCGTTCAATTGCTTTTGACCCGCGTGTTCCTTAGTCCGTTTGTTGGTCCGTTTAATTGGTCCGTCGCAGATTCGTGCTGTAAATATATATATATATATATATATATATATATATATATATATATATATATATATATATATATATATATATATAAAGTTATTCGAATATAAATTTTAAATAAAAATACGAATTCGAATATATTTAAAATTTTTCGATTTCATTGGTATTTTTGTTTGTGCATCATAGATACATTTATAATAGCTTATCAAATTCATAAACTTACAATAACTTCTCAAATTCGCAAACCAAATGCATATATGGTGTCCCTTTTTTCATATTCTTATTCCAATTAAAGTGATATATTATAATGATATCACTTAAAATTAATCAAATTATTATTATAAATATTGTCATTAAAATATGTCATATTTAAAATTTATCTACTAAATTATTAATAAATTTAGTTGTATTTTGCACCAGTTATTAAACTTATTTATTAAAAAAATAAAGTTTAAGTTGCTTTAAATAAACTATAATAAAGAGATTTTATATATAGTTGTTCTATTATATCAATAATTGGTGATTATCAAGAGCATAAGTTAAAAAGCTATGAAGAGCTCTCGAGGGAAGTGTATACACACTACAAGAAATTAGGAATGTAGTGAAGGAAATTTTGTGAAGGAATTCATTCCTTCACGTGTGGAGTTTTCTAGCGAAGGAATTGTGAAGGAAAAAAATGTAGTGACAATATAGTTATTAGCGAAAGAAACATCATTCACAATTTATTTTTTTTTCTTTCGCAAATTTGAGGTGGTAGAAGTATATTTGGCGCCAATTTATAATATAAATTTGTGAGGAAAAAAAATTATTAATGAATGAATTATTACTCACTATATATTATTGCTCAGAGATTTTTTGAGAGAGATAAAATTAGTCATTGTTTTGTTCTAAATAAATTTTTTAGAATTAATTTTGGTGAATATAAATTGTAATATAAATAAATTTAATTTTTATAGTAAAAATATATTTTTAATAATACTTTGTAAGTAACTTACAATATCGACTATTTCTTTAATCAAAGTAAATAAATTTACAATAATTTAAACTTTAAAATTTCATACATTGTCCTTGAAAAAAAAGATAAAAAAAAAATAACGCAAGCTGTGGAATAGACCACAAATTCTAAAATATATTCTGTAGAAAGACTTAAGTTTGAGTTTTATTCTTAGTTAATTCTTGGAATCCTATAACTGATATTGTAATGAAATTAATTTTTAAAATAAAAAAATGTTCTTAATAAAACTTTTTAAATAATTTATAATATTAAATATTTTATTAATTTACAATAATTCAAATTTTAAAATATTATAAATTGACAATAAAAAATTATAATAATTAAGACTCTTTTTGTGGAACAAATCACAGATGTGTTAAATTATTACTTTTCTGTTCCACAAAAGAGTTATATTTCAATTTGTTATTAACTAATTTATGACATTCTAAAATTTAAATTTAAATTTAAATCTATTTAAGTTTTTGAAATAATAATTTTATTTATAATATTACTTTTTAAAGAATTTACAATATTAGTTGTTTTTATAAATTAAAATCAAACTCTTTTTTTTTGAAACAGTCCCTAATTTAATTAGGAGTTCTGTACTAGGTCTGGAAAAAGAGTAGCTCAACGAATGCATTTTCATTCCCCGTTTTTGCCCAAAAATTGACGTCGCTCGCTCTCTTCCCTCCCACCTGCGATTCCCTTTTCCCTCTCCCTCTTCACCGGTGACTTCCTTTTTCTTCTTCACCAGTGACGATTCCCTCTCTCACTTCCTTTCCCCCTTCCTCTCCATTGCCCACATACACACACAACGAGGAAAAAATAGAGGATTTGGGCGTGAGGAGGTGAATGGAGGAGGCTTGATTTGGGCGTGAGGAAGCGAACGGAGGAGGCTTGATTTGGTTGTTTGGTAAGTTACTCTCACAACCACTGCTATACTCACACACATACACCCACCCACTGCTATACACACACAAACACACATTATCGCACACAGTATACACACACCCACTGTCAATTAATTATCTGTCTGTGTTCGTATGTACTTATGGTAAGAATTTTAGGTCCAAATTCTTAAACATAATGATACTATACTATATGTGTAACAACCCGATATTTTCTACATAAATAAATAAGAAATTTTGCGTATAATTTTTTTTATTATTATTTATTTAAGGATGAGGATTTGTACAAGATAATGTGTATGTGTATTTATGTGGTAAATAAAAATATATTTATTACATAAATATTTACAAATAATTTCATTTTAGAATTATTGATTTTTATAAAGTATATTCCTATAATAATTAATTTATTGTAGAAATGCTTTATTAACTATTTTTCATGAAAATATAATCATATATTATTTAAATAATATATGGAGCGATTTTTAGAATAATTATAATAATTATTTTATTATATGAATTTTGGTACAGATTATTAAGTTAACTATTTTATCTTAATTATTAAGGTTAAATATGATAGATAAATCAGATATGGAATCCAAACCCTAATTTTGGATTATTGTCAAGGTATGATAATAATAATATAATATTAATTATATTTTAATTTTTCAGTGCTGTGAATATGTACTGTATACGTGGACCGATAATGGTTGGTCAATTATGTCGTTATATGACAAACCCTAAGTATTGACTGGAAACCCTAAATTGCTAATTTAGGATGTCTAATGCTCATTAGTGGACTTTCAACCCTAATGATCATGATTAATGTGATTAGAAACCCTAATTACAAATTTTTAATCCTAATTATTAAATTGTTATTTCTAATTAGTAAATTGTTAACCCTAATTATCAAATGGGTGCCTTAATTGATAAATTAGTGATCTTAATTAGCAAGGTAATTATGTTTATTTAATTTTAAACCCTAATGTTCCTGTATATGTAATTAGCAAATTAAACTCGATTAAAAAAACACTAATTTGCAAAAATTAGAAACTAACATTATTTTTTTATTTTATTCTAAACCCTAAATGCAATTTAAGAAATTCTTTTTGTGCTAAACCTTAGGGTTAAACCCTAAGAGTCAAACCCTAAGGGTTTGCAAGATTACATAGTTGCCCTTAAATTCATATGACCAATCTAGAAATAAAATTTATATGGGAATGACCAAAAAGCCCTTTTGTCACATTTTTATGTTTGCTTGCAAATCTATACAAGATGAGAGTTGGTGACCAACTCATACCAACCCCATGTGCTCAAAATGACAGCAACAAGCTCTAGACATCAGCCATTCATGCATCCAAGACATCTATATATAGAATTGGAGAGAGAAAAATCTCATTTGGCCACTTATTTTGCACAAACACATATCCAAGAGCTCCTCCCACTAAAACCCACGAAATATTGAAGTGTACCAGTCCCAAAACCGAGCCCCACTAGTATCCATAACAAATTACAAGATCAGAATCAAGGATCAAGGTGTAAAGAGGTAGAACCCTAATTTTAAATCTGACTTTGATCCTTTGTTAGATGTTCATTTTTTTATGTTAAACATGTTGGTTATGGTGTCAATAGATGATCTGGGTTGGCACATGTTAGATTCATAACATCAAAGTGCTCGAAATTGAAAATTTTCAAAATTTGGAAAAAAACTTGGTTCTATGGTCTGACGACGAATGTCAGAGGCCACAGATCCTTGCTCGATTATGTTTTGTGTTGTTTTTAAGTTGTTAATAGTAGCCAACAATGTTGTCTTTAATCTGTAAAAAGAATCAAAGTCATATCTGTTGTAGATTAAAAGTTATTTAAGGTCAAAGTGGGTTGACCGGCATTGACCGACTGTTTTTGAAACCTAGAATTTGCCCAGAAAGTCTGACAAGAAATGTCAGGCCTTTTATCTTTGTGATCTTTAATGTGTTTTGTGTTTTGAAACTTTATAGTTGTAGTCTGATTTGTTGTAAGACCCCGAATTTTATGAAATAAAAGTATTCAATAATTACTATTCAGTAAATGGTTAAATTGATAAATGTTAAAGTTAAGGGTGATATATGAATTTTTTTTTAAAATACACAAGTGGTTGTAAAATATTCATTGTTGTCGGGGAATATTCGTTTGGTCGTGGAATATTCTTTCTGTCGGGGAATATTCGTACGACGGCGCAGCCATTTGTGGGCCCCATAACAGAATAACTGTCGAATGAAGAAAACGACAAAAATTGAGTTTTTATAATTAACGGCGTAGTTGTTACCGTTAATACTGTTGGAATACCCGGTGGTTAAAATACAGTAATGCGCGTTATTGCACAGTAGCACACTGTATACATAGTATTTTTGAAATTATTGATTCTTACGAAAGAAGGAACTACTGAATAATTGTCACAGTAATTACTGTTCAATATTTTATTTTATTGATTCAATAATTACTGCGTTGATATTTTATATTATTGTTGTTTCAATAATTGTCACTGCACAGTATTTTCCATTATCAGATCAATAATTCATATTATTTAAATAATATTATTAGATAACATTATTGGCAATGTCTAGAAAGTTCTGTTTAAGGAGAGGTTTGGTCACCTAATTGCGCGCCAGTAAGGAGAAATTCTTATCGGAAAGCCCCCTATTTCCTGGGAACGGCCTGGTTGTCATAAATGTGATTCTATAATATTATTTGTGAACAATTAATTATTGATTCATATGATAAGGAAATATTTATTTTATGTGGATATAAATGGGGGATATATTTTTGTGGTTAAAAATGAAGGAGTTAATTTTGAGGTGTTTTATCTGTATTTTTGTCGGAACGGAGGTATTGAAAATCAAATTAGGGTTTTCGAGATATTTTGCGAGGGTTATAATTTTTAATCTGACCGTTGGATCATTGTAATTTTTGGATATGTTATACATATATAAGTTGAGTATATGTCCACAAGTTTTGAACCATTAAAAATGAACGTATGATTTGTTATGAATTTTACGAGATGACTGGTTCAGAAATTTTTGAAGTTTCAAAATTTATCATTTTGGTGGAAAATTCTAGAATTGGTGGGCCCCACTCTTGGTTGGTAAAGAAATGTGCTGAGATTTTTATTCAAATGTGGTGGGTGGGAATAGTAGCAGGTAAAGCCATCAGGTTACATGTTAAGTCTGCTTCGGCGTGCTAACATTTTCCTATAAATAGAGGGCTAAGTTAGAATTGAAAATTACACCAGAATTCATAAGTTTTCTCTCTTTCTCTCTCTAGATTATTGAGTGTATTTTGTGAGTATTTAGATACTCTGTGAGGTTCTATTCATCAGTGCAAGTTTCCTTCAGCCTTATTCCGATCAGAAGTACTGCTCTTTTGAGATAAGGGATAGTAAGAGATTTTAAGGGTTGTTATATTTTCCAGTTTCGTAATTTTTCTGACCTTCAAAAATTCTGGAAAAATTTGAAATGATATTTTGATGAGTTTTCTTTATTGTGTCCAAAAATGGTGATTTTTGGATGTATAGATTGAGAGTTATGAATTTTATGAGAAAAGACTATTTTAAAAGTAACCGCTTATAACTTCTTGTGGTTAACTCCAAAATTGATGAAATTTTTATTGGGAGTACATGTATATGATAGGAGTATACTCTGTGAATTTCAGAATTTTTAGATAAAAGTACAATTTTTGATAAATGTCTAAATATTCGGCTGTTTTGGCCATATGAAAAATAGTAAATGACTTTTAAAAATTCTGAGAAAAATATATGTTTACTATGGGACTATATTATGCTAAATTCCAAAAAAAAAATATTTTTGGAACTGATTTGATATTTTTCATAAAAATAGTCTAGTTATGAGTAAATGAATTAAATATGTTTTATGAAGTAAAAAAAATTAGAAAATAGGATTTTATGGTTTGAGAATCCTATATGAGGTATATGCAGATTTTTGATGAGGATTTTTGGTTATTGGTGATGAAATCTTATGAGTCTGGCATTTTAGAATGATTAAATATATTATTTAGTAAAGTGTAATCAATTAAAATAAATTGTTTATAAGCTTAAGAAATATTATTCTTTCAATATCATTATATCGAAATATTGGTATGTATTTTATTGTGGAATTTCTACCTTTTTGTGTCGGGGTTACTATTCATGAGTTACTATTCACGAGTTACTATTCACGAGTTACTATTCATGAGTAGTTCACGAGTTACTATTCACGATAAAATTGATTTCTTTTTCTAACCAAATTATAGTTGATTTATGAATATTACTCTTGAGATTAAAACTATATGTTGATCATATTATTTTTATTATCATATATAACATTTTTATAACCTTGATGTTGAAATTCTCTTTCACATGAGTGTAAAGATGGGTAGATTATTGGTATGATTATGACTTTGGGTTCTCTTTGGTCAGTAGTGCAAAGTTGAATTATTGACTAGTATGATCATGACCATTGAATTTATAATTGAATATCTTCAGCTTAATTGCAAAGGTGAAATGATCAACATGGTTATAATTATTGTTTATATAAATGATTATATATTTCTTTGAGATATTAATATATTTGGCCTATAGTGCAAATATGAACTGTTGATGAATATATTTGGCCGTAGTGCAAATATGAACTGTTGAGGAATATCTTTGGCCTGTAGTGCAAAGATAAAATATTGATGAATATCTTTGGTCTGTAGTGCAAAGATGAATTGTTGATGAATATCTTTGGTCCGTAGTGCAAAGATGACATGTTGTTGAATATCTTTGGCCAGTAGTACAAAGATGAACAGATATTGAGATAAACATGACCAACTGATGATACAAATGAATATCTTTGGCCGTAGTGCAAAGATGAAGTTATTAGTATGATTATGAATAGGAAATGTGATTTGGTGTAACCTTGATCTTTGATGTTTCAGGTAAAGATAGGTGATGAAAATTATCTTCGTCCTGGATGAGAAGAGGAATTTAGAACTACAGTTATGATTATGAGTTATTCATATGATTGTGGACCAGAATTGTTGATTGATGTTACAGGGATAAAACATTGTTGGTGGATTTTTAACATGGAGAAGATAATAGACTTAATAGTCTATTTGACTCTTCTAATGGATTGCTCGTTCCGCTGCAACTATGGTTGAAATTTTTATCATTTACCATATGTTCTAAATCTCTGATTTATTATTGATGAAGGCTATTGATAATTTAATCATCTTTAGTCATGATATTCTTTACTGAGCTAGTTGTGCTCACCCTTTTGCTTCACAATTCCTTTCAGGTAATAAGAGTGTAGCTGGGTCGAGCGAGGGTAATGGGGAAATAGAACGGTGGTCTCTAGCTGTGGATGTTCTCCCGAAGCAGTATAGAAAAGTTCATTTAGTAGTTTTATTTGGTGAATCCAATAGGGTAAGGTGTACCCAACGTTGGAAGGGTGGTTTGCCACTATCATACAAGATGTCTAACGACATATAACCTCGTGTCATCATAAGACAGGGATGTGCTCATCCAGTTGCTGAGTATATATACGAGCACTACCTATATAATCTTGGTGTTTGTTTGAAGTATAATTCTCAATTAGAGACAGTAGAGATAATGATATGTTAAGAGAAGACTCACCATTGGGAAGAATAAGATAGTAATCTTCTCATTTTTCTTTGGGGTCTATTGGGTCAAACAAGGATAATTATGTGGCCATATGATATCTATCATAACCTAGAAGCATGGCCTCCCATGTACGAAGGTTTCCTTGAGCACTTCCCAAAGATTCTAATTTCTAAAATAATTTTTGACTATACCTTTATGTAAGGTGTTACTGTGAGGTGCTGTCCACGGTTGAGACATGTGTCACATTTGGTATATATTTGTATTCAAACTCACAGCATATGTGTTGTTATATTTTGTACAACAATTGTTGTAAAAAAGTTGTAGTTGTTTTCTGTACCATGTATTTGGCGACTCAGAATAGGTTTGATGGAATGGACCTATTTTGGGGTTGTTACATTTGGTATCAGAGCTTAGGGATATGATCTCTGGCGGAGATCGGGGAATACAACTAGGAGGGGTGAGATGAGTAAATCCTTCGCTAGTGTGTCCTACCATAGCTTATTTGTTGGTCAGCCATAATATTGGGATATTATGTGATATGTTAATTTGTTTAATTAACCCTTGTTTTATGGTAGTATTTGAGAATGGCAGCTGAGAATGCTAACAATGGAGTGAATGAGACTGTGGGGATACCTCTAATCACTAACCGTGATAATGTGATGTCAGACGAAGAAGGAATTAGAGATATTCATGTGGTGAGTGAAGAATTGATAGTTGCACCCGAGATAGTCGCAGAGGTAACAGCTGAGACTGAGGAAGAAGAGGAAGAAGAAGTACCTGAGGAGAGTTTATTAGAGGTATTATATGATCAAAATGTAGAATTTCAAAATCGTATTCATGAGTTAGAAGAGCAGGCAGAAGAACGACAGGCGGTCGTGGAACAAAAGGATGTAACAATTCAAGCTTATGTTACCCGATATGTGATGCTTGAACAGAAGCATTCTTTGACAGAGTATAAGATGATAAAAATGAAATCTGAGCTGAAAGAAGAAAAAACTGAATGAGTGAGAATAAGTGATGCATGGGCAAAAGCCGCACGACACGTGGATATTGTGGAAAGAGATGTTCGATCTAAGAAGGCTAAAATAGATGATATGAATTTCTCTTTTTGGAAAGCAATTGGGAGAACCCAACATCGAGTTTTGAATTACCCTGTACATAGCGGTCAACCTGAATCTGATATGGATCGAAGATTGATGATTCAGATCATGAATGAGGAGTACGAAGAGGCAGTTGAGGGAGGAATATGTCATATAGAAAGGTATATTCCAACGGTAATGATAACGCCAAATGCTGCTCCAGACAAGTCAAAGCCGAGTAGTTCGAGGGATGGCGGTTGTCATGACTTCCCAACAAATGAGGAACCCAAATGAAGTTATCATGAGAGATGAGCAATGGAGAAATCATGATAATCTGAGAGATAGAATCTAAAATGGAAGTAAGGTATTCTCAACTCTTTAAAATACCAGGTACGTAAATTTCGGGGACGAAATTTCATAAGGAGGGGATATTGTAAGACCCCAAATTTTATGAAATAAAAGTATTCAATAATTACTATTCAGTAAATGGTTAAATTGATAAATGTTAAAGTTAAGGGTGATATATGAATTTTTTTTTCAAAATACACAAGTGGTTATAAAATATTCATTGTTGTCGGGGAATATTCGTTTGGTCGTGGAATATTCTTTCTGTCGGGGAATATTCGTACGACGGCGCAGCCATTTGTGGGCCCCATAACAGAATAACTGTCGGATGAAGAAAACGACAAAAAATGAGTTTTTATAATTAACGGCGTAGTTGTTACCGTTAATACTGTTGGAATACCCGGTGGTTAAAATACAGTAATATGCGTTATTGCACAGTAGCACACTGTATACACAGTATTTTTGAAATTATTGATTCTTACGTAAGAAGGAACTACTGAATAATTGTCACAGTAATTACTGTTCAATATTTTATTTTATTGATTCAATAATTGCTGCGTTCATATTTTATATTATTGTTGTTTCAATAATTGTCACTGCACAGTATTTCCTATTATCAGATCAATAATTCATATTATTTGAATAATATTATTAGATAATATTATTGGCAATGTCTAGAAAGTTCTGTCTAAGGAGAGGTTTGGTCACCTAATTGCGCGCCAGTAAGGAGAAATTCTTATTGGAAAGCCCCCTCTTTCCTGGGAACGGCCTAGTTGTCATAAATGTGATTCTATAATATTATTTGTGAATAATTAATTATTGATTCATATGATAAGAAAATATTTATTTTATGTGGATATAAATGAGGGATATATTTTTGTGGTTAAAAATGAAGGAGTTAATGTTGAGGTGTTTTATCTGTATTTTTGTCGGAACGGAGGTATTGAAAATCAAATTAGGATTTTTGAGATATTTTGCGAGGGTTATAATTTTTAATCTGACCATTGGATCGTTGTAATTTTTGGATATGTTATACATATATAAGTTGAGTATATGTCCACAAGTTTTGAACCGTTAAAAATGAACGTATGATTTGTTATGAATTTTACGAGATGGCTGGTTCAGAAATTGTTGAAGTTTCTAAATTTATCATTTTGGTAGAAAATTCTAGAATTGGTGGGCCCCACTCTTGGTTGGTGAAAAAATGTGCTGAGATTTTTATTCAAATGTGGTGGGTGGGAATAGTAGCAGGTAAAGCCATCAGGTTACATGTTAAGTCTGATTCGGCGTGCTAACATTTTCCTATAAATAGAGGGCTAAGTTAGAATTGAAAATCACACCAGAATTCATAAGTTTTCTCTCTTTCTCTCTCTAGATTATTGAGTATATTTTGTGAGTATTTAGATACTCTGTGAGGTTCTATTCATCAGTGCAAGTTTACTTCAGCCTTATACCGATCAGAAGTACTGCTCTTTTGAGGTAATGGATAGTAAGGGATTTTAAGGGTTGTTATATTTTCCAGTTTCGTAAGTTTTCTGACCTTCAAAAATTCTGGAAAAATTTGAAATGATATTTTGATGAGTTTTCTTTATTGTGTCCAAAAATGGTGATTTTTGGATGTATAGATTGAGAGTTATGAATTTTATGAGAAAAGACTATTTTAAAAGTAACCGCTTATAACTTCTTGTGGTTAACTCCAAAATTGATGAAATTTTTATTGGGAGTACATGCATATGATAGGAGTATACTCTGTGAATTTCAAAATTTTTAGATAAAAGTATAATTTTTGATAAATGTCTAAATATTCGGCTGTTTTGGCCATATGAAAAATAGTAAATGACTTTTAAAAATTCTGAAAAAAAATATATGTTCACTATGAGACTATATTATGCTAAATCTCAAAAAAAAAATAATTTTTGGAACTGATTTGGTATTTTTCATGAAAATAGTCTAGTTATGAGTAAATGAATTAAATATGTTTTGTGAAGTAAGAAAATTAGAAAATATGATTTTATGGCTTGAGAATCCTATATGAGGTATATGCAGATTTTTGATGAGGGTTTTTGGTTATTGGTGATGGAATCTTATGAGTTTGGCATTTTAGAATGATTAAATGCATTATTTAGTAAAGTGTAAACAATTAAAATAAATTATTTATAAGCTTAAGAAATATTATTCTTTCAATATCATTATATCGAAATATTGGTATGTATTTTATTGTGGAATTTCTACCTTTTTGTGTCGGGGTTACTATTCATGAGTTACTATTCACGAGTTACTATTCATGAGTTACTATTCACGAGTTACTATTTACGATAAAATTGGTTTCTTTTTCTAACCAAATTATAGTTGATTTATGAATATTACTCTTGAGAATAAATATATATGTTGATCATATTATTTTTATTATCATATATAATATTTTTATAACCCTGATGTTGAAATTCTCTTTCACTTGAGTGTAAAGATGGGTAGATTATTGGTATGATCATGACTTTGGGTTCTCTTTGGTCAGTAGTGCAAAGTTGAATTATTGACTAGTATGATCATGACCATTGAATTTATAATTGAATATCTTCAGCTTAAGTGCAAAGGTGAAATGATCAATATGGTTATAATTATTGTTTATATAAATGATTATATATTTCTTTGAGATATTAATATATTTGGCCTATAGTGCAAATATGGACTGTTGATGAATATATTTGGCCGTAGTGCAAATATGAACTGTTGAGGAATATCTTTGGCCTGTAGTGCAAAGATGAAATATTGATGAATATCTTTGGCCTGTAGTGCAAAGATGAATTGTTGATGAATATCTTTGGTCCGTAGTGCAAAGATGACATGTTGTTGAATATCTTTGGCCAGTAGTGCAAAGATGAACAGATGTTGAGATAAACATGACCAACTGGTGATACAAATGAATATCTTTGGCCGTAGTGCAAAGATGAAGTTATTAGTATGCTTATGAACAGGAAATGTGATTTGGTGTAACCATGATCTTTGATGTTTCAAGTAAAGATAGGTGATGAAAATTATCTTCGTCCTGGATGAGAAGAGGAATTTAGAACTACAGTTATGATTATGAGTTATTCATATGATTGTGGACCAGAATTGTTGATTGATGTTACAGGGATAAAACATTATTGGTGGATTTTTAACATGGAGAAGATAATAGACTTAATAGTCTATTTGACTCTTCTAATGGATTGCTCGTTCCGCTGCAACTATGGTTGAAATTTTATCATTTACCATATGTTCTAAATCTCTGATTTATTATTGATGAAGGCTATTGATAATTTATTTATCTTTAGTCATGATATTCTTTACTGAGCTAGTTGTGCTCACCCTTTTGCTTCACAATTCCTTTCAGGTAATAAGAGTGTAGCTGGGTCGAGCGAGGGTAACGGGGAAATAGAACGGTGGTCTCTAGCTGTGGACGTTCTCCCGAAGCAGTATAGAAAAGTTCATTTAGTAGTTTTATTTGGTGAATCCAATAGGGTAAGGTGTACCCAACGTTGGAAGGGTGGTTTGCCACTATCATACAAGATGTCTAACGATATACAACCTCGTGTTATCATAAGACAGGGATGTGCTCATCCACTTGCTGAGTATATATACGAGCACTACCTATATAATCTTGGTGTTTGTTTGAAGTATAATTCTCAATTAGAGACAGTAGAGATAATGATATGTCAAGAGAAGACTCATCATTGGGAAGAATATGATAGTAATCTTCTCGTTTTTCTTTGGGGTCTATTGGGTCAACCAAGGATAATTCTGTGGCCATATGATATCTATCATAACCTAGAAGCATGACCTCCCATGTACGAAGGTTTCCTTGAGCACTTCCCAAAGATTCTAATTTCTAAAACAGTTTTTGACTATACCTTTATGTAAGGTGTTACTGTGAGGTGTTGTCCACGGTTGAGACATGTGTCACATTTGGTATATATTTGTATTCAAACTCACAGCATATGTGTTGTTGTATTTTGTACGACAATTGTTGTAATAAAGTTGTAGTTGTTTTCTGTTCCATATTTGGCGACTCAGAATAGGTTGGATGGAATGGACCTATTTTGAGGTTGTCACATTTGTGCTCTTTGATCTGATCTTGAAATCAGTCTTATACCAGATGTAGATTGCAAGATATGGAAGGTCAAACTGCGTGGACCGACCATGACTTGCTAAGTTTCTGGGTAACCCAGAAACAGCCCAGACCGGCCTGACAACATTTTTAAACCGTTTTGATCTGTCAGTGTATTAAGGTTTTATTGTTGTTGTGTTATCAAAGTTGTAGTATGTAGTTTATACTATATGTTTATGCCTTAAAATATCCTAAATATAAAACTGAATGATTGCAGTGGATGGTCAAACTAGGACAGACGAACATGGAAGCTGTTTTCTGGGTAACCCAGAAAACGCTTGACCATGTCATCTGACATGGTTTGACCGGCCTTTATATGTTTGATCTGTTGTTGTTTTAGTGATTTAATGTAATAGAACTCTTCTTTGTCATGTTGGCTACACACTGCAACCTTTAAATCACTAAAACATTGCAAGGATTTCAAGTTGTGGAAGCCCAAAAGTGTATGCTCGAACTGTTCTTCATTTTTGGGCAACCCAGAAATGAAGAAGAGCCTCTGACAGCTTGTTCATGACTCTAGATCTCTTACGTTAAGTGTTGTTTGTCCATGTTTGTGGTTGGATCTTGTAGTCGTGCATTAGTACTACAATATCGGACAACAACCTGTCCAGAAATATCATGACCAGATCAAAAATCGTGGTCAAAGGAGGAACCTTGAAACTGCCTTATGAATGCTCAAGAACATGAAGGACACCTATAGCGACAGTTTTGTCACTATAGGTGGCCTTTAGTGACAGACACTATTTTATTTTCTGGAAATTAATTATTAAATAGAAAAAAAATAGTTTTTAATTATTAAAAATACAAAATAAATTATTAAAAATTATTTTAAATTCTGAAAATTAGTTTTTAATTATTTTAAATATATTTCATAAATATTTAATATTTTTAGAATATTAAAAGTATTTAATTTATTTAATTATAATATTATATAAATTATTTAAAAATGATTTTAATATTAGAAAAATCATTAAAAATTATATTATGATATAAGAAAATATTTTAAGTTATTTTTAATGACTTTTAATATTTTGTGATAAATTTCATTAATATTTAAATATTAATGGTAATTAATTTATTTACTAAATGAATTAAATAAATTAATTAAAAATAATTTTATTATATTAAAAATTATTTTAAATGAAAATAAAGTGTTTAAAAATATTTTAAGTTATAAAATATAACTTTTAATATTTAAAGGATAATTTTATTAATAATTAAATATTAATGATTATTAAGTTATTACTAATGATATTAAATTTATTTAATAATTATATTAAATAAATAGTTTATAAATGATTTTATTAATTTAAAAATCATTTAAAAGGGATAGAAATGAATTAAAAATATTTTAAGTTATGAATAATGACTTTTAATATTTTGATAAATAGAACATTAGTACTTTGATAATAATGGTAATTATTTAGAAATGATTTTAAATGTTTTAAAAATCATTTAAGGGTAATTTTAATACTTTAAAAATATTTCAAGTTATTATAAATAACTTTAATATTTTAGAAATGATTTCATTAATAGTTTAATACTAATTAAATATTAATGATAATAGCATTAATTAGTATTTAAATCATTTTAATGTGATTCGATGTTTGAAATTTTGTGATAAATCATAATAAATGTTTTAAAATTATATTAAGTAATTTAAAAATAATATGACTGATATTAAGTTACAGAATAGAGTCTTAGACTCGATAAATTACCCGATAAAGTTGTCGGTACACCGACATATTTCAGAAATTGATCTGGACTTAGATAATGTGATTAGATAAGTGATTATTTGTGATTCAATGGTTGTTAAATCTATGTGCCAATGTGATTAGGGTATGTGCTGACTGCGATAAGCAGTGTTATATGTTATAGTATGTTGTTCTAATAGAACGAACGATCTTATTAATGATAGGTCGTGAGATAAGCGATAAATCTAAATTGCAAACTGTAAGCAGCGCTTCAGGCAAGTATCTAACCTTTGCATTTTTTTATGTAATGGACATGAGTAAGAGTGTTTCTAAACTATATTATTACTGTACATATTATTAACCTTATATTATATACGCTCATTGCTTATCAACATATTAGTATATGATAATTCAGATATATATATTCTGTTCGTTAATTTCTGTAAATGGTTAAACAAGTGTCCCCACTTGGATATTCATTGTATGTAATCACATGTTAATATACCTTTGTCAATTACCCGTATATATATATATATATATATATATATATATATATATATATATATATATATATATATATATATATATATATATATATATATATATATGTTGAATTATAGACTATTGTTGAAACAAGATAAAACCTTTGATTTGAAACCCAGACAAGTATGAACATCCCTACACGGGAAAACTTTTATGTGCCCAAGGCGGAACAGAGTGAACGATCCTATCATTCTTGTAATGTAGTATTGATCAATGCAGGGCATAACGGGCTGATCACCCCCCATGCCCGTAAGTTATGTCGGTTTATAGATGAATTTCTGTTTAACCTTTTCGAAAATGAAAACAATGTTCATGGGATGTCACCATAACCCCAGTTATAGTCATTATGTAGTTTTAAAAATTTGAAAGAGAGTTGTTATGTTATTATTATCGGTTCAGAATACTTCATAACTATTGACTTGTTGTAGAAGAATAGTACAAAGAAAATATTTAAATCCTTTCAGCTTATATATATATAATTGCTATTACTTGCTGGGCACTCAAATGTTCATCCTTGCTTAAATTTAAATGTTTTCAGCTAAGTGCGAACGACTAGAGAGCTCTGCTAAGAACAAAGGAAAATGGAAGGTTGCTGAATGAACGAATTACTATGTTATGTAATAGTTTGATATTATTAAGACAATTATGATATATATTATCTATCATGGGATGTAATGAATATTTAAAGGTTACGTACTTGGGGGATTAGACTCTGATGATATGTAAATTAAGTTGATCTTTATATTATTGTTATTATTATTAGTATTATTTCGCTCATAGAGATGGTATCGTGAAGAATCGAGTTCGGGTTTTAAGTACCCGAGTTTGGGGTCGTCACAGTATGAGTTGTTAATTAGGCTATATCTTAGATATTTGGCACATTAAGTAGCCACCAACCAAATCTGGTTTACTAGATGTTTCTGTTTGGCTATTCGTATTTGTTCATTTCAAATATGTGAAAATGTAGTTTATGGGAGGAAATGTTGTTTACTTAATTTTGTTCAGTGTGTTTTTTTTATTCCCACACAGTAATTAATGAATGTTTCTTCCTCACAAGAAGGCATTTAAAGCGAAGTAATGCTTTTACTGTTATCAATAAAACCTACTTTTAACTTTGTTGTTTTAAGTGTGAGAAATTTTGTGTTTTTCAAATAATGGTTACTAATATATGTAGCTCTTAGTTTAAACTCATGGGTGGATGAGCATATATTTATGTTTATGCATTCCTTGAAATTCAGTATTAAGATTCTCCATTGAGTTCTTAGTATACTTTCTCTTGCAACTTGTGCAGGCTTCAGGGAAAGTCCCAAGTAGTACAAGATGAATTGGTAAGACTTGGTGAACAAATGGTTACTAGTTCTAAAGGCACAAGAGCTTTAGCTTTGGAGCTTTTTCGTGAATTTGAGGATAGATTTCTGCAGCATATTACAACTGGTGAGGTGAGTATATAGAAGGAAAAATTTGTCTTATATATTCGTGTACTTTTTACAAGATCATTCATACATATTATGTTATATTGAATTGTAATTTATTAAATTAAAAAAAAAGTATTGAAGTGTTTCATGAAAAGGTTTACGAAAAGCACATTATATGAGACTTGTTATTTTGGAGTTTATTGCTACTATTTTTGGTTTTTAATTTTGTTGTAGAGAAATTATATGAATTTGTTCTTGGGGAATTAAATTCAATCATTTTGAAACGTTGTTTTTAGGTTAAAAGATTGAACCTTTTCCCTAGCTACTAAGCTGCTACTGTAATTGGACTTACGTTTTAACATTTGAGTCCACATTTTATACAGAAGTTCATTTTTTTGTGTTCTAGTTGTGTGTTGATACTTTTTATACTGTAATTGCCATCAATAAACTAGGTATTAAAAATATTTGACAACGTATTAAAAATATAATATTTGACAACAAAAAATTAACTTAATAACAATGGAGAGGATATTGTTGTTAATACTAAAATAAATGGCAACATTTTTTATCGTTGCAAATCATATCAACTTTCGTTGTACATATAAAGAAACGACAACATATAATGTCATTGCTAATCGACGACTTTCGTTGCTATTGAAAAATAACTAGTAACAAACATTTTCATTGCTGATTCAGCATAATGTCATTGCCAAATAATATAATCAGCAACGAGAATCATTGCTAAAAAGTTTACATTCCGCAACGAAAGCAAGCTTAGGCAACAATTTTCATAATTTATTGCAACGAAAAATTTTGTTGCAAAATGGTGTCAATTGCAATGAAAATGCATGGTCGTTGCAAAAAAAAAAAAGAGTTCATTTCGTTGCCAATTAGAAGGCTTTTGCAACGAAATGGGCTTTTTAGCAACCAAATTTTAATTATTCTACAACAATACATTTTGTTGCTAAAGGATCGATATCTCTGTACGAAAGCCAAATTTCGTTGCAAAATGTATTACTTTTGGCAACGAAAAAAATACGTTCATTGCGGAACAATTAGCAACGCTCATTGCGCAACGAAAGACGCAACGACAGTAAAGTCGTTGCCAAAACCCTTTTGCAACGAAAATTGGCACCTTTAACAACGAAAATCGGTTATTACTGAAGCCCCATTTTTTTGTAGTGATTTGTGATCCAATAACTGATATAACTATGTAACAATATGATTAGGTTATGTGCTGACTGTAAATAGCAGTACTATGTGTTATGATATGTATTTCTAATCGATAGAATGATCTTATTAATGATCGGTTTCAACATAAAAGATAAAATTAAGTTGCGTAACTGTAAGCAGCAAACCAGGCAAGTATTTAACATTTGCATTTACTTTATGCAATGGACATGTGTAAGCCAGTTTCAGAAATCTATTGTTATCGTTATGGTTCATGTATCTATACTTTTGTCGATATGCCAGTTCTTGAATTCTATCCGATCATTGGTTATCAATTCAGTATTATTGTACAATCCAAATATATATTTTGTTCGTTAATTTCTAAAATTTGTTAAACAAGTGACCTCACTTGGATAATCATTGTATTTAATCACATGTTGATACATACTTATTGTTTTCCAGTATGTATAGGTTAATTAAAAGCTGTCTAAGCTATTTGACTCGGCTAGACATAGATTTAAAGATAGCGTTGAGATATGTTTTAACTAATTATTCTGGCTAGACGAATATTTGTTAGAACTTGATAGGTTTGAAAAAAGAACTCAATTATTATTGACAGGTCGATGCCAATTGTTTCGGCTGGATCAAAAAAGCGATTAGATATTGAAATCATAGTATGCCATTGTTATAATTTAAATTCTGATTGTAAGACTGAGAAGAACAACCTTTAATGCAAAGGGGAAACTATTGGTCGTATATTCGGCCTTTGCGCGCGGTTTAAGTATTATGCATAATATAGGGTATAATGAAGCTGATCACTTATTATACTTGCAGAGGGGTATGACTTAATCTTTATGGTTATTTGATACATCTGGGTATGTATATCAAAGCAAATCTTTGATAGTTATTCAAGAATTAATTTCAAGATCCTTAGGGATCACTTAGCATAAATTCTGGAAAATATTCTAATTTGCTATTACGTATAATTAATTCTTGTTATTCAGTTATTCAGTTGAATATCAAAAATCGAAAAAAGGTTCATAGTCTGTTGACTGCTCCCCATTTATAGTCAGTACGTAGTTTTAAAATTTGAGATAAATTTGATATGTTGTCATTATTTGTTCAGCTTACTTCACAACTGTTGATTCTTTGTAGAAGTGTCATTCATAGAAAATATTTACTTCTTTCAGCTTATGTTTATTGTTTGCTATTACTTACTGGGAAATCAAATGCTCATTCTTGCTTTAAATGTAAATATTTTCAGTTAAGCGTGAACAACCGGAAGGTTCAGACAGGAACAATGGAAAAGGAAAACAAACAGAATAAGCTTATGGTATCTTATGTAATAGTTAGATGTTATTAAGACTTTGATATTTATTATCTATCATGTAATGAAATATAGTAAAGGTCGCGTACCTGGGACTAGACAACTCTGATATATGTAAATTAAGTTTGATATATATATATATATATATATATATATATATATATATATATATATATTATCATTATTATTCCGCTCAAAGAAATGGTATCATAAAGCACTGAGTTCGAGTTACAAGTACCTGAATTTGGGGGCGTCACAACGTGGTATTAGAGCTATAGGTTAGAAACCTTAGGTGGGATAGACCTTAGGCTATAACCTTAAGGCAGATGGAAACGTTGAAAATACAAATAACACATAAAGAGTTTAAAAGGAGATGAATTGAATAAATTCATCGTAAAAGGAAGACGTATCGTATTATGGAGGAAGAGCGTAGAGAAGCCTCTCGAAGTCTTAATATGCCCAGATAGAGAGAATAAGAATAATAATAATATATGGTTAAGTATGTGAATAAATAAGCTGTAAATCCCTTATTACTAGATAAATAAAGGGGTAGTATGAGAATGTAATCTTGAAACTTGTCTAATTCAGGAAAGTGGATGTTAATAGCGGTTATGCTATCTTTGTTATGTTTTAAAACGTTATGAATGAATAAAATATCAAAGTTTATTTGAAATGTTATGTGCTATAGCTTTAATCTTAGAATGTTTAAGTTAAACTTCAAATACTCAAAAAGTTGAGTAATGAACTAATAAGCATATATTTTAACAGAAAATGCCTCCTAGAAGAAGACAACCACTCCAACAACCACCTCTTGAGGGGTCTACTATCAATAATAACGAGGTCAACGCTAACCCGATTCAGTAATTGGTAACTTTGTTAACGGGAGCACTTGTGAATCAACCGCAAGCTCAAGTTACGACTTTCAAGAAATTCAAAGCGGTTGGAGCGCTAAAGTTTCAAGGGTCTATAAATCCAGTTGAAGCCCAAACCTGGATCATGGAAATAGAGAAGGTGTTTGACGTTGCTAGAGTCAACGAAGATCAAAAGACTGCGTTCGCAGCTTTCATGCTGAAGTCTGAAGCTAGGTACTGGTGGCAGGTAAATAAGGTTCGTGGGGGATAAGGAGTGATATCGTGGGATATATTTAAGGAGATGCTTTTCAAAATGTACTTTCCAGCGAGTTCTCAGAATCAGTTGGAGGTACAATTTCTGGAGCTGAAATAAGGAACTATGACGGTGCCATAATATGCTGCGAAGTTTAACGAGTTGGCTAGGTTTGCCACTTATCAAGTCAATACTGACGAGCGTAAGGCGAGAAGGTTCGAACAAGGATTGAAGCATTGACTTTATATCAACGTTTCAATGTTCTAGTTAAATACATTTGCGACTGTACTGGAAAAGATAATTATCGCGAAAGGTGGAAGCGATGCCTTGACCAAGTACAATCAAGAACAGAAGAAGAGGAAGAATGAGAATGAAAATAAGGCTGGTGGAAGTAACGTTGGAAGTAATAGTAAGAAGAGGAAGTGGAGCGAGAATTCAACTACGGGAGGACAACAAGGAGGTCAGCAGAAGAAAAAGTTTGAAGCTTGTGCGACGTGCGGGAAGAACCACACTGGGGTATGTTTGAAGGGAAAGCGGGTGTGTTTCAACTATGGTCAAGAGGGACACATTGCACCGAACTACTTTAGCCCAAAGAAAGGAGCATGTTTTACCTGCGGTTCGAAGGATCACATGGCTCGTGATTGCCCTAAAAAGCCATCGAGAAGTGCAAGTGGAGGAAAGGGAAACAACGATGTTGGTACATTGACTATCACTGGTCCAGCACAGTCAAGCCGACCTATTGCGAGGACTTTCAATATGACCGTGCAGGATGCTGTTCAGTCTAAGGATGTGATGTCATACTGGGAATGGATTGGTTGTTCAATTATAAAGCAGTAATTGATTGCCAAAGAAAATGTGTTAACCTTATGACTCCGTCAAAGGTTGTGTTCTATGACAACAAGTCACCTCGACATGCAAGTTGTCTGATGATGATGCAAGCAAAGAAGTTGTTGAGATAAGGATGTGTAGGATACTTAGCCTACGTAGTTGATACATAGAAGAAGAATGCGAAGTTAGAAGAGATACCGATCATAAGAGATTTTGCAGACGTATTTCCAGACGATTTGCCGGGTCTTCCGCCGGATCGATAAATCGAGTTCATGATTGACTTACTACCAGGAATTAACGGCCCCGATATCTAAAGCCCTCTACAGAATGGCTCTAGTAGAGATGAAAGAGTTGATGGTGCAATTGCAAGAATTGCTCGACAAGAAGTATATTCAGTTGAGTGTATCGCCATGGGGTGCACCGGTGTTGTTTATTACGAAGAAAGATGGATTGATGCGGCTCTGCATTGATTACAGAGAATTGAATAAGGTCACGATAAAAAATAAGTATCCGTTAACGAGAATTGATGACCTGTTCGATCAACTGAAGGGTGCAAGATATTTCTCAAACATAGACTTGAGGAGTGGTTATCATCAGTTAAAGGTGAGGCTAGAGGATGTACTAAAAATAGCGTTCAGAACTCGGTATGGTCATTACGAGTTTTTGGTTATGTCTTTTGGTTTAACTAATACACCTGCAGCGTTCATGGATTTGATGAATAGGTAAACCATTCTTAGACAAATTCGTGGTGGTGTTTATTGATGATATATTGGTATATTCCAAGACCAAGGACGAACATGTTGAACACTTAAGAGTGACATTGGAGACATTGAGAAAAGAAAAGTTATACGCAAAATTTTCAAAATGTGAGTTTTGGTCGGAACGTGTACAGTTTCTCGGGCACGTTATTGATAAGGACGGAATTTTGGTAGATCCATCAAAGGTTGAAGATGTAATAAACTGGGATCAACCGAAGACACCGTTAGAAGTAAGGAGTTTCTTAGGATTGGCAGGTTATTACGGGCGTTTTATTTAAGAATTTTCCAAGATCGCAACTCCGTTGACGAATTTAACTAGGAAGGCGGTTAAGTTTGTTTGGACAGAGAAGTGTGAGGAAAGTTTTTGAGAATTAAAGAAGAGATTGAGTTTAGCACCTGTGTTGTCATTGCCTGATGATACAGGGAATTTTGTGGTGTATAGTGACGCATCGCATAAAGGACTAGGATGTGTGCTTATGCAGAACGGCAGTGTTATTGCGTATGCATCACGTCAATTGAAAGATTATGAGAAAGGGTATCCGACTCATGACTTAGAGTTGGCTGCGGTGGTGTTTGCCTTGAAGATTTAGAGACATTATCTTTATGGAGAGAGGTGTGAAATATATACCGACCATAAAAGTCTGAAGTATATCTTTACATAGAAAGATTTGAATATGAGGCAGAGAAGATGGTTGGAGTTGATCAAAGACTATGACTGCGAGATTTTCCATCATCCTGGAAAGGCGAATGTTGTTGATAAGTGGGTTTTATACCTACTTATTAAATACCAATTCACGCGAACTATGCCCATCTCAAGTACATTTTAGTGTGTTTTTAGTTGCATTTCATGTTATTTTGCATTGCATATACTTAAAACTCCTTTTGGTGAAAAAGTGCAGGAAACGACCTAATTTGGTGGAATTAGAAGGCACGAGGCGAATGGACGCATGAAGCGAGGCATAAGTTGGGATATGCGTGGCATGAGGATCAAGTGGAGCAGAAGACTAAGCGTGGATGGACAAAGGAAGGAGCAGTGGAACAGATCAGTTGCAGCAGCAGAACCAGAACTCAAAGTTGTAGAAGCCGCGCGACAGGACAAGCTTGGGGACGCGCGCCCGCATGAGCACCCGACTGTATAACATTACACACTGCAAGTTGCGCGCCCGCGCGAGGAATACAAAGAGGAAACGCGCGGCCGCGCGCGACGTTGACTGAAGCTTTTGACTTTATTTTAATTTACGTAACTGAGAGGGAAGGGGAATTAGGTTTTATATATTAGACGTATTTTTCCTATGTAAACAAAAATATACCACCGCTTGGGGGATCAAGCTACTATTGTTTTCTTTCTTCAACTTTGAATAAGTAGATTAGAGTAGATTGAAGCAGTGATTTCTCGAGTGGATTAGATTGAAGACTTGAACCGATTGGAAAGCATTGGAGATTTAACCTTGGAGCAAGAGAACAGATTTGCACTACCATTCTCTATTCTTACTCTCTCTTTGATTCCTAATTGGATCTTATGATGCTTATTCAATATGTGGATGGTAGAATTGAATCAATTATGATTTAACTTCTATTATGAGGTTATAATAGATTCTATGGATTAGTTATTTCTGATATATTGCATTGTCAGCCATATTAATTGCTATGGGATTGTCAAATTAGATTCATGCTATTTGCTTAGTTGATTGGCCATCAATTACTGTGATAACCCATTTGGACTCGAGAGACGACATATGGGCTTAGATCTGATCTTATTAGCTTGTGATTGCATGTTCTACATTGTGATGGAATGTATGATTTGTGCTTAGGGTACACATATACCGAAGCACCACTCGTAGTTAATTGAGAACTTGGGCTTAAACCCTATTTATTTGTAAATCACATAGACATATAGTGGTTTAGATAATGTGGGTGTTCCTGTATATTCTATCAATTGTGGACTATATGTGATATGAGTATGGTACATCGAGAGATGGTTATATTTCACTTTCGTGTTCTCGAATAACAATCCGATATAATTAATTTAGCTTAACATGAAATGTGTGGATTTGAATGAGTCACTAGATGAAATTGTGATCTCAGGTCTTCATTATCTAGTCTCACTCTAGGAATAGTTAGGCTTATTTAATTTAATAGTTTAAATATAAAATATAATATCATTCGTTTAAATAAGACTGAAATGGTTATGTGTTAGTGCTTGGTGAACTTTATTAGTTAATTCTCCATGGGAACGATACTTTACTTACTCTTTATTACTTGTTGACCGTGTATACTTGCACGCATATATTGATTGGTAAAACGACCAACAAGTTTTTGGCGCCGTTGCCGGGGAATTAGCTTAATAATTTTTTTTCAACATTAATTTCAATCAAATTGGTCTTAATTTAAACATTTTTTTATTTTATTTTAATTATCTTCTTATATTTCTTTCTTTTCAGGTACCATGGATGACTTTGTTTATCAATGGCCTTATGCAAATATGCCTCAACCAAGGGACATAAGCACTGAGGGACTCAATGTATTTTCTACATTGTCAGCTCAAATTGCAACACTTTCGGAGAGGTTGGATGTTCTTGCAGGCCAACGTACTCGAGAGATAGCAGTTACATGTGAATATTGTGATGGCGAGCATCCGAGTTATCAGTGCAACATTAGGGTTGGACAAGTACAGTTTGGGGGTGCTTACCTCAACAACTATGTTTATCCCAATTATCATCAAGGGTAGGGGTATCACTCAGATTTTGAATGGAGTTATAACTATCGAGACCCATACTGTGTCCCAAGTCCAACACATCCATCGGGTTTCTCATATCCACCTCCAATGCAACACGAAGAAAATTCAAGGTTGAAGGAATTCATGTCTAAGAGCATAGCAGACCAGGAAGAGATGATAATGAGTCAGGAATTATCAACCCAGAATCTTAATCGACAAATGGAACAACTCATTAACTCTTCAATGAATGGTCCACAATACATGGATTTCGAGAATGAACAAGATAATTCAAGATTGAAGGATTTGTGGTTCAAATTTATAGCATCAACTAAGGCGAAGATGATTGAACAAGAAAGGTCAATTCAAAATCTTCAGAATCAGATGGATCAAATGTTCGAAGCCTTGAACAATCACCCTCCAAACAATTGGTGCTATGACATGGATGATGAAACTGATGGAGAGCCAGAAGTGTACATGCCACTGAATGAACTTAAAGGAGTAGACATTGAGGAGACAACTGAGGGTATGGAAATGAAGAACATGAGCTGACTAGTATAATATCCCAAGTGCCTTCTCAGTTAGAGTTAAAAAATTCAGTGAATTTTGTACACCCATGTCCCCTTGGTAGTCACATCCAAAGCAAGAATTTCTGCGATTATGAGGCCTCTTACAAACCATGGTGGGCTGAAGGAATAGATAATAGAAGAAGAAAATCTTGTTGTATCTATCATGCCTCAATGCAAAAATCTATTCACAGATACAACGGAAGGAACACCTGGCTATGTAATAGAACTGGGGACATCATGTATAGGAAATATGCTAGGTGGCTTCAATCCGAAGACTCTCATGATGGGGAACCTACCAAAGAACATAGCGGTTCTAATGGATGGAGGGTTCCTAGCTTATCGTAGAGGAATTGGATAGTGGTTCAAGAAAAGAGTCCAGCTAACGGACTATAAATAGAGAGCTAGATGGGAGGCACCCCATCCAATCTTTCCCCCTCCTTGTTTAATTCTTATTTACATTTCCATATTTAGTAGATGTTAGATAGTGGTAAATCTTAATAATAACTTTATTGTTTCTCCTCTCAGGTTCATTCCAATTGCTATAAGCATTCAGGATCAAATAGAAGTCAAACCAAACTGAAGCTGCCAGAGTACAGGGTCGCGCGGCCGCGCCCAACTACAAGCCAGACACCACGCGGCCGCGCCATAGCTCAGTCATAGAAATTTTTTTGCTAACTTTTTAGAATTTTTGACTCAAGCATTCGGACAGTTAGAAGCCCACACTCAGTTTTCAACTATAAAATATCTCGAACTTAGCCATCGCCTGATATACCACCGGATTCACCACCCGATGAAGGTGGTGCAGCTGAGCAGTATGAGAGTTTTTCAATAACCCTATACCTTCATTCATCGGGACAATGAATATTATAAGTTTGGGGGTATTGGGATAGTTAGTTGCATATTAGTTGCATATAGTTTGTGCATGATTAGTTTAAAATTGGCATGTTTATGTGTTAGTATATGTGCATGTTTAGTTTTAGTCATTATTACTTGTGTTAGTATATGTTTCGTTGCATTTTATGTGTCGTGCATGTCTCACAAATTCTAGCTTTATGGAAATTTTGTCTAGCCTATGATGAAAGTGAAGTTTGAAGGATTGTGGAGTATTTTGGATAACATAAACCTAGTTATAATGTTTTACACAATGAAATTCATAATGCTATTTAAATGCTTTCGATTTGCACGGACGTGTTCACAATCACTTGTAGGTACAAGAATTATGTGTTGCATTGCTCGATAGAAATTGTAGTTTTAAAAAGGGAAATATGTGGAATGTGAAATTAGACCGTTGAAACCATTGATTTTCAAACTTTGGGAAAACATGGGTATGCTATGTATAAAAAAAATAAAAAATCAAATAGCAATAACGTGACTAGTTTTATTTCGGGGCCCTGGTTACTTGAGTAAGTATGCCCGTAGGGGTGTCTTAACACCTAGCGCCCTAAGATCTCTTATGGTCTGGGAGTCGTTGGTTGAAAGCTCGCTAAGGGGTAACAGTGTAGCCTAATGGAATGAGGCATTGCACAGTCATGAGAAAAAAAAAGGAAAAGAAAAGAAAAATAGCAATAAACACCGCGGAAAAGAGCGAAAATCGCCCTCGTGAGTAGAAATAAATCAGTTAAGCCCATTGTTGAACATCAGCTTGTTTTGATATGTTGGAACAGTCTTTGTTGCATAAGTATACATAAATCTTGATTTAGACTGTAATTTTCTGCTTTGAGCAGTTTAGCATGTGTATTCTCGCTTTAATCAAGTTTTGGTGAACACAACACACACACATCATCTTTATAGCGTATATGAATTATTTGAGTGTATGATATTATGCCTATAGTTTGGTTTGAACTTGTATTCTCGAATCTGGATAATTCACTGAGGCATGTTGGACTGAAATTCTGTTATAGCTGGAATAATGTGAGACTAGTTTGTATCATGATGTAGTTGCATTTTCAGTGTTTTATGTTGTATACATTGCTTGAGGGCAAGCAATAGTTCAAGTTTTGGGGTATTTTGTGGCAACCCGATAATTTAGAGAATTTTTAAAATTTTAATTAATTGATTTAAGATTCAAAATTAGAACCTAGACAGAAAATAAGTGTATGCGTTTAATATTTTTAAGAACGAATTTTGAGGATTTCAAAACTCTGTAAAGGATTTAAGTGAATTATTCAAGATTAAGTAATATGTGAATATGTTCTGTGTATATGTGTATAATATGTGGTTAAGGGTTGACCAGATAAACGATATCGGTAACAAACTCTAATCGTATCTTAAGAACGTCAACGTTCGGTTAGAAAATTCTTAAGAATTATAAGAAACTCTAGAAATAGGTTCTGGAAACCCTAATTTCAGTTCCGAGAATTTGAAACCCTAATTCGGTGTATAAAATCCTAAATTGGGAACTTAATGGCGTAAGTGTAAATAATTATAAGATTATTTAGGGTAAAGCTTAAGTAATTAGCAAACCCTAATCTAATTACGAAATTTAATTTTTAATTTAGAAAAATTATTTTTCTATTAGAAACCCTAATTCGTGGGTTATAAACCCTAATGCCCATTTTAACCCTAATTGCTTAAATTAGCGATTTTAATTAGGAAATGTTAATCCAAATTAGCAAGATTTAAATGGTGATTAAGAAATTTTAATATAATTAGAAAATCCTAATTATAATTTAGAAATATTAATTTTCTATTTTGAAAACCTAATTTGGAAATTTTAGAAATTATTTTTAAAACCTAAGGGTTTAAACCTTAAACCCTAAATGTTCCAAACCCTAAACCCTAAGGGTTTGGCCATTTACTAGAATGCCATTAAAATTAAATGCTAAATGACCAAGCTAACCTTCTTGCATTACTTGTTAGGTTACTTGTAAGTTATGTCCTAGTTTGGGTTGTTCACCAACCCTAAGGCTAGCATATGACTTATATCTCAGCAATTAGCAGCTATACCAGCCCCATTCAATGAATCAACTAGATTAAAAAGAGAAAAGTAAGAAAAAAATCACTCACTTTATTTCTCAAACCAACTAAGTCCCTTCTCTCTCTTCACTTTCGAAATCTAGAGTGAGATAGAGTGAGAAATCAAGCCATGAACATCATATAGTTTTCTAAGAACAAGATCAATGATCAGAAATCAAAAATCAAGCTAGAAATGGTAAGAACCCTAAATTTCGAAATCTCTTGATTTTATGTTAGATGTTGTAATTGATGGATTAGATAAGTGTAATAAGGTATTTTTGAGTGATCTGGGTGGTTGGATCATGGATCCATAACATCTAGATGCACGATTTTGAAGTTTGTAAAAATCTGGAATTTTTTTGAAAAGTTGTCTGACAGCCATATGTCAGACGTGATAGATCTCTCTGTGTTAGGTTTTAGTGTTGTTTGATGTTATAGAATCGGTCTTTGTAGTAAGGGCTTTAGTCTGGAACTTTAAGAAAGCTCATATCATGTTTAGCTTTCAAGATACGATCGGTCAAAGACCGTTGACAGAGCACAAAAGTTCGAATCTGGGTAACCCAGAAATTTCTAGGTGGTCTGACAGGATTTTCGAAGCCCTTGATCTTGCTTGTATTTTATGTTTTATGTCCTGTTGTTGGTTGCAGATTGTAGTACGACATGTAATCTAGATACTCAAACCTTTGCATCACACAGAACTTGCTCAGAATCAAAGTAATCAGTGGTCAAACAAGCGTTGACCAACTATCCGGATGAATTTCTGGAAAACCCAGAATTCTTCAAGAACAACTCCTGACCATCAGTTTGACCGGTTATGTTTGTTGTTTGTAAGATGATCTGGTGATATATTATCGTACACTGACATGTGCACTACACTATTGAACTTTAAAATAACAAAAGAAATTCATAAAGCTATGATTTAAGGGTGCTTAGAAGGACCCCAACACTACTTGAGTTTCTGGGCAACCCAGAAACTCAAGAACAACGTTGTCAGACTTTTTGGAGACCCAGATCTTCGTGATATGTTGATGTATGACCTATGTTGTGATTGATAGTTGTAGAGGTGCACACTGACTACATTATAAACGTTTAAACTATTCTAGAATCGGATTAGACTAAGAGTTAAGGCTGGTCAAACCACCCACATCGTTAACTGACTTTGAAGCTCAAGAACAGCTGAAGAACACTTTCAGCGACGATTGTGTCACTAAAGCTACTTTTAGCGACACTTAAATTAGGAAAATTAATTATTTTCCGGAAATTAAATTAAAAATAGAAAAAAAAATGATTTTTATTATTAAAAATACTAAATAAATTCTGAAAAATTATTTGAAAGTCTGAAAAATAGTTTTTAATTATTTTGAGTATATTTCATAAATATTTAATATTTTTGGAATATAAATGGTATTTAATTTATTTAATTACAAAATTAAATAAATTATTTAAAAATGGTTTTAATTCATGAAAAATCATGAAAAATTATATTATGGTATTAGAAAATATTTTAAGTGACTTTTAATATTTTGTGATGAAATTCATTAATAAATTATTATTAATGGTAATTAGTTTATTTAATGAATATATTAAATAAATTAAGGAAAAATAGAATTAAAGTTTTATAAATCATATAAAAATGATTTAAGTGTTAGAAAAATATTTTAAGTTATAAAATATAACTTTTGATATTTTATCACAAAAATATTAATATTTTAATATTAATAGTAATTACCGAATAATGAATTTAAGTATTTAAAAATCATATAAAGGTGATTTTAAAGTATTAAAAATACTTTGATATATTATAAATATATTAAAATATTATGACATGTATTTCATTAATATTTGATAATAAATAAATATTAAAGATAAAAGATTTATTTGGTATTTAATTTAGTTAAATACGTGTTTAATGATTGAAAATTTGCGATAAATAGTAATAATTATTTAAAAATTATTACGAGCTTATGAAAAATATTTTGATTGATATTAAAATATCTGAGATAATTGTTAAGTGTTAGGCAGAGTTTAATTGAACTTAAACTCGTGAAAAGTTCGACTAGACCGTCGGGATGTTAGAATTGTGCCGGAATCAAGATAGACTGTAATAGTTTGACTTGATATCGAGTCTTATGTGTGTTATAGACTGATAGGGTTATGTGTTATATGTTTAGGTTATTCTATGTTTATATATATAATAGTATTATACTGTGATGAGAATATTCTAATATTGGAGATCTATATTACTAATATTAGGTCTTCGGATAAAGCGATATAAATTGCGTAGCGGTAATCAGCGGTTCAGGCAAGTTTGTTTTTATTTAACTCTACTAAGAGTGTTTCATTCGGATAAGCTTATGGTTAATCATTGCTGGTTGCCATGAATTGTACTCTGTACATATTGCATGTATAAGTCAGGTATGAAAGGCTGATCACCTTCATTACCAGTTTGTCCAGATATTTTTGTTCATATATAATACTTGTTCAGTTATAAATTTGTGCCTACTAGTTCACAATTATATTGTTGAATTATAGCCAGCTTATTATTCAGATTCTTTCAATCATGATATATCGTTATATTTTTGAATTTAAACTTGCTGGGCAATCCTTATGCTCACCCTTGCTATATCATGATAAAACATTGCAGATTAAGACGAACGCGTCGGATACAAGGAAAGATTAAAGTCAGTTCCAGCGTTAGGATATGTGTGCAGCTAAATTGTATAAGTATTGTATGCTAATAATGTGATATGCTAGAAAAGTTATGTAATGTGTATTAAGTTAAGGTTACTCGACCTTAGGGAATAGTGTGTAAGTTTAATGTATAAACAATTTATGTTTATATCTTCCACAAATATAGTAATAGTTGTATAGAATGATCGAACCGGATCTGAGGTGATTTGGGACCTGGATTCGGGGCCCTCACAGTTGGTATCAGAGCTGTAGGTTATGAACCTTAGGCAGGAATACCTGAGACTAATAACCGTAGTGATTAGGATAAGATCTAACTCACATAGAGTTAGTTGGTCGGTTAGATTCAAAGACGAATCTCGGCGAGTTATAAGATACAGTGTTCCCTAACTCTGATAATAAAGTTGAACTGTAATGGTGAATAGATAGAGTCTAAAAGACTAAAAGTACAGTGATAGAAGATCATAAAACAAAACGATCAAGACATAGAAATGAATCGTAATATATACGATGCGATAACCCCGTGATCTGATAAGGTGATAACAGGAAGAAGAGTCAATCTAATGATTGAAAAGTTACAACAAATTTTGCTGTGTGGAAGTTGTACTATGAAATTGTACTATGTAAACTCATAAAAGAGTTATGGATTATGAATACGGATTAAATGAAATTCGTATTGAGAAGGGTGTTAGTGTTAGGTGGGGAATTCAATTGAGGACTCGTGTCAGCAGCTGAGTTGTATGATTCTTCGTATGGGAGCGGAATTGTACTTGGTGTAATAACTACTTAGTTTCTGACAATGATAATCATTGAAATGTTGTGTCGCGCTATTTGCTATATGCATGTTAAGAGGGTGATTCCTTTCTCATGTGTATAACAGATAGATAGGTCATAGGTTGAGGATATAAGGTTAAGTACGAGTTCATAAAACTCATACTTATGTGACATTCTTGACTCATAGTTATATGAAATGTTTATGAACCCCTCAGCGAACGAACGCCAAAGGTCAGACTAGGACAAGTTCTTAAACTCATATGATTGTGGCAAGTAAATGAACTCATAAGTGTGGTGTGACGAACTAGGTATAGTTGTGTGTAAACAGAATATTGAGGATAATAGGAACAGATAGATTGTTAAGCAAATGATTACTAGTGAAGAAATAAGTTTTCCAAAACTCCTAGATATGCTAGACTTCGAAATGATTGACATCAAGTTAAATACGCACTATGTGCCTTTAAAAAAAATAAATAAATATGTAGACTCGTAATCATTTTTGAAACGGTTTAAAGTCTAGTCTATGCTACTTATTTCAGCTAGACGTAAATGATTTGAAATATCATAATATATTTTATTTATCACTCATATACCATGTAACCTGGTGCAAAGATGATAAAAAGGTGATGGAGTTGTAAATACAGGAATACATAGTGCGAATCCGATCTGAAAATCATTGTTCCACTATTGTATGATGTGTTATGACAAAGTCATATAATGACGGCATCCTCAAACGGACTGTTAATACAGTACGACATCATGACGTCATTCTCGAAAATGTTTTCAAAATTTTAATTTGCCAACGGGGTTTGGCTACAGCTAAATAATTCGATTAAATTAAATTAATGATACGGGTCTATGCTATTCGATTCAGCTAGACTAAAGTTTATGAAAACTCTAAGTGTTCGTTGAAAGAAATTTCCCGAACAAAATTGTTTTGGTGCGGAATCCAATAAGACTGAGGTAGAATTTTTGTGCCTATGGCAGTGACGAGAAACAAATAAAAGCAGTACTTGGCCAGTACAGGACATATCGGGCTAATCACCCTTTGTGTTCGTAAGTTATGTCGGTTTGTGGATGAATTTTCGTATAACCTTTGCGAAAATGACTGATAAATAGTCTATATGACTCCTCAGCACAATTTTGAAAATTTTTACTCTTGTGAGAGGTGTATTGGGTAGCATGTGATGATGAGAATATATGGTGAATGGTGTACTGTGTAAGGAGTAAGGTGAATTTCGGGGACGAAATTCTTAGAAGAAGGGGTGAATGTGGCAACCCGATAATTTAGGGAATTTTTAAAATTTTAATTAATTGATTTAAGGTTCAAAATTAGAACCTAGACATAAAATAAGTGTACGCGTTTAATATTTTTAAGAACGAATTTTGAGGATTTCAAAACTCTGTAAAGGATTTAAGTGAATTATTCAGGATTAAGTAATATGTGAATATGTTCTGTGTATATGTGTACAATATGTGGTTAAGGGTCAAGGGTTGACCAGATAAACGATATCGGTAACAAACCCTAATCGTATCTTAAGAACGTCAACGTTCGGTTAGAAAATTCTGAAGAATTATAAGAAACTCTAGAAATAAGTTCTGGAAACCCTAATTTCAGTTCCGAGAATTTGAAACCCTAATTCGGTGTATAAAATCCTAAATTGAGAACTTAATGACGTAAGTGTAAATAATTATAAGATTATTTAGGGTAAAGCTTAAGTAATTAGCAAACCCTAATCTAATTACGAAATTTAATTTCTAATTTAGAAAAATTATTTTTCTATTAGAAACCCTAATTCGTGGGTTATAAACCCTAATGGCCATTTTAACCCTAATATCTAAATTAGCGATTTTAATTAGGAAATGTTAATCCAAATTAGCAAGATTTAAATGATGATTAAGAAATTTTAATATAATTAGAAAATCCTAATTATAATTTAGAAATATTAATTTTATATTTGGAAAACCTAATTTGGAAATTTTAGAAATTATTTTTAAAACCTAAGGGTTTAAACCCTAAACCCTAAATATTCTAAATCCTAAACCCTAAGGGTTTGGCCATTTACTAGACTGCTATTAAAATTAAATGCTAAATGACCAAGCTAACCTTCTTGCATTATTTGTTAGGTTACTTGTAAGTTATGTCCTAGTTTGGGTTGTTCACCAACCCTAAGGCTAGCATGTGACTTATATCTCAGCAATTAGCAGCTATACCAGCCCCATTCAATGAATCAACTAGATTAAAAAGAGAAAAGTAAGAAAAAAATCACTCACTTTATTTCTCAAACCAACTAAGTCCCTTCTCTCTCTTCACTTTCGAAATCTAGAGTGAGAAATCAAGCCATGAACATCATATAGTTTTCCAAGAACATGATCAATGATCAGAAATCAAAAATCAAGCTAGAAATGGTAAGAACCCTAAATTTCGAAATCTCTTGATTTTATGTTAGATGTTGTAATTGATGGATTAGATAAGTGTAATAAGGTATTTTTGAGTGATCTGGGTGGTTGGATCATGGATCAATAACATCTAGATGCACGATTTTGAAGTTTGTAAAAATCTGGAAATTTTTTGAAAAGTTGTCTGACAGCCAAATGTCAGACGTGATAGATCTCTCTGTGTTAGGTTTTAGTGTTGTTTATGTTATAGAATGGTCTTTGTAGTAAGGGCTTTAGTCTGGAACTTTAAGAAAGCTTATATCATGTTTAGCTTTCAAGATACGATCGGTCAAAGATCGTTGACCGAGCACAAAAGTTCGAATCTGGGTAACCCAGAACTTTCTAGGTGGTCTGACAGGATTTTCGAAGCCCTTGATCTTGCTTGTATTTTATGTTTTATGTCCTGTTGTTGGTTGCAGATTGTAGTACGACATGTAATCTAGATACTCAAACCTTTGCATCACACAGAACTTGCTCAGAATCAAAGTAATCAGTGGTCAAACAAGCGTTGACCAACTATCCGGATGAATTTCTGGAAAACCCAGAATTCATCAAGAACAACTCCTGACAACCAGTTTGACTGGCCTTTCTCCCTTATGTTTGTTGTTTGTAAGATGATCTGGTGATATATTATCGTACCCTGACATGTGCACTACACTATTGAACTTTAAAATAACACAAAAGAAATCCATAAAGCTATGATTTAAGGGTGCTTAGAAGGACCCCAACACTGCTTGAGTTTCTGGGCAACCCAGAAACTCAAGAACAGCGTTGTCAGACTTTTTGGAGACCCAGATCTTCGTGATATGTTGATGTATGACCTATGTTGTGACTGATAGTTGTAGAGGTGCACACTGACTACATTATAAACGTTTAAACAATTCTAGAATCGGATTAGACTAAGAGTTAAGGCTGGTCAAACCACCCAAATCGTTAACTGACTTTGAAGCTCAAGAACAGCTGTAGAACACTTTCAGCGACGGTTGTGTCACTAAAGCTACTTTTAGCGACACTTAAATTAGGTAAATTAATTATTTTCCGGAAATTAAATTAAAAATAGAAAAAAAATATTTTTATTATTAAAAATACTAAATAAATTCTGAAAAATTATTTTAATGTCTGAAAAATAGTTTTTAATTATTTTGAGTATATTTCATAAATATTTAATATTTTTAGAATATAAATGGTATTTAATTTATTTAATTACAAAATTAAATAAATTATTTAAAAATGGTTTTAATTCATAAAAAATCATAAAATTATATTATGGTATTAGAAAATATTTTAAGTGACTTTTAATATTTTGTGATGAAATTCATTAATAAATTATTATTAATTGTAATTAGTTTATTTAATGAATATATTAAACAAATTAAGGAAAAATAGAATTAATTTTTTATAAATCATATAAAAATGATTTAAGTGTTAGAAAAATATTTTAAGTTATAAAATATAACTTTTGATATTTTATCACAAAAATATTAATATTTTAATATTAATAGTAATTACCGAATAATGAATTTAAGTATTTAAAAATCATATAAAGGTGATTTTAAAGTATTAAAAATACTTTGATATATTATAAATATATTATAATATTATGACATGTATTTCATTAATATTTGATAATAAATAAATATTAAAGATAAAAGATTTATTTGGTATTTAATTTAGTTAAATACGTGTTTAATGATTGAAAATTTGCGATAAATAGTAATAATTATTTAAAAATTATTACGAGCTTATGAAAAATATTTTGATTGATATTAAAATATCTGAGATAATTGTTAAGTGTTAGGCAGAGTTTAATTGAACTTAAACTCGTGAAAAGTCCGACTAGACCGTCGGGATGTTAGAATTGTGTCGGAATCAAGATAGACTGTAATAGTTTGACTTGATACCGAGTCTTATGTGTGTTATAGACTGATAGGGTTATGTGTTATGTGTTTAGGTTATTCTATGTTTATATATATAATAGTATTATACTGTGATGAGAATATTCTAATATTGGAGATCTATATTACTAATATTAGGTCTTTGGATAAAGCGATATAAATTGCGTAGCGGTAATCAGCGGTTAAGGCAAGTTTGTTTTTATTTAACTCTACTAAGAGTGTTTCATTCGGATAAGCTTATGGTTAATCATTGCTGGTTGCCATGAATTGTACTCTGTACATATTGCATGTATAAGTCAGGTATGAAAGGCTGATCACCTTCATTACCAGTTTGTCCAGATATTTTTGTTCATATATAATACTTGTTCAGTTATAAATTTGTGCCTACTAGTTCACAATTATATTGTTGAATTATAGCCAGCTTATTATTCAGATTCTTTCAATCATGATATATCGTTATATTTTTGAATTTAAACTTGCTGGGCAATCCTTATGCTCACCCTTGCTATATCAGGATAAAACATTACAGATTAAGACGAACGCGTCGGATACAAGGAAAGATTAAAGTCAGTTCCAGCGTTAGGATATGTGTGCAGCTAAATTGTATAAGTATTGTATGTTAATAATGTTATATGCTAGAAAAGTTATGTAATGTGTATTAAGTTAAGGTTACTTTACCTTAGGGAATAGTGTGTAAGTTTAATGTATAAACAATTTATGTTTATATCTTCCGCAAATATAGTAATAGTTGTATAGAATGATCGAACCTGATCCGAGGTGATTTGGGACCTGGATTCGGGGCCCTCACAGTTGGTATCAGAGCTGTAGGTTATGAACCTTAGGTAGGAATACCTGAGACTAATAACCGTAGTGATTAGGATAAGATCTAACTCACATAGAGTTAGTTGGTCGGTAAGATTCAAAGACGAATCTCGGCGAGTTATAAGATACAGAGTTCCCTAACTCTGATAATAAAGTTGAACTGTAATGGTGAATAGATAGAGTCTAAAAGACTAAAAGTACAGTGATAGAAGATCATAAAACAAAACGATCAAGACATAGAAATGAATCGTAATATATACGATGCGATCACCCCGTGATCTGATAAGGTAATAACAGGAAGAAGAGTCAATCTAATGATTGAAAAGTTACAGCAAAGTTTGCTGTGTGGAAGTTATACTATGAAATTGTATTATGAAAACTCATAAAAGAGTTATGAATTTTGAATACGGATTAAATGAAATTCGTATTGAGAAGGGTGTTAGTGTTAGGTGGGGAATTCAATTGAGGACTCGTGTCAGTAGCTGAGTTGTATGATTCTTCGTATGGGAGCTAAATTGTACTTGGTGTAATAACTACTTAATTTCTGACAATGATAATCATTGAAATGTTGTGTCGCGCTATTTGCTATATGCATGTTAAGAGGGTGATTCCTTTCTCATGTGTATAACAGATAGATAGGTCATAGGTAGAGGATATAAGGTTAAGTACGAGTTCTTAAAACTCATACTTATGTGACATTCTTGACTCATAGTTATATGAAATGTTTATAAACCCCTCAGCGAACGGACGCCAAAGGTCAGACTAGGACAAGTTCTTAAACTCATATGATTGTGGCAAGTAAATGAACTCATAAGTGTGGCGTGACGAACTAGGTATAGTTGTGTGTAAACAGAATATTGAGGATAATAGGAACAGATAGATTGTTAAGCAAATGATTACTAGTGAAGAAATAAGTTTTCCAAAACTCCTAGCTATGCTAGACTTCGAAATGATTGACATCAAGCTAAATACGCACTATGTGCCTTTAAAAAAAAATATGTAGACTCGTAATCATTTTTGAAACGGTTTAAAGTCTAGTCTAAGCTACTTATTTCAGCTAGACGCAAATGATTTGAAATATCAAAATATATTTTATTTATCACTCATATACCATGTAACCTGGTGCAGAGATGATAAAAAGGTGATGGAGTTGTAAATACAGGAATACTTAGTGCGAATCCGATCTGAAAATTATTGTTCCACTATTGTATGACGTGTTATGACAAAGTCATATAATGACGACATCCTCAAATGGACTGTTAATACAGTACGACATCATGACGTCATTCTCGAAAATGTTTTCAAAATTTTAATTTGCCAATGGGGTTTGGCTACACCTAAATAATTCGATTGAATTAAATTATTGATACGGGTCTATGCTATTCGATTCAGCTAGACTAAAGTTTATGAAAGCTCTAAGTGTTCATTGAAAGAAATTTCCCGAACCAAATTGTTTTGGTGCGGAATCCAATAAGACCGAGGTAGAATTTTTGTGCCTATGGCAGTGACGAGAAATAGATAATAGCAGTACTTGGCCAGTATAGGACATATCGGGCGAATCACCCTTTGTGTTCGTAAGTTATGTCGGTTTGTGGATGAATTTCCGTATAACCTTTGCGAAAATGACAGACAAATAGTCTATATGACTCCTCAGCACAATTTTGAAAATTTCTACTTTTGTGATAGGTGTATTGGGTAGCATGTGATGATGAGAATGTATGGTGAATGGTGTATGGTGTAAGGAGTAAGGTGAATTTCGGGGACGAAATTCTTAGAAGAAGGGGTGAATGTGTCAACCCGAGAATTTAGAGAATTTTTAAAATTTTAATTAATTGATTTAAGGTTCAAAATTAGAACCTAGACAGAAAATAAGTGTATGCGTTTAATATTTTTAAGAACGAATTTTGAGGATTCCAAAACTCTGTAAAGGATTTAAGTGAATTATTCAGGATTAAGTAATATGTGAATATGTTCTGTGTATATGTGTACAATATATGGTTAAGGGTCAAGGGTTGACCAAATAAACGATATCGGTAACAAACCCTAATCGTATCTTAAGAACGTCAACGTCCGGTTAGAAAATTCTTAAGAATTATAAGAAACTCTAGAAATAGGTTCTGGAAACCCTAATTTCAGTTTCGAGAATTTGAAACCCTAATTCGGTGTATAAAATCCTAAATTGGGAACTTAATGGCGTAAGTGTAAATAATTATAAGATTATTTAGGGTAAAACTTAAGTAATTAGCAAACCCTAATCTAATTACGAAATTTAATTTCTAATTTAGAAAAATTATTTTTCTATTAGAAACCCTAATTCGTGGGTTATAAACCCTAATGGCCATTTTAACCCTAATTGCTAAATTAGCGATTTTAATTAGGAAATGTTAATCCAAATTAGCAAGATTTAAATGGTGATTAAGAAATTTTAATATAATTAAAAAAATCCTAATTATAATTTAGAAATATTAATTTTCTATTTTGAAAACCTAATTTGGAAATTTTAGATATTATTTTTAAAACCTAAGGGTTTAAACCCTAAACCCTAAATGTTCCAAACCCTAAACACTAAGGGTTTGGCCATTTACTAGAATGCCATTAAAATTAAATGCTAAATGACCAAGCTAACCTTCTTGCATTACTTGTTAGGTTACTTGTAAGTTATGTCCTAGATTAAAAAGAGAAAAGTAAGAAAAAAATCACTCACTTTATTTCTCAAACCAACTAAGTCCCTTCTCTCTCTTCACTTTCGAAATCTAGAGTGAGAAATCAAGCCATGAACATCATATAGTTTTCCAAGAACAGGATCAATGATCAGAAATCAAAAATCAAGCAAGAAATGGTAAGAACCCTAAATTTCGAAATCTCTTGATTTTATGTTAGATATTGTAATTGATGGATTAGATAAGTGTAATAAGGTATTTTTGAGTGATCTGGGTGGTTGGATCATGGATCCATAACATCTAGATGCACGATTTTGAAGTTTGTAAAAATCTGGAAAATTTTTGAAAAGTTGTCTGACAGCCATATGTCAGACGTGACAGATCTCTCTGTGTTAGGTTTTAGTGTTGTTTGATGTTATAGAACTGGTCTTTGTAGTAAGGGCTTTAGTCTGGAACTTTAAGAAAGCTCATATCATGTTTAGCTTTCAAGATACGATCGGTCAAAGACCGTTGACCGAGCACAAAAGTTCGAATCTGGGTAACCCAGAACTTTCTAGGTGGTCTGACAGGATTTTCGAAGCCCTTGATCTTGCTTGTATTTTATGTTTTATGTCCTGTTGTTGGTTGCAGATTGTAGTACGACATGTAATCTAGATACTCAAACCTTTCCATCACACAGAACTTGCTCAGAATCAAAGTAATCAGTGGTCAAACAAGCGTTGACCAACTATCCGGATGAATTTCTGGAAAACCCAGAATTCATCAAGAACAACTCCTGACCACCAGTTTGACCGGCCTTTATCCCTTATGTTTGTTGTTTGCAAGATGATCTGGTGATATATTATCGTACCCTGACATGTGCACTACACTATTGAACTTTAAAATAACACAAGAAATCCATAAAGCTATGATTTAAGGGTGCTTAGAAGGACCCCAACACTGCTTGAGTTTCTGGGCAACCCAAAAACTCAAGAACAGCGTTGTCAGACTTTTTGGAGACCCAGATCTTCGTGATATGTTGATGTATGACCTATGTTGTGATTGATAGTTGTAGAGGTGCACACTGACTACATTATAAACGTTTAAACTATTCTAGAATCGGATTAGACTAAGAGTTAAGGCTGGTCAAACCACCCACATCGTTAACTGACTTTGAAGCTCAAGAACAGCTGAAGAACACTTTCAGCGACGGTTGTGTCACTAAAGCTACTTTTAGCGACACTTAAATTAGGAAAATTAATTATTTTCCAGAAATTAAATTAAAAATAGAAAAAATAGATTTTTATTATTAAAAATACTAAATAAATTTTGAAAAATTATTTTAAGTCTGAAAAATAGTTTTTAATTATTTTGAGTATATTTCATAAATATTTAATATTTTTGGAATATAAATGGTATTTAATTTATTTAATTAAAAAATTAAATAAATTATTTAAAAATGGTTTTAATTCATGAAAAATCATAAAATTATATTATGGTATTAGAAAATATTTTAATTGACTTTTAATATTTTGTGATGAAATTCATTAATAAATTATTATTAATTGTAATTAGTTTATTTAATGAATATATTAAATAAATTAAGAAAAAATAGAATTAATTTTTTATAAATCATATAAAAATGATTTAAGTGTTAGAAAAAATATTTTAAGTTATAAAATATAACTTTTGATATTTTATCACAAAAATATTAATATTTTAATATTAATAGTAATTACCGAATAATGAATTTAAGTATTTAAAAATCATATAAAGGTGATTTTAAAGTATTAAAAATACTTTGATATATTATAAATATATTATAATATTATGACATGTATTTCATTAATATTTGATAATAAATAAATATTAATGATAAAAGAATTATGTGGTATTTAATTTAGTTAAATACGTGTTTAATGATTGAAAATTTGTAATAAATAGTAATAATTATTTAAAAATTATTACGAGCTTATGAAAAATATTTTGATTGATATTAAAATATCTGAGATAATTGTTAAGTGTTAGGCAGAGTTTAATTGAACTTAAACTCGTGAAAAGTCCGACTAGATGTCGGGATGTTAGAATTGTGTCGGAATCAAGATAGACTGTAATAGTTTGACTTGATACCGAGTCTTATGTATGTTATAGACTGATAGGGTTATATGTTATGTGTTTATGTTATTCTATGTTTATATATTAATAGTATTATACTGTGATGAGATTATTCTAATATTGGAGATCTATATTACTAATATTAGGTCTTCGGATAAAGCGATATAAATTGCGTAGCGGTAATCAACGGTTCAGACAAGTTTGTTTTTATTTAACTCTACTAAGAGTGTTTCATTCGGATAAGCTTATGGTTAATCATTGCTGGTTGCCATGAATTGTACTCTGTATATATTGCATGTATAAGTCAGGTATGAATGGCTGATCACCTTCATTACCAGTTGGTCCAAATATTTTTGTTCATATATAATACTTGTTCAGTCATAAATTTGTTCCTGCTAGTTCACAATTATATTGTTGAATTATAACCAGCTTATTATTCAGATTCTTTCAATCATGATATATCGTTATATTATTGAATTTAAACTTGCTGGGCAATCCTTATGCTCACCCTTGCTATATCATGATAAAACATTGCAGATTAAGACGAACGCGTCGGATACAAGGAAAGATTAAAGTCAGTTCCAGCGTTAGGATATGTGTGCAGATAAATTGTATAAGTATTGTATGTTAATAATGTTATATGTTAGAAAAGTTATGTAATGTTTTTTAAGTTAAGATTACTCGACCTTGGAGAATAGTGTGTAAGTTTAATGTATAAACAATTTATGTTTATATCTTCCGCAAATATAGTAATAGTTGTGTAGAATGATCGAACCGAATTCGAGGTGATTTGGGACCTGGATTCGGGGCCCTCACATATTTGATAAGTGGGTTTTATACCAACTTATTGAATACCAATTCACGCGAACTATGCCCATCTCAAGTACATTTTAGTGTATTTTTAGTTTCATTTCATGTTATTTTGCATTGCATATACTTAAAACTTCTTTTGGTGAAAAAACTGCAGGAAACTGCCTAATTTGGTGGATTAGAAGGCACGAGGCGAATGGACGCATGAATCGAGACACAAGCTGGGATATGCGGGGCATGAGGATCAAGTGGAGCAGAAGACTAAGCGTGGATGGACACAAGGAAGGAGCAGCAGAACAGATCAGTTACAACAGCAAAACAGAACTCAAAGTTGTAGAAGCGCCGCGGTCATGCGGCAGGAACAAGCTTGGGGAATGCGCACCAGCGCGAAGCACCCGGCTGGATATAACTTACACAACTACAAGTTGTACGCCTAGTGCGAGGAATACAAAGGGGAAG